>CM034152.1:639500599-639794895 GCA_019776745.2 Taxus chinensis | reverse complement strand
TCTCTTTTGAAAGACACCACAAGTAATAAAAACAACCATATTAAATAATTATAGTTAAGGAAAATCCACGGAAAAATCCTTTAAGGTTATGTATTCACTAAAATAGTCTTTGAAGACCTAACTTTGCATTCTAGAAGATTCATGTTATGATGCATACAATTATTCTTATAGGGCTAGATTTATTTTCTTTTATACTACTGAGTAACTAGCTTAAGATCATCTCTAATATGACATTTACTCATTTGAAACGTTTACAAAATAAGGAGGTAATCAATTCTACAAGGTGTTGTCACCCTAAAAATTCCCCTCATATTTTCAAGTCAAGCATTCAAAAATTTTGATTCGGTGCCTTTAAGAGATGTTTGAGAAGAGTTAGAAGCTTGGAGAGATAAAAAAATTGTGCTTTGAAGAACTGGTGCTCATTTTCAAACTCACCCTGTTAATTTAGAATCTTGTAGTCTTCATGGTTCCCATCTAGATCCCTGAAAATTATTTCCTCCGTTCGAATGAAATTGTCAAATGTTTTTCTATGGTCATGGATTGCATCAAGCCTGGTATTGTTTACAGTTATTCTTTCCACAAGGAGTAGTTTGTTTTTCAGGTGTAAATGGTGGAGTTTTCCCTCTCTGTATTTTTCAACAGTTGCAAGTAATGGGTGTATCTTCCCTATCAATTTTTGGCCCAAGAATCCACAAGTGTGTGGACATCTTTGATTGGATGCGAGAAGGCGAGTCATCGGATCACTTTTGGAATTATAGTCTTCGATGAAGAAAGGTTGTATTTAATCAAGGCCCAAATCAACTAAGTATAAAGAACCAGTAGAAGTCTCCACATGTCCCAATGTTGCACCACCAAAGGTGAAGTTCAAAGTAGGATCTGAAGTTTACGCAAACTTGACATGTGCCTTATCGAAACAAATTTAGAAGTGAGACCGAAAGGATAGACCCTAAAAAAGTGCAAATCTTCCATGTGTCAAGAACCAAACATAGTCACTCCTAAATAAGAAGAATGAACCCAACCTAAAAATGGAGAAAGAGGAACGGGTCCAAACTGATTAAGTACAAAAGGATCAGTGGATGGTGCCACATGTCTCAGCAGCACACCTTCAAGGGTCGAAGCAAAAGGTGGATCCCCAAACATGCACTAGCTCTCCATGTGTTTCATCATCACAACTTCAAAGGCTCAGCCCAAAGATAAATCCTGAACCAGCGCCAACTCTCCATGTGTCTAATGTCTAATAGAAGTCAAATGGGTAGCAAGCCCAAATCAACTAAGTATAAAAGAACCAATGGAGCTCTCCACATGTCTCAATGGCACACATTCAAGGCTCAAAACAAAAGGTGGTCCCCTAAATGAGTGCCAACTTTCCATGTGTCCTGGGTGTAAAAAGGAGACAGAGTTGGCCATTTAATCAGCTAAGTGTAGAAGGGTTTACAGAAGCCTCCACGTGTCAGCTCGACGTAACTTCAAGGGAAAAATATTGGGGCATGTCTCAAATGTGTGCTGAGCCTCCATGTATCTAGGGTAAGACATATGGAACCACTAAACAAAAAGGAACCTAGCCAAAACACAAAGAAACAAGACAAGGCAACAGAAGGAGCCACATGTCTCTTTGGCACTCTTTTAAGAGGTAGATACAAAGTGAGTCTCCAAATGAGTAGGGAAGCCTCCACATTTCCCAGGTCAGGCATAAATATTTTGGGAAGGCAAGCCGATAGAGTCTTTTAATATTTTGAGCCTATTTTCCAAGAGGTAAAAATTCAAATGTTGAGTCCACATCGACAGTCAAAGTGGAGAGGCAGGTCGGTGGACAACTTTGAGGTTTTCAACCAATTTTCTAAAAGTAGTAAAATTATAACGTAAGTTCTGACTCCATTACCACTCAGGTAATGTCACGTGTCGGACCCAAATGTAAAATGTGAAGTTACAGGCTTACGGGGCTGCAGGGAATTTTTTTACACTTTTTCATCTTTTGCGTTAAGAGCATAATTCAAATTTTGGGCCTTGGGATCCATTTTTTCATTTTCTCCATTTTTGTATGGAGTCGATTCAAATATTCGAATGAGCATAAATTTCACTCCAGTGCTTGAAATTTGACAAATTTTATACTGTTTAAAAGGTCTTAGTCTCGTCTATGCCATGGAAGCATAAAATATTGTTTTCTGTAGGATTTGATGGTTAGAAATCTTGAAAACATCTTTTATCCATTGATGTGGGATTTGGTTGCTTTAAAATCGATCATATTTGATCCGATTTCCATCCTTTCTTCTCCAACACAGAAAATAGACATGATGAACCAAATTGATATCTTGATTTGAGTGAAAATATGGAAAAAATATCCTAAGCCTTCAATATGGGATCCAAATGTTTTATCTAGATCAAATCTAATCCGATCCTCCATCCTTCCTCCTTCAGCACGCCAACGACATGTAGAACCAGATTCGACAGATTGTAGGTGGATTTCCAGGGCATTAATGGTTGGTGGTTTGGCACCAAATTAGATTTTCTTCCTTCTCTTCTTCTCCTGTCTTGTCTTCATCTATAAAGGTAAGAGCTTGGCTCATTGCATAGGGTTGGACTCTAATACTTTTGAGGTGTAAATAAAATGTAAAGCAATCAATACAAAAGAATTTACCGTTTCTCTCCATCTCATCTATTGTCTCTTCCTGCTTACCTAAAATATGTGGATCATTTATCTTCTATAATAATCAACTTTTTGTTCTTATTGATATGATTTATGGAACTTTGTGTCTATGGAATAATATCTTATACTATGAATGTGAATGATTATGTTTCGTATTACTCTTTTTCAACATGTATAGGGTTATACTTTGCTATCTACATTTCCTTAAAGTGTTATTACATTATGCTCTCTCCTCTTTTCATTTCTTCTTGTCAGATGTCTAGCCTTAAGATGAAAGTGTACATTTGTATATAAGCTTTGTTGATTTCTTTCAATAAGGGAGCCTCTCCCATAAAGAGGAGGGCCTTGTTGTCCCCTAACTGTGGTTTTTGATTAAAGTACCATTTTAAAACCCAACACAAGGCTATGTATCCAAACCCACACTACTGAAACTTGTTTCATGCCTCCATTGCATAAGGAGTCAAGTGTAAGCTCAAAAGAAGTGGAGTATCATCTAGGTTTGGAACTCTAATCTTCTTTTTTCAAGGATTAAAATTTTATCATAGCTTATAA
This sequence comes from Taxus chinensis, assembly GCA_019776745.2. Taxonomy (NCBI): domain Eukaryota; kingdom Viridiplantae; phylum Streptophyta; class Pinopsida; order Cupressales; family Taxaceae; genus Taxus; species Taxus chinensis. Next base: position 639,791,699 of record CM034152.1, on the reverse strand, counting down.
AATGGCTACAAGGTACTATGGTAACAGATGGAGAGAGATGGCCAATTTATTTCATTATAGTCTATTTAGTTATTAACCCATCTTTGAATGAAACCTAATAGTTAAAATGTATTTGGGTAAAGGATTCATTTAGTAATCTCCTCATTAAATTTGACAATGGATACACATGGTGTCCCTAAAAGGAAGCACTAGACTTAATGTTTCACAATAATGAGAATAAAATTTAATCCGTAGTTAATGTTAATGAGGGTAGGTCTCTTTACACTGGAAAAGAATTTTTTTATTTATTTAAGATTCTTAGATTTATCAACAAGAAACTCAATTTCATCATCATTTTATTTCATCTTTGAGTAACTTTAGAGAAAATATTGCCAATCAATAAAATAAACATAGACTAGCATGGACACCAAAACCATGGAGGGTTATTAAAACATGAAACTTTAAAGACTCGAAAAGACAAACTACCATTGCTCATCAAGAGAACTAAACACGGTTAGAACATTTCTATTCATCATGGCACACATAACAAAGGCACCAAAAGAATCAATAGGACTTTGGCTGAGAAAAAGGAGGTAACAATTTGGTCAAGCCATGCTACGACATTTTCATGATTGATAAATAATCATTACTAAAAGAATACTCATAACAAGGTGAATATTTAAAATTATTTCTCACAAAGATAATTACCAATTTTTATTAAAAAAAGACAAGCCAAATTTATTTTACAATTACCAAAATTCCAAGGAAAGAGGCAATCCAAACTCATCTACAAGCACCATTACAAGAATTACAAAAAATTTGACATTCGTACAAGGAACCACATACAAAAAAATGATGAAACCTTCACAAATATTTCCTTTATCAACTCACACAAGCCATCTGCACAAGCATAACTCAAATCAGTTCACGAGAACTGAGCATGCTAAAACTACCCATAGCAATAGTAAGCGAACATTTAACAATATCATGAAAGGAATGTTCTACTTCAAGGATGGGTCAAAGTACAAACCACTAGTAAAAATTATTCACACGAGATCAAAATTTTCACCAGCCAACACAAAGGAAGTCAAATATCCCAATAAGAGAAACATCTCAAATAATCAAGGTGTTGACAATTTTTGCACTTGTGTCGATGGATAGTATTGGTGAAGTATACCTAAGCTAGGGGAGTTTTTTTGTCAGACAATATTGTTACTGTTGAATTAAATAATGATTATAGGAAATCTGCAGCTATGTGTGCTGTTACAAAACATAACAGATGACATAGCCTAATATTCCATGCTATCTTCATCAAAAGAACACAAGGCCTCGAAGGCCAGATCTGTTGCCTTGATGAAGACACTGAATTACAGAATAGATGAAGTGTTAGGTTTTGAAGTGGCAATCAAGATTGTAGATTATAGAAATCAGAGTTCATTATTGAATATAAAGAAATTCACAACTCAATTTCAAAATTCAATGTTTTATTCATAAGTAATTTCAAATTTTCCCACACAAGCCATGGGATGTAACTAGAAAGTAAAGTACATATACTGAAATAAGAGGCACACATGCATGAAAGAGAAAATAAAGGAGTGTGAGTGAACCCATCATTTCCTTAAGGTTTTTCCTTCCATCGATGCATCCTCATCTTTAGCTTTGCGCCCTCTTCATGTTCATTATTGAAAGCACCATACCTACAAATAGAAAAGGAAAAATCATCAGTTACGAGCTCAGTGTTAATCCATATTCCTATATTGTCCTTATTTGTGAACATGGATCTCTTAATAATAGGAGATATAGATTACTTGAAGATCAAACAAGATACATGATTTACTCACACAGAAAGAAATAAAGAGAAGAAAAGTAAAAACATAGACATAAGAGAGGCCAAAAATCCTAAATATTTTCTTACTATTTTCTCAAGTGTTTAGGTACAGGTTGTACCCAAGAATAAAGAAATAAAGACTGTAGAGTTCGATAACTTCTATCCTATTACATGAAGTAGATGAATCATAAGTACATGATGGAATGAAGGAAGAGTGCAACTCAAAGTTCAACACATATTCTAGAAATAAAAGAAGTTACAGTACAGAACAAAGGAGAGAATTATAGAAAAAGTGCATGTTTCATATTGCAACTGAAGAAGAAGAATCAAAATTTAAAGGCTGAAGTTAACTAGAAAGGTAAGATTATAGGTGAAACAAAATGAGAAAGAAATCTGAGAAAATTTTGATAGGGCTTTGCCATGTAAAATAGACATTTAAAACTTCCCATCATGTTGATTTTAACTGATACATGATTTTAAAGTTGTATGTAAATCAAATAAGTGATACAGAGAAATAGAAAAACATGCCATAATCAAGATAATAGTCACTATGTTTTAGTTTCCAACAAAAAATCAGATTCAATAGAAAAGTGATACATTTTGTATTCTGAATTAGAAAATACATATATTACAGCTGAAATAGAAATAAAATAAAAAATTATGGGAAAATTTTAACAGGCCTCCGCCATGTAAAATTGACATTTTATATTATCCAACATGCATACTAAAGTTGTAATAACGATGAAATGCAATATTTAAGCAGAAAAGAAATGGGACTACAACATCTCAACAAAAATTCAATGTTCAACATGGAGGAATTATGAATAGAAAATTCCAAAAATAACATGTCATGTCCAAGTTCTCAAATAAGAAGTAAAAGATTAACTTCTACAGTTTTCAGTTTTCAAAAATCAAATATTCAAAGTTATTCACAATTGAAAATAAAGAATGATGTCGAATACAGAGTTGCAGAAAGGCCATAATAGTGCTAGATCAAATTACAATTACACACTTTAAGTTTTGCATCAGAACAAATACATAATAGAATACACAAATGACACATCACTAATGGAGTATAATGATGACAAGAAAATTAAGATTCAACTACAATATGAAGTTAATTGAAATATTGTTCAACAACTAGAGTTTCAAGCTCAACATTGAAATAATTAGATCAAGAATGATAAAGATCAAGCTCTTTACATCCAATTGAAGGAGACCTCAGTTTTCAGAAAGTCATGCTTTAACAAGTATAATCAAATAGGTATATTTTGAAAACCAGAAGTTCTAAAAGAAGTTTTCCAACTTATGACTAAAGAAACAAAGAGTGCAAGGTTGAAATATCAGGTGGCCGAGCCATTGAAAGCCATTCAACAAGTATAGAAAAATGGAATGTAAAACATAACCTAGAATATCTAGGGTTTCCAGAAAAACCTCAAGGATTGACTAAGAATAAGCTTCGCATCAGAGGCATATGCATACCCAGGGCCAATGGTCATAAACCCTCGAAAGATCATCAAGAAAGAGAGTTTTCTACAACATAAAGTATAAAAATCTAGATTAAAGGGAAATTTTATAATGACTGAAATGCAAGTAGAAATTACACAGAGCTCGAAATAGTATTCAACATACAAAACTCAAGTTGAAGAGTGAATAATAAGAAAATGCATGCTTTTCCATGTCAAAGAAATATTCAAGTATTTTAGAAAATTTGTCATTCCTATTGAAATCAGATTCAAGTTGAAATATTGGAGTAAAAGGGTACAAACATTGTTCATTGATTGAAAAACCCATTAATAGGTATCCATAAAATGAAAGAATTCGATCTTAGAACACTGAAACATAGGTCAAATAGAAAACTAAAATGACAAAATATACAAATGTTCGATCCATTATGGTGGAGAAGTCATCATGAAATACACACAGGGCTCGAATAATCCAAAAATGGTGGCCATAAGACCTTGCAGAGAGCTCAATAGTAGCAAGAAAAGATGAAAAACCTTGAATCAAAATTACATACACATCTAGGCTAAAGAGAGCTTTGAATTTTTCCTTCACAAGTCAACACTCCCATTGAAAATTCATTTTGAGTTAGTAGAATAGAAGAAAATACAGATATCAGTTTTCATCGCAGACCCATTAATGGGTATATCCAAATCAGAGTAATGAAACAAGAACTTACTAATTAAGATGAAGTTGAGTAAACCCTCAAATAGTGATTAGTTCAATACTAAAACGAATGACCTGTGGGTATCCAAATTTGTTTTCCCATTCAAGCTGAGAAAAATCACATATTTGGCACAGAGATTAGAGATAGATAAATCATGATGTATGTAATTTTGTAACTAGAGATGAGATCTAATTGGCCCTTTATCACTCATATTTGTCGGAGAGATGGATAACACCTTCAAGAATATTTGACCTATCTTGACTACTTTAGGCCGCGCCTTTCGACCAAGGTGAGAGAACCCGTAAAGTAACCCTTGTTTACTGAAGGAGATGGAGTTATCCTTATTTTCCTCAAATTTTATTAAGAAAACCTTGGGAAATTATGGTCAATAATCCATAACTTAACTCTCAAGAGTTGTCAGTACTAAAAGATGGAGATACTTTCGAAACAAAGCTAAGGTTACTGAAGACATTATGGGATCCTGATTGTTCTACATTTTTAGTAAATAGATTGTTTTCCTTTATTCATATATAGGGAAAATAGGGGTAATTAAAGATGGATTCATGGTTTTTGAATGATTTTGGTGTGAGATTAAGTAGGATAAAGTTGATTATACAAGATCTTTGAGAAACTTCATAAAAATGGACAACTCAACAACAAAAAGCTTCCGATTAGTGAAGATGCTCCTTCAACAAGAAGGTGTGATTCAATTGAGGCCTATATCAACACGTTTTCATACAATATTTGAGAATCTAACATAAAGGATTGAGTTAAAAGACTCAATTAAACACCAAAATCTCTGATCAATCACATTTAAGGTACACCCAAAGACTTACAAACAATCTGTATCAACAAATGATAGTGAAGTGATTTTAAACTATTTATTTTATAAAAGATAATGGCTATTCTTGAAATGAAATTGCAAATTCCACTTAACTGTCACAGGGACAAGATCCTATGTGATTTCACAAATATTTCAATGTAACATTACAATAGGAACAAGGAAAATACTTGTAGACATTCTGAAACAAAGTAAAAACTAATTGCTCTAAGATTGACACAAGTTAATTTCAAAATTGCTTAAATTTTTCAATAAGAGAAAGCTTCTAGAGAAGTCTTAGTTCTAGTCAATGGCTATACATATGCAACCAACTTGACCTGATAGAAAATATAACACAGAATAAACTAATAGGTTATCTCGAATTGGTCTCTCAGGAAGACAACTTTTCTCAAATTTTCTCTTAAGAATTCAACCAATGACCTTTTGCAAGAGTATTCTCATTACATTTATACATTTCACTCTCTCAATTTTCCCCCCAAAAGAGAAGAATATTCGAGGCATGTTTTCTTGTTACCAATTTTCCTTAGAAAGTGACATTTAACAAATTCACATCTGAAAGTTGCAAGGTGGACCAATTATGAATTGATCACACTTCTCAGACACTCGAATAATGACTAGGATGCCATGCCACAACCTTTTTGACAATTATTTGAATCATTATGATTCTGTCATGTGAGAAATCCCCATTTTAATCATTTTCTACAAGATCTATATAGTTGGATTTGAAAAGTAATCCTTTTCACTCTCGAGGCAACACCTTTTTCATCTTTTGCACCTACAACCTTCATCATTTCATCCTTTTCCCTCTTTTTCATCTGTAACTTTACCCTCCATCCATCTTCTCTAGTAATTCACGTTTTTACAAGTGCTCGAGAAATTCCAAATTCAAAATATTGATCTAAACAATCCTTTGACTCATAAATTAAGTTATGAGTCCATTCAATGACACTTTGTAGAAAAAAATGACAAGGAATTTCATCAAAAATGATGAAAAATAATGCGTATTCTTATTTCTAGGAGTCTTGGAGCAAAAATGGTGCGAAAACAGATGAAATGCACATCAACCATTGATTTTTCCCCTTCTCTACTATATATTATAGTCATCCACATGTTTCCTTGGTCCAATACAAAGGAGAAGCATAGGGGAAAGTTTCTAAACAAGCTCGGGCCTTCCACGTGCCTTGGGCCAAAGAAAAACACCTTTTGGCCTTTGAAAAATATCAATATAAAAAGGAGCCAGCGGGAGCCTTGACATGTCTCAATGGTGCAATTTGAGATGGTCCCCAAAAGTGCATACCCCAAAGAAGTGTAGGCTCACCACATGTTTCAGTCCAGAAGAATTGATAAAAAAATTGAATGATCAGCAGAAGGTGCCATGTGTCTAGGTTCTGAGATAGTTTTCCTTGGCCATTGAAAAGTCCAAGCAAGGGAAGAGTGAGAAAAATCATTCAAGTGTCCTCCAAGCACTTCTTTAAATTAAATATTAGGGGCCGGTCCCCAAATAGGCACAGTCCCTCCACGTGTCCAAGGCCTTAGAATTTTTTAAAAAAAGTTTTAAGTATAGAGTGGAGTCAGCGGAAGCCTCCACATGTCTCCTTGTCGCAATTGTTAAGGTGGGACCCTTTGGCTGATCCTCAAATGACCATTGGCCCTCCATATGTCCATGGTCTGCCAAAGCTGCACTAGCCACATGAAAAATTTGTCTAAGTCTAGGAAAGGCAGCAGAAACCTCCATGTGTCTCCCTAGCACAACTCCAAGATCAAACCAAAAGGAAAATTTTCAGATGAGCACCGGTCCTCCACATGGACAAGTTTTGAGTTGAATCGAGCCTTAAAGTTTTTGAAGTGCCCCATAAATCCAAATCTAATGAGAAAGGGCCACGTTTTAATAGATGCAAAGATATAAATTTGACTGGGAAAAATACACCTTTCCAACCATAAAATTTAGGAAAATCACCATTTGTGCCCAGAAATGAATCTTTCTTTTAAAACAGAGAATTTGGAAATGATATAAGGCACAAATATCATCTTCTGAGCTGCATCCAATCAAGTTTCCATAGATATTTGGGACAAAAATGAAAGGGACAACAAAACATGATTGTGAAAATTGAAAGGAAGGGAAAAAACCTGAGTTTTTGCCCAAGTTATAGATTATTTTCACATGTATAAAGGAATGAAAAAAAACATCTAGAATGTAAGTGATCCTCGACCAAGGAAGGGAATGTTCATGGAAACCAACTAGAGGACATAGTTTTATTGCATCAATACGAGGAGATAGAAAATACGAAAGGGCTCGCAAATTGAATAAATTCAATGGGAAACAGGGAAAGATAAATTTGAGAACCAAAATTGGCTCTGACTTGTGGATGAGCACTCCCTGTGAGTGCGAAAAGAACAAATAGATTAGATCATGTGCCAAAAAAATTCATTGGGCAATGGAGTCGAAGAAAAAGCTTGCAGAGTAGATAATAATAACCAACTCTTCCAAAGATGAACTGAGAAACCAACAAAATGGCCGCCAAGGACCAGGACAAACAAAAAATAGAAAAACATGAAAGAAGAAAGAAACCAAAAGAATATACACTATAAAAATGGAGTATACCTTGATTCTAAGAAATCAATCAAGGAAATGTTTCAAATGCCTACCATTAACATGCAATTAAAGAAGTTCCCCGTCTATGTCTTTTAGGAAGAATGTATTTTCACCAATTCGAGTGTCAATTGAATAAGGGGCCATCCACAATGCATCAAATTTTCCATGCTTGCCCTTATCTTTATTCCTACTATCCCATAATAGCCAAAGATCCCGAATGTTGAAAGCTCTTGGAGTCACCTACTTGTCAAATAACTTGTTCAACCTTTCTCTTAACTTCACATGCCACTGATGGGATGCCCTTCTATCTTTTTTGGAATATATTGGGTAAAGTGAGGGTTTTAGAAGGTCCCACAACCTTGATACAAAAAGCCCATTAGGCCAGATCAAGCAATAGCATTTTCAAAACAAAAACCCAAGAGGATTCCAAAAAGGAGAACGAAGAAGAGACAACCCGAAAAAGGAACTAAATGAGCTTCTTCAGGCTCAGAAACAACATCTTTAGCTCTAGGGGAGCCAGAATCGTTTGCAAGGAGATCCACCAACTTGAGAAGCTCCGAACAGTCGTTGCTAAGGCCACTCTGGTAGAATTCGTGAAGTCCTCCCACGCTTTGAGAGCTTTGAAGGCACGCTGCAGTTTACTCAGAATGGAGGAGATGATATCAGCTCTGCTATGGTCCTTTTTGTCATCAGCATCAATATCAGCAGTGTCACAGTCCTTTATAGGAGTAGAGAGAGGAGTGTCAGCAGTGGAAACTTTAACAGCCGAGGGTTCCTTAGAGCCAGCAGAAGGAGAGGGGGGATCCGTCAAAAATTGATTGATGTCACCCTGCTCCTCTTCCGAGGAGTCAGGGTACAGTTGAGCAAGTCCCAACAAATCAGCCGCACCAGAAAGACCCGGGCTGGAGACAGGAGAAGGAGCACATCCATTGGCATTGGTATCCTCCAAGAAGAGGCATGAGATGGGCGTAGGAGAAGGGGGGAAAGCAGCGGGAATGGAGACAATGGATGCCCTTCTATCTTCATCTAACTCAATAATATGATTGATTTGATCATCATATGGACTAAATTCTTGATCTTGAATTTGTTGAAGAAATTGAAATGAATACAATTGTAAATGAAGGGGAAGCAAATCTTGAGTTCCATATACCAACTCAAATGGGCTTTTACCAGTAGCTATTTTGACAGTGATTTTGTTAGCCCAAACAACAAACTTCAGTTACTCACCCCACTTTTTTTTTTTCACCTCCAAGGTTCTTCTAATGATATTCAACAAGTTTTTATTATTGGACTCAGCTTGTCCATTTCCTTGGGGATTATAGTTAGAAGCTTATGTCAAATTTATTCCATACTCTTTGCATATTGCCAATAAAGGTTTGGCTCTGAAAATCATGGCATTATCAACAATAATCTTAACTGGCACTTCAAATCTGCATATAATTTGATTCAACATGAAGTCCATGATAAATTGGCGTGTTGATTTCTTGGTGGGGATCACTTCCACCCACTTACTGAAATAATCAATGGCTACAAGAATCCATTTATGACCAGCACTGGAAGGATCTAGAATTTTACCAATGAAATACATTCCCCATTGCTTAAATAGGTCTTCAATTGATAGAATATGCAAAGGAAGGGATCCTGAAGCTTTCATTCTTCCAGAAAAAATGCTAGCGAATTTCACATTTCCTAACCAATAGAGTTGTATCTTTGAAGAGAGTTGGCCACCAATAACCAGCCCTCAAGATTTTATGTGCTACAACTCTTCCAGGAAAATGTCCCCCACAAAATCATCCATGGAGATTAATAACTACATTTGGGGCTTCATCCTTAGAAATGCATCTTAAGAGCACTCCCTCTAGGTTCTTCCAAGTTAACCCAAAATCTGTGATGACATATTTTTGAGAGGATAACTTAAGATCTCTTTTATGATTTTTACTAAAATGTTCAGGGAAGCATAGATGTTAGAGATAAAATATTATATCTTTATACCATTTAGAGCTTACAAAATTTTCAAGGACATCCACCCTTTCTCCTTGTACTTCATTCACCTCAATAGTTTGCAAGTTTCTGTTAGCCATAATCTTATTTAGGCGCAAACATCTTATCATTTTTTTTGTTTGGATATCCATGTCATATTCATGTAACTTGTTTATCCATCTGCATCTTTTGCTTGAGGCCTCCATCTCTGATAAGATATATTTTACCATGGTGTGGGGAACATAATAAACAACTTTAGAGCTCATGATGTAAGGTCTAAAAACCTTTCTTTCTTTCACCAAGACAAATGCTTGCTTCTCCATGATGGTGTAATTCAATTCATCTCCTTGGAATTCCTTACTGAAAAATGAAATTGGTCTCTCATCCCCTTCATCATCCTTCTGCAAAAATAAATATGCAATGGTGTTTTATGAAGCAAAAGAAAACATTTGAAAAGGCTTCCTGTAATTTGGAGCTGCATAATCAGGGGCATGCTTTAATGCTTTTTTGATCTGATTTAAATCTTGAATGGAATAATCTTCCCATTTGATAACCTGTCCCTTCTTATGCATGCTAGTAATGGGGATGGTTAGCTCATCAAATTTAGAGACAAATCTTCTGATAAATTTTATTTTACCAAAGAATGATTGAAATCCCTCTTTAGTTCTCAAAATTGGAACCTTGGTGATGGGTTCCACTCTCTCGGGATCAATCATGACCCCTTCCTTTGATAAAATGTGACCAAGCAACTTTGCGTTTTGCACTCCAAAATGGCACTTCTTAGGATTCAATGATATGCCATACTCTCTACACCTTAGCGCCATTCTCTCCAAGTGTTACAAGTGATCATTTCTTTTTATGGAAAACATAGTTACATCATCTTGATAAACAACAATGAAATCATTATTATAACCAGCTAATGCTACATCCATTGCTCTTTGGAATGTTGCTCCAGTATTCATTAAGCTAAAAGGTATCTTGACATAGACATAATTTCCCCAAGGAGTGGTAAAGGAAGTCTTTATTATTTATGACTCCTTCGCAACAACTTAATTATAGCCAAAAAAACCATCCAAATTGGATAACAATTCAGAACTAGTTACCAATTTTAGCATATTCTCCATGTTTGTTAGAGGGTAATTATCTTTCAATAATTCTTTATTCAAGTTCCTAAAGTCTACACACAGCCTTATATAACCATTCTTTTTTCTGACAGGTACTAAATTTGCAATCCAAGATGAGTACCTTGTGGGCTGAATGATCCCTCCATCCCTTAACTTCTTCAATTCTTCTTGCATCTTCAAAAAAAGGAGAAAATTAATCGAACTTTGTTTTTTTCTAAAAGGCTTGGCATTAGATTCAAGATGGATTTCATGTTGGAACAAATCTTCCCTGTATACATTTAACTCAGAGTAAGACCAAGCTAGGCAGTCTTGATATTTCTTAAACAATTAAACACAGGACTTCTTCTCTTCCTTTCTCAGATTTCTTCCTAACCAGATTTTACATGGTTTTTCCTTTGAGCCTAGGTCGTGCTCTTCCACATCTCTTGAAACAAATATACTTATGTTAATAATGCAATCAACATTATCAAATTTTTATTCAAGTGCCACCAAATCTCTGGGAATCGTGTTTTTCTTCAGCTGGATGATGTCTTTTCCAAATAAAGTTTCCTTTCCTTCAACAACACACACCATTAGTTCCCAATCTATATTTTTATTAGAAAACTCACCTTAGTTCTGTAGAAACCATTTCACCTAGGCATCATCATCGAATACTTTCCAATTTTTAACATTGTCAGGGATAGATGGTATTGTTAGTATTTAAACATCATACTCACAAAATGGAGATATTGTACAATTTCCAAATATGGATCCTAGCATTTCTAACTTGTCTGCAACAACATTAAACTTTCTATCATGGTACACAATACTAAATGAGTTAAACATTTCAATCAAATCCCAAATTTCATGCTTGTATTATTTCATTCTCTTATTTTTAGTAGCATACAATTTTCTTGGCAATCAATTCTGAATCTCCTTTGACAATGATATCCTTTACACCATATTTCCATGTAATTCTCAAACCCAATAACAATTCTTCATATTCAAAAATGTTATTAGTGCATTCAAAGTTGAGTTTTAAAGAAAAAGAAAAGTCTTCTTGGCCTGGAGAAATTAGAACAATACTAGCACCATTTCCAAACTTTGAACAAGCTCCATCGAATAATAAGGTCCAAGGAAAACCTACTTGTTCAAGACATTTACATTGATCAATCTTGTGCTCTTTTTCATCATCAAATAAAAAAAGTTATGAACATTTAAATTAGCATAAAACACTTCATAAGAAGCATTTTTGGGATCTTCAATGAGGTGCACCATATTCTTCTCTCCATACAGCTTTACAAGGCAGCCTTCAATTGGAATGGTGGAAAAAGACATATCCATCTAAATACTTCCACCAACACTTGCATCCCACTTTCTTGATAACAACATGCCCCATTTTGTAGGGAAATCAACAATAAGAACATCAAGTTTTAAGTTCTTACCTGGATAAGCTGGAAGTTTTACCACCAAACCTTTTACACATCCTACAACTGGAACCTCTCTAGAATCCATTGCAGTACACTTGCCATAAGTTATTGTCAGTTTAATGTTCAATTCATTCATGACTTCTAGAGGAATAATGTTGCATGATGCTCTAGAATCAAACATACAATTGTGCATCAGTCTATCCTTAATATTCAGTGTTGTAAAAAATGGATCAACATTTAATTGAGACTCAACCAAATATGTTCCCAAGTAAACTTCAAGTGGTTCACCTATCTCCTCCAATGGTGGTGGTTTTTATACGTATGAAACAGTTGAAGGAGTGTTTACATTATTTATATTTTTACCTTGGGTACTCCTATCTTCTTCAAATCCCAAATACTCGAAGGACCTCTTCTTGTGCTTAGGAATCCTAAGTAATTCAAAAATTGGAATAGAAATCTTGGTATAAATCAAGACTTGGGTAATGTAATAAGGAATGTATTTGGAAAAATTAGAATTTGGAGAAAGATTGACAAACTCATCGAATGTCACAAGATTTTTCACATTTTAGGCATGGGTTGGAACACCAGTTCTACTTGAGACAACAAGTCCTTTTCCAGATGCATCTTTCTTTGGATTTTATTTTGGGACATTGGTGATAACTGGGGTTTTTTGTTTTGCTTGAGGCCATTCCCCTTTAACAGCTTTACTTCTTGTGTTATACACTTTTTCTTGGGAAACAAGAACATTCATTAATAGTTTTCTATCCTCTTCTAATGGGATTCCTCCATCATACTTCTTAATCATTAGAGATCTTAGGTACTAAAAATTATTATTAGGATGTTCAAAAGCTTGTACCACATCTATTTCAAAAGTATAAGAGTGAGAAAGAAGAGGTACCCGATGAATGCAATCCCAAAAATCTATAATAGTTCTTGCACTTATTACTTTTGTTGAATTTTCTCCTTGCTATGAGCTTGTACAAAATTCCACCATGTATGCATCATCATCAGTGTTATCATCATCATCAACTTCTTCAACTTCATGATCTACTTCACATTATGGGTGGCATAAGAAAAAATTGTCACACTAATCAATTTCATTTGTCTCTTCAACAACAACTCTAGAATTTAGAGGATCAGACACTACTCTATTACCCCTAGCTTGGGGTTGTCTAGCTCCCATGGGTCCTTTACCTATATCATCATATCTATGATCATTTCTAGGATGATTTGCAAATCTGTCTTGTCCTTGTTGCCTATGTTGATCTTGAGAATGTTGTCCAATTCCTTTCTCAGCCCTGGCTATCTTGTAAGAGATTTATTTGATAGCTCCTGAAAAAGTATTTACAACTTCCTCAAGATCCATAGCCTTACTTGATTGAGGATTCTCTGGGTCGAGTAGTTTAACACCCTCCCTCTTAGGAGGTTTTCCAACTACTTTAATTTTGTTCTCAATTAATAGAGCCATCGTAAAGACCTACCTCAAAGTTCCAGGGTTCTTATCTCTTAAATAGTAAGCATCTTTTTTATCAAATGCATCAAAATACTTTATTAGACATGATTCATCACATGGCCTCAAATTAACAGGTAGTATTATCAATGTTTTGTTAAATCTTGTATTGAAATCATGCATTAATTCATTAGGATTCCTTTTTATATTTTCAAATTTTGATAAAATAAACCTAGGGTATGTCTTATCACCATACTGCATTCTAAAAGCATTCTTCATCTCTATCAAGAATCATTGGAATTATCTGGCAAAGATTTATACCACTCCCTTGCATCTTCTTCTAGAGTATGGATAACAATTTAACGTACACATCCTCAAATTCTATTTCAAATTCCTCCATCATATTGATAAAGAGCTTTAAGTGTTGATCACCAGTGATTGCATTATTTCCTTGAAACTTAGGCAATCTATTTGTTACATCTTATGGCACAACATTTGGATAGCTAACCATAAATCTAAAATTGATGGGAACAAAACTATTAACAACAAATAGAGGTCTAAGTGGAGGCAGAGCCATATTATTTTGAGGAGGTGACCTTAGAGGAGATGTAACATGATGAGGAGTGAAATATTTGTGTGGTATAGGGATGTAATTCTCATAATGATTACCCTCTAAAGGCTCTGTTTCTTGGAAAAATCTATCAGATTTGGAAAATAGAGGGGAAAATTGAGAATAAAATTTTCCACACAAAAATGAAGGCCCCTCTCTAGATGGAGAATTTAATTCAACAATGAGACTACTAGATTTAGATTCACTTGAGGAAATATTGCAATCTTCAATCACAAGCTGATCTGTTTCACCAATGGAGATCTCTTTTCTTGATTCTTGATCTCCAACAACCTTCCAAATTATTTTTCCTTCTGAATTATACTTTCCCAACTCTTGAAACAACCTTCTAGTAAGGTCCCTAGTGAAGATAGATCTTCGCTCCAGCTTTGCAGAGATTAATGAAAAATATTACTTGATATATGTTAAGACACTGGTATTTATTAAGAATTTAAACAGTACAGAGTCACCACTAACGATTTTCACCTTATTTTGTACAAATGCACTATGAAAGACTTATCAAATGTTTTTAAATATTAGATTCATTCAAAGCTTACAATATCTACTCTTCTTCTACCCAAATTTGATAATGATGATACAAAATTTAGTGCAATAACTGTATAAGCTGGAAATATTACACTCTAGAACTTAGAATAATTCTTACAGATATGAATAGAAAATGATGTCTCAGTAATATATTTTCACTTTAAATTTTGTAAGAAGCATTACTAGGATCTATATGCAATTTTGATGGTGTTCAAAATTTTGACACAACTTCATGTCCCTGGAAATGATGCCACGATTATTAGTATCCAAATTTGTTCTGACTTTCAAGCTGAGAAGCTTCACAAATTTGGTATAGAGCTTAGAGATAGATAGATCATGATGTATGTTGTTTTGTAGCTAGGAATGAGATCTAACTGGCCCTTTGTCACTTAGATTTGTTGAGAGATGGATAGCACCTTCAAGAGGATTTGATCTATCCTCAATACTTTAATCCATGTTTTTTTCTAGGGTAAGAGGACCCATAGTGTAACCTCTGTTTGATGAAGGAGATGGAGATATCCTTCTTTTGGAAAAATTTTACGAAGAAAACCTTAAGAAAATACGGTCAATACTCCATGATTTAACTCTTAAGAGTTGTCACTTCTAAAAGATGGAGATACTTTCAAAACAAGGCTAAGGTTACTGAAGACATTATGGGATCCTGATTGTTCTACATATTTTAGTAAATAGATTTTGTTCCTTTGTTGATATACAGGAAAACATGGGTAGTTCAGGATGGATTCATGGTTTTTGAATAATTTTGGTGGGAGATTGAAGTAGGATAAAGTTGATTATACCAGATCTTTGAGAAGGGACTTCACAACAATGGACAAGCTTCAACAACATAAAGCTTCAGAATAGTTAAGATGTTCCTTTAACCAGAAGGTGTGCTTCAATGGAGGCCCAGATCCGCACATTTTCACATAATCTTTGAGAATCTAACATGAAGGCTCGAGTTAAAAGACTCAATTAAACACCAAAGATCTTTGATCATTCATGCCTAAGGTACACCCAGAAGGCTTACATAGATAATCTTTATCAACAAATATACAATGAAGTGATTTTAAATTGTTTATCTCATCCAAGAGATGAAGGCTCTTCTTGAAATGAAATTACAAATGCCACTAAACTTTCACACGGATGAGATCCTGTGTGATTTCACAAAGATTTCAATATAAGATTGCAATAGGAATAAGAAAAAAATACTTGTAGACATTCTGAAATAAAGCAGACACAAATTGCTCTAAGATTGACACAAATTAATTTCAAAATTGATTAAATTCATCAGCAGGGGAAAGTTTCCAAAGCAATCTCAATGCTCATCAATGGCTATACATCTCGCAACCAACTTGACGTGATAGAAAATCTAACACATAAGATATTAACAGGTTATCTCAGATTGGTCTCTCAGGAAGATGGACTTTCTCAAATTTTCTCTTAAGAATTCAACCCCCGACCATTTGCAAGAGTATTCTCATTGCATTTATACATTTTACTCACTCACTCAATTTTCCCCCAAAAAAGAAAGAATATTTGAGGGACCTTTGCTTGTTAACAATTTTCCTTCAGAAAGTGACGTTTAACAAATTTGCATTTGAAAGCTGCCAGGTGGACCAATTATGAACTAATCACATTTCTCAAACACTTGAACTAATGAATAGGATGCCATGCCACAACCCTTTTGGCAATCCTTCTAATCATTTTGATTTTGTCATGTGAGAAATCCCCATTTTAATCATTATTCCAGAGACTCTATACAACTGGATCTGATAGGTAATCCTTTTCTCTCTCGAGGCAACACCTTTTTCATCTTTTGCGGCTTGTAACCTTCATCATTTCATCCTATTTTCCCTCTCTTTCCTCTATAACTTCTGCCCCACATCCATCTTCTCTAGTAATTCATCATTTTTGCAAGTGCCTGAGCAATTCCAACTTCAAAAATATCAACCTTAACAATCCTTGGACTCACAAATTAAGTTTTAAATCCATTCAATGGAACTTTGCAGACAAAAATGACAAGGAATTTCATCAAAAATGATGAAAAATAATGTGTATTCATGCATCTCCAAGAGTCTTGGAGCAAAAATGGTGGAAAAAACATGAGTGAAATGCACAACAACCATTGATTTTTTACCCTTCTCTACTTTATATTATAGTCTGTCCACATGTTTCCTTGGCGCAACTACAAAGGAAAAGTACAGGGGAAAGTTTCCAAACAAGCGCGGGCCTTCCACATGCCCTTGGCCCAAGAAAAATGCCTTTTGGCCTTTGAAAAATCTCAGTATGTAAAAGGAGCCAATAGAAGCCTCCACGTGTCTCAATGGCGCACTTTGAGATGGTCCCCAAAAGTGGAGACCCTAAACAAGCATGTGGGATCACCACGTGTCTCAGTCCGGCATAGTTGTTAAAAAAATTGAAGGATTCAGCGGAAGGTGCCATGTGTCTAGGGTTTGAGACAGTTTTCCTTGGCCATTAAAAATTCCAAGCAAAGGGCAGAGTGAGCGGAATCCTCCAAGTTTCCTCTTGGCGACTACTTCAAAATAAAACTTCGGGTTCGGTCCCCAAACGGGCGCGATCCCTCCACATGTCCTAAGGCCTTTAGAAATTTTCTTGAAAATTCTAAGTATAGAGTGGAGCCATCGGAAACCTCCACGTGTCCCCTTGGTGCAACTGTTAAGGTGGGACTGTGAACTTGAATCTGGCACTCTTATAATTCTTTCACCGGAAACTCCTCGTGCTATGATTATTTTACTAATGCAAAACTTTTAGTTTGGTGGATGTAATCTGGAAACACAACAACAAACATAACACAAGAATACCATAGACTATGATAAGAAGGAATGATGATAAATCTGAAATATCAATGTAAATTATAATATCAACATGAAATTGTTACAATCTCACCCATGAGGTTCTTCAAGTGTTATTAACTTCACTTGCCTTCAAACAATAACTATGGGAGAAACTTCACAATTACACCTCTTAATGGCTTCTTTAACACACCTTCAAAAATGATGGGTTCCTTTACACACTTACTCATACAATATTTCTCACTACTTCTCTCTATGATAAATGAGGGGGGTGGCCTCTTTATTTATAGGAATTCAGGCTTATCCAACCTATCTCCAAGATAGGATAGAAAATCTCTTCCGGCCAATCATATTCCATGCCTAAACTCTTGCCTTTACATGTAGGCTTATCTTCTAAGATAAGATAAACCTTATCATCTCACATGGGTTCCACCTTTTTAGACTTTTACACAAATAAAATACACAAAATATTTATGACATCACTCTTTGTCCTTATTACAAATATAATATTTCTAATTCCTAATCATGTAGACCCTACTTCTCTACTTATCCCAACTTTGACATTTTAACATTACCGGACCACTTACGACAAATATTTACTTTTTGCAACATTCCTATTGTACTTTCACTATTACCGTATTCTACATTATTGGCGGCACCGTACTGATGGCGCCATTATCTTCTATTGGATGCAACTACTAATTATATTTAACAACATCCTATTCCTAATACATACATTAATAAAATAGAAATTACGGAGGAAAATTTTAATGTCGACATTTTCCCCCTTCCTAGCTTCTACTCCGTCCTCAGAGTAGACTCTTATGGGCATTCTAAAGCTGGTGCTTGGAAAATCTTTAACTTGTCATGGTTGACCCATTTTGTAATGGGAGTACCATCTAATTCCTCCAGTGGATATGTACTATTTTCATGCACAACAGCTATTTTGTAGGTCCCCATCCAATTTGGGAAGAAATTTTCTCTGCCTTCTTTTTTTGTAAATGGAATCATATACTAGAACCAAGTCATTCACATGAAATGGAGACCAACGGATCTTTTGATCAAAGTATTCCTTCTACTTCATTTTCTTCTTATAGCTTGTATCCTTCGCTATTTCCCTCATTTCCTCTAGCAAATGAAGATGCACCAACCTTTCTTTTACTGAATCACTTTCATCCATCCTTTCATTTTTCATAACTAGATCACAGTGGGAATATCAAACTCAATAAGAAGAACTGGATCAATGCCATAAGCCAACTGAAATGGGGAGTATCCTGTTGCTAACTTTGATGTTGCCCTATATGCCCACAATGCTGCATGAATCTTTTTATCCCACTTATGTACCTGCAAGGCTGCATCTTTTGCTAGAATTTGACACAACACTAAAATTTGTTCGTTCCACCTGTCCACTTTTGCTTGGCTTGTATGTTGTTGCCTTCCTATGCTTAATAGAAAACTTGTTGACTAGGGCTTCTACGACCTCATTAATGAAGTGGCTTCCTTGATCTGTTAAAATTTCTAATGGGCAACCAAATCTAGTGACAATGTGTTCATATATGAACCTTGCCACTTCATCCATGGAAGTTGTTTTCAATGGCCTAGCTTCAACCCACTTGGTTAAATAATCCGTGGCAACTACAATATACTTATTTTGGCGTGGGGTAGTTGGAAGTGTACCTACAATGTCTATTCCCCAAATTTTCAAAGGGACCAAGTGGAAGAATAGGGCATAATGGAGTTGATGAAGTCTTACGGTTACCATGTGTTTGAAAAATATCACATGTCTTACAATAATTATAACAGTCTCTAAAAAGAGTGGGCCAGTGATAACCTGCATCCAAGATCCTTCTTGTTGTAAGTTGTCCAGAGAAGGGTCCTCCACATTTACCATTATGTAATTCTTCTATCAATTCCTTCCCTTGATCACGTCCAACTACCCTCTTGTACTGTCCATCAGGTCCTATTCGAAATAATACTCCATGCAGAATAGAATATGGACAACTGGCTTGAGTAATCTTCCTCTTAGTCTTTGCATTGGCACCATTAGGAAACTTGAATTCATTTAGATAATTCCAAATATCTATGTATTCACTAGGGATCGTGTCAAGGGATAACAATGTTGCATCTGGGAAATCATCATCATCACAAGGTGAACCTAAACCATCATAGGCTCGAGAGACTGCATCTGCATTGACATGCTTCTTTCCTGGCCTATCTATAATATCAAATTCAAATTGTTGTAGCAAAATTATCCATCTTGCTATCCTCCCTGATGGGTTAGGCTTATTGACAATATATTTTAGAGCCTAATGATCTATTACAACTATAAATGTCTGCTCTAGCAAGTAATTTCTAAACTTCTTTACAACAAAAATGATAGCAAGAGCCTCTTTTTCAGTTACAGTATAATTTACCTCAGCACTGCTCATTTTTCTACTCCCAAAGTAAATTGGATGATCATTCCCATTTTCATCCTTTTGGCTTAGAGTACTTCCTAGTGCTGCATTTGAGGCATCAGTATACACAATGAATGGCTTGCTCCAATCTAGATTCTTTAAAACAGGTGAAGACACCAGGGCTTCCTTCAGTTGTTCAAAAGCTTCATGCACCTTATTTCCTGGTTCATAAGTAACATCCTTCTTCAAGAATTGGGTTAGTGGCTATGCAATCTTTGAGAAATTCTTGATGAACCTTCTATAGTAACCCATATGGCCTAAAAATGATCTCAACTTACTTTGATTCATAGGAAATAGTAACTCTTTGATTTTTGAAACTTTATCAGGATCAATACCAATACCATCTTTGGATACAACATGCCCTAACAAAACACCTTTAGAACATCCAAAGACACACTTTGTAGGGTTTAGTGAGGCTTGTGCTTGATCTAACCTTTGAAATGTTGTCTCCATCTGGTGCAAGTGGTCCATCTTTCTCCCATACATGTAAAAATCATCCAGAAATACTCTGATGAAGTTCCCAATATAGGGTTCAAACACCCTATTCATCAAGTGCTGGAACATTGTTGGAGCATTACACAACTCAAAAGGCATAACTTTATAAGAAAACATTCTCCAAGGAGTGGTGAACATGGTCTTCAGCTGATCTTTCTCTACTATACGAACTTGGTTGTATCCGCTATATCCATCAACAAAACTATAGCACTCCTGGCTAGCTACTTCATCCAAAATCCGATCTGAGAATGGAAGAGGGTAATGATCCTTATTTTTTGCCTTATTGAGCTTCCTATAATCCACACAAATGTGTAGCTTCCCATTATTTTTTATTAAGATCACAATGGGAGAAACCCATTCTGAATTCTCCACAGCAAATATAAATCCTGCATCAAGCAACTTATCTATTTCTTCTTTTACAGTCTTGGAAAAATTAGGATTCATTCTATATGGAATTTTCTTTATGGGCTTAGCACCATCTACCAGCTCAATAGAATGTTCTACCCAACTTACTTTACAGAGTTCCTTATAATCAAAAGTGAATATGTGTATGTACTTTCGAAAGATCTGGAGGTAGGATTCCTTCTCACTCTCCATCAAAGCATCACTAATATTTATTTGTTAGAGACGATCATCAATTTCTTCTTCAGATAATTTTATGGGATCATGATTCGGTGTGACTGGAAGGATATCCATGACTGAAATATCAACCTCACTTTCTTCATCTTCAGTGTCCACTTCACTAGTACTCGAGTAATCAGAGCATGTCCAATCATCAGTTTCATCACTTGAATCCACAGGTTCTGCCTTATGATGCCAAGGGATCATGTTTATCTTCACCCTCTCTCTACCACGTCCAAGTGTCATGAAGCCTTCATTCCAGTAGTTTTCTTTCATGAACTCTCCTTAGCGATGGTCTTCCCAACAACATTGGGTACGCAATAGTTCCATTTTTCATCACCTAAAATTATACCACACATACAACACCCATAATAGATATTGCCACATTTGAAACTACACCTTCTTGTTTAGTTTTTTCCTTTATTTAATGACCTTAACATAAGTGTTGAGGGGCAATCAATTTTCAAACCCAACATATTTATTACAGACTCGGTCATTACATTAACTGCAACACCTCCATCAACTAAGACATCATGAATTGAAATACCATTACATAATACCTCAGCTTGTGGAGTTTAGCGATCCACCTCTGCCTCAAAAAAAGGGACCTCAACCTCCTTCCTTCATTGAGCATTGAGTCCACTTCGCAGCTCCCGCCTCTTCTCAGAAGACATAGCCAAGAGTTAACCATATGTAATATTTGCAAGCCTTTTGGACAGATCATCTAAGATGGAGTATGGTCCTTGTCCTTGTAAAATTAGAAAATCCTGCACACCAAACTTTCTTCTCCTATGTTTCTTACTAGTTTCTCCTTTCATCTTCTTAGGATCATTTCCATCTTGGTTATCTTTTTCTTTCTTTCTTTTTGTTACAAACACAGATACTTCATTATTTATGCTCTTATCTACTACATTAAAAGAATTCACAGGTGCTTTCCCTTTATCAGTATCTCTTGTACCAGATGTAGAAGCTCTATCTAGAAAATTATACTTATAATGACCCTTTTTATAACAACCATATCATACAACTTAAAAAATATTTCTTTTTGGACCTCTTTCTCCTCCCTAAGAATTAAATTCTTTTCCTTGAAGAAGATTAATAGTTAACTGACCCATCTTTCTGAGCAGATCTTCATACTCAGTAGATGTACTAGGAGAAGGATTTGTGCTCACCGAGAGTGGTTGTGGATTCTTGACCTAAGGTACTGGTGTAGGCTCTACTTTAGCAACAATTTCTTTGGGCTCCTCTTCCATGATTTCTTCTTACCTTCTTGCAATCTCCTTTACATGTTCAATGGTAGTTGGGCGGTCATACTTCACTCGTTGTATGATCTCTGGCTTCATCCCAAGAATGAAGTGCTTACAAAGGAGATTATCCATGCCATTCATTAACCCATCCGATAATCCTTCCTTCTGGATCTGGGCATCGAGCTTCCTCCTTAGCTTTAGAACACGAGCATGATAATCCCTTATTTTCTCCTTCTCTCCTTGGGATAGCTTTGTGATATCGATCATGAGATCTGCATATTTTTGTTGTTCACCAAATACTTCAAGAAAACTTTTAGTTAATAAATCCCATAACTTTTTCACATTATTGCCTAGTGTTTCAAACCACCTAAGGGTTGAACCATCCAAAAAGGTAGGAAAAAATTCAGTCCATTGTTCCCTTCTTATAAGGCCACTACAAATTCAAGATTGTTTAAACTCTTGAATGAAAGAGGAAGCATCTTCATTAGATTGGGCTGAAAAAATAAGAATCTTCCCCATTTCTAAAAGTAACCACAGTGAAATACCAACCCATAAGTACAATCAACAAGACTTATGTGCACAAATAATTGGAATCACTATAATAGAAAATAGAAATGACCACGGTAAAATATGGTAAAATTTGACTTACTACAGTAAAAACAGACTTTACTGTGGTAAATACTATTCACAGTAAAAAGTGAAGTTACTGTGGTAAAAACTGAATTTACTGTGGTAAACACTATTCACCATAAAAGTGAAGTTACTGTGGTAAATATATTCATGGTAAAAAGTGACTTTGCTGCGGTAAATACTATTCACGACAAAAAGTGATTTTACCATGGTAACTACTATACACAATAAAAACAAGGTTACCCTCCAAATGTTTTCTGACTAAGTGGGAATATTTCTCCAGAAATCCACCAACGAGGAATGGTCCCGACAACGGAACAAAAATGTCAACACCAATCCGGGACTATGATAATTCTTCACTAAGAACTCCTCGTGCTATGATTATTAACTAATGGATAGCTCTTAGTTTGGTGGATGTAATCTGGAAACACAACAACAAACATAACACAAGAATACCATAGACTATGATAAGAAGGAATAATGATAAATCTGAAATATCAGTGTAAATTATAATATTAATATGAAATTGTTACAATCTCACTCATGAGGTTCTTCAAGTGTTATTAACTTTGCTTTCCTTCAAAAAATAACTATGGGAGAAACTTCACAATTACACCTCTTAATGGCTTCTTTAACACACCTTCAAAAATGATGGGTTCCTTTACACACTTACTCATACAATATTTCTCACTACTTCTCTCTATGATAAATGAGGGGGTAGGCCTCTTTATTTATAGGAATTCAGGCTTATCCACCTTATCTCTAAGATAGGATAGGAAATCTCTTTTGGCCAATCATATTCCATGCCTAAACTCTTTCCTTTACATGTAGGCTTATCTTCTAAGATAAGATAAACCTTATCATCTCACATGGGTTCCACATTTTTAGACTTTTCCACAAATAAAATATACAAAATATTTATGACATCACTCTTTGTCCTTATTATAAATATAATATTTCTAATTCCTAATCATGTAGACTCTACTTCTCTACTTATCCCAACTTTGACATTTTAACATTACTAGACCACTTACGACAAATATTTACTTTTTACAACATTCCTATTGTACTTTGACTATTACCGTATTCTACATTATTGGCGGCACCGTACTAACGGCGCCGTTATCTTCTATTGGATGCCACTACTAATTATACTTAACAACATCCTATTCCTAATACATACATTAATAAAATAGAAATTACGGAGGAAAATTTTAATGTCGACAGGACCCTGAGGCTGATCCTCAAATGAGCATTGGCCCTCCACATGTTCATGGTATGCCAAAGCTACATCTGTTGCATGAAAAAATTGTCTAAGTCTAAGAAAGGCAGCGGAGACCTCCACGTGTCTTCCCGGTGTAACTCCAAGGTCAAACCAAAAGGAAAATTTTCAGATGAGCACTGACCCTCCACATGGACAAGTTTTGAGTTGAATCAAGCGTTAAAGTTTTCCAAGTTCCCTGAGCCACATCCAATGAGAAAGGGCCACATTTTCATAGATGCGGAGATATAAATTTGACCGGTAAAAATACACCTTTCCAACCATAAAATGTAGGAAAATAACCATTTGTGACCGGAAATGAATCTTTCTTTTAAAACAGAGGATTTGGAAATGATATAAGGCACAAATATGATCTTTTGAGCTGCATCCAATCACCTTTCGATAGATATTTGGGACAAAAATGAAAGGGACAACAAAACATGACTGTGTAAAATGAAAGGAAGGGAAAAAATCTGAGTTTTCGCTTAAGTTATAGATTATTTTCACATGGATAAAGGAACGAAAAAAAAATTCTTGAATTTAAGTGATCCTTGACCAAGGAAGGGACTGATCATGGAAACAAACTAGAGGATAGAGTAATCATGCATCAATACGAAGAGATAGAAAATATGACAGGGCTCGAAAATTGAATAAATTTAATTACAAATTGGGCAAGATCAATTTGAGCACTAATAGGACCCAGTACAGGTTTTAGCTTAGAGACTAAGGTCATCCCAAGAGATCACATAAAATGCAACGAAAAGTGAAGTATCAATATATTGAAGTCAAAATGACAATGATGAAGCAATTTCAAAGCTCATAAATAAAAACTTACCATCCTTCATCAAAACAGTGATCTCATTTGAAGAAAATCTAAGCTCCAAAAGCTCAACCATGGGGGAAAATAGACCACATAGAGAGTTCCATAACTGATAGAGAAATCATCATAGAAATAAAAAGAAATCAAGACCTAGAGGATCCTTTAAGAGTTTGAAAGAAACAGAGACCCAAACACCAAAGAATAACACAGTCCCAAGTTTTAAGAGATCAGTCACAATGGTGAACCCACAACCATTTTTTATCATAAAACTTGAATAGAGAAGAAACATCAAATATACAGATTCACTCAAACTCAAATAACCAGTATGTAGATGGGCCAAGCTCAAGAAGATGAAAATGGTGTCGATAAAAAAATTTCGAGGGCTTCACCCATGAACCAAAGGCAAAATGAAAAGTGTATGAGGTTCGAGTTTTTTTTACTCACCCACTTGAACTTTGGCTTAACCTAACCCTAACCAAGGGTCAGTGATCAAATGATCCATATATGAAAGGTACAAAGATCAATTTTTAGGGAGTGATCCCTAAAACCAAAAAAAACAATCCTGGTCAAATAACAACTACCACATTAAATGCCATGCTGGAAACCCTAACTAAGATTTAGAAAACTACACAACCACAAATAAAAATTACATAGATCAATGGCCTAAATCAAGGGACCATTTTTCATGCAAACCATAAGAGTTACATTTAACTTAACTTGAGTTAAAATACCACTGACAAAACATATGGAGGCGTGACACATTGTCACGAGGGGCCAAACCTTATTATTTCAAAAATTATTTGCATTTGACATACATACAATAGTCCAAATTCAAATATTCCAAAAATTGCAGACCAAATCATGTGTGCAATGATCAAATGAAAAGGTGTCCATCTTATTTCAATCAAATGAAAAAGTTGACATGAAATACATAAGGTGGTAGACTATAGTATACCATGTTTTATTAAATGGTGGCTGAATTACATTATTTTCATTGAACTTGTATGAGGTTCAAAATATATTATGTGCCATCAAAACCAATGATCAAATAACACTTACCTTAATACTTACAAAAGTTACCTCGTACCCATCAAATGGTGAACTACAAAAGTGGTCCCCACTATTGGAGGGGTGGGAGATGATTTACACTATATTATCCATGAGACTACTAGAAGACAAGGAATGTCGACATCAGACCCTGAGCTTGGAGGTGGTCCCCATCAAGTGGACATTTGAATTAATTATTTTTGTAAGTATTACAAATATTGTATTTTTGATTTTTCTCAATACAAAGGAGTATTTTTGCATGCCTACACAAAAGGATAGATCAGCAAGAGGACAAAATTTGCATTCACTAAGAGAAGACTTGCTCATCAACCAATATTTATTATTAGCAAATTATTCACCCATGCTTATCTTAGAAATAGAACAGTGAAATTCAGTTTGACTGTATGTAATCAAAGGCTATTAATGCCTCCTTGTACTAGTTTTCTTTATTTTATTCCTTTATTTCTCATTAAATAAAGGAGAAAAATAGGATGCATGGGCGAGTACAACCTCAGTATATTTTTAGGAAGGGTGGGTGAATCAATTTTGTTATATATTGTGTGCCTTGGCAAAGCACGAAGAGAGGGAATTTTTAGGATATAGGATTGCTGAAGTAATTTTCTTCCTGTTTTTCCCTTTGAATGTGAAGTATTTTCTGCCTTTCCAATTATTTGCATTCTTGTATATGTTTCCATTAATCTTATGAATGTTCAATTCCCTAATTAATCATCTTTCCCTGTTGCACAAGTTCAGTAATTTCTGGATGATATTAATGTGTATGTGTAACTTAGCAGTATTGTGGTGATTTTTATCCCTCAATACATCAAAGTGTTTACCCTTAATTATCTTTAGAAAACTGTTGGCCTATGCATCAGAGATTCATTCCATACCAATTGTACATGTACTTAGTCGAAATATCTCATACAATTTTTGGTGCATCACCTTAGTTTTAATTTCATTTTACAGTCATTTTTTACCCTTAAACCGTAGAAAAATTGTTTAGGATACATCAATAAGGAACCGGCCTTGATACCGAAGACTCACCTCAAAATAGGTATACCCACAAACTTGAGGTGTTTCCAATGTATCTACGAAAGAGAGATAAAATTTATAATATTAGAACACCTACACCCATCTCTCTATAGGGTACACTTTCGAGAGATAACAGTTTTTGGCACGCCTGATGGGACCATGAATCAGATCTACATTTAAGTTAGAGATATTTACAGAAGATCTACAATAGGTTTTACAGCAGATAAAAGTTACTTTTGGGACAACGAGCTACAAAATTCTATTCTAAAGATTTAAATATCTATTTGGTGACTCTGTAGGGATGGTTTCATACCAGTATTGCAGCAATATGTTCAATGCCTAAAGTGACTACTGTTGTTCAAAATTCACCCCTCAAGGTAATTTTGATAACATACATCAAATTCTTTAGTCCCAAGCAATCATATTAAGTCCAAGAAAAAAGTCATATTTCTAGGGTCCCCTCATATTTTTTCTAACTCCCCTGTCCAAGAAGAAGAGAGCAAGTTCTGAGAAAATGTGAAAAAATTGCAAAAAACAAGCTCAGGCCAGAAAAAATCATTAAAAATGGCTAAGTCCCAGTCCTTGCAATAGTCGGGACATGAGGGAAATCTGGACGTCAACCGGCCGAAAGGCCGCCAAGCGGTCCGTGCAACATTTGGGACATTTGGGACAAAGGGACACGCGGGACGCGGAAATCCGAATTGGCCGAAAAATGGAAAAAATTGACTAACTGTTGAAATAGGTAGTCTGGGACATCTGGGCAATTAGTACGCGAACCGGCCGGATCGGCCAAAATGAGTCAAGGCAGCCCGGAACAGTTGGGCCAAAGGTACGTGAAGTACGCAAACGGTCGGATCGGCTGAAATGAGAACTTTCAGTCAGGGACGCGCGGGACAAAAGTACGTGAACCGGCCGAATCGGACGAATCGGGAAAATTTGTCCCAGACGGTCCGAAAGCAAATGGGACATCTGGGCCACAAGTACGTGAACCAGCCGGTTCAGCCGATATGGGAAATTTCAGCACTGTGCCAAATGGGACAGAGGGACACATGGGACGCGAAAAGCCGAAGGAGCCGAAAGCCAATCAGATCACGCCACGTGTCACCGGCAAAAAAGGGACATGGAAGCCCATTTTGGGTGGTTCGAAAGAATTTGTCCCGCGCAGCACTAGGAAATTTGGGACAAAGGGACGTGTGGGACGCGAAAAGCTGAAATGGCCGAAGAAAGAGGAGAAAAGTCAACGTTTGGTCCGTGGAACTTCAAACGGCCATAACTTTTGACTCCGAGCTCCGATTTTCACAAAATTGGACTTTCTTATTTTTTATGAGGGTAGATCTATTTAAATAAGAGAAACATATTCGGTTCCAGTTAGTCAATGCTCATTCCCGTTAAATGACAGAAAACGCCTGCCAGACCCAAAATAGCTGACCACACTCAGAAGGCCATAACTTTTGCATTTCTCAACGAAATCACACAAAATTGGTACCGTTGGAATCGTGGCTCCAAGCATGATGTACAAAAATCAATAAATTATGGATTTGATTAGAAATTGATTGAGAGTTTTAAGAAAAAGTGGCCGGGTTCAGAATAGTGTTTTATTTGGTAGCTGGGAGTGCAATTAAGAGGCATGGCCATCATTCTTTCTCTGCTGCAGCACATGGGACAGTATGGGGAGCCTTTTACATGTAATTTATAATCATTCCACTAAATTTAATGCCTCTTACAGGTGGTTGAAGGACAGATTTCGGGATTTCCATTTTCCCTTCTCTTTTCCTTCTCTTTTTTCTATAAATTGGAGTGTTGGGATCATTGTAAAAGGGACAGTTTTTTGTAGCAAAGCTCTGCCAAAATTACTTTGTGAAGCCAGTGTCTTGTAGGCCCTTGTAGTGGACTCCTTGCATGGTGATCCAGGCCCTTATCTTGTAATAGACTGAACTGTGCATACCAGGAAATAATAAAATACAAGTTTGTGGATGTATCTTCCCCTGCTATGTTTTCTTGCATTCTTCTTGCCCCTTTTATCTTTCTATAAGAATATTGTGTCTATTATTATGTTCTTGCAGGAATTCATTATCATTGTGTGTGCTTGGAATATTGTTGTGAATGCATTTTGCTAGATTATGGAGAACTGTCCTCACCTCTTCTAGTGTGTTCTCTATATTTCACACATTTGGAGACTACTCTCACATCCTCCTTTTCTGGTGTATCACCGCTTTAGTGTAGGCTTTCATTTTATGCATTCTCTTTCCCTGGTCCCTTGGAAATTTAGATTAGAGCAGTTAGCTTATCCTGCATTAGAGTAGATTGTGGCAGGTAGTAAAGGACCAAGAACCAGCTTTCTCTGGAGGTCTATCTCAAGTAGCAAGTCCCACAACTTGGTGATAGTACCCATGTTATCCAATCACACTGTGAGTTCAAGTATATGCCCAGGGGTGCTGTGATTCGGTGATAACAACTACAAGATCGTCGGTAAGATGAATTCCTCCTAAGTTTGTTTCGTTCCCTTTGAATTCTGCAAGAAGGACAAGAGTTGGTAATAATTTACCTTATAATAGGCCTTGTTTTGATAACCCTCCTCCTAATGTCCCTTCACCATGTATCAATTTCTCTATTCAGATCCCAGTCTTTCAAATGGCAATTCAAGCACCTAGGAATTTTGTGACCTTTACTAATGGTAGCCCATTAGTAATCCCAATTTACCATGACAACCCTAATGTTGGCATGAAAATTTTTCCATCATTCACTGGTGAAAATTAGGTTACACCTACAAAGTACATTAAATATGTTGCAGCCTTATGTGCAGTTCATAATATCAGCTCATTAGGATCTAGCTTTGAGACATGTAGCTCCATCTCTTAAGGGAAAAGTCTTGCAATGGTATATAAATGTAGAGATTGGATGCATAAGAACTTGGGATGGATTAGGTGATAAATTTCTAAAATAATTCCAAGATAATTCAAATCATTTTGTCTCTCATAGAACAAACTTTATACTATTAGAAGAGATCCCTCAATGAATTTATGTCTAGTTTTAACATCTGTTTTGCTATAACTTGAGAAATAATTCCAGCAATTGTCAAGGCTCAAGCTGATCATGTTTTTCATTTATTATATTAGGGCAGTAAACAATGATATTTCAGCTATGATTCAGTCTATGGGAGGATAGACGCTCCCAAGCAACCTATGGTATCGCCATCCAATCTGAAAATAGTCTTATTCAAGCCAAAAAATTAGCGCCAAGGCCTTCAATGCCTTTTTTTGGTAGATTCAACACATATCTCCTTAGCTTGTCACAATTAAAGAACCTGTTGTTACTATTGCAACCCATTAGATGACATATTTAAATATTTAGCAGACTATGGGGAACAAGATTTAATTCAATTGAGAATAGGCACGGAATTACTTAGCATACCTTATTAGGCTCCTTATCAGAAAAATCTGCTAAATCAACAAAAAAGGCAGCCTTACCAACAAAATGAAAATTATAGGCAACCTTATCAACAAAGACAAATTTTACCCAAAGGCTACTAGTTCATCTAATGACTTTGGTCTTGGTTTTATATGGCTACAAAAGAGTGGTGTCAACCTTGTAATTAAAATCATTCAGCTACAAGTTACCCAAATGATTTTCTGAACATAAGTCTCATTGCACAACCTCAATCTGTGACATTTTTTATGCCTCAAATGGAGAGTGGTCAGCAAGATACTCAGGTTCAAAAGACACCTGAATATAATTTAGTTAGTTTCAGTGAGCATGATTTCATTTCAATTACTACAAGGGCTTAAGAAAAGGCTGTAGAGAGTAAACAAAAGTAGAATAGGCCTGTTCTACCTACTATCACTGATAAAACAACTATAAACCCAAAACTAGCTAATAGTTCATATGTTCTTTAAAAAATAACAGGTGTTACAGTAGGTAAAGAAAAAAAAATAGCTACATCTTGATCCAAGAACATTATTTATACCTCAAATATCAAAAGCAGCTGAAGCAAATTAGTTTTTGCTAAAGCCTATGCTAAAACAATGGAATCTGTCTCTAAAACTGTTGCTTCTTTTAACATTGTTGATGTAATAAAAAATCATAATGTTAACATCTCAATGTGGGATGCTCTAAGTATTCCAGGATAGCAAGATTTACTTTCTCATGAACTAACTAAGCTACAGATTTCTTCTAAAACAATAAAAAGGAAGTCTAGAAAGTAGACATGGTCCTTGGAACAATGAAACAAGACACATCAAAGAAGTTAAATGGATGGTTCAGAAAGTCTTAAATTCTCATGACATCAAGAAGCCACCACCATTTTATCTATCACTGATTATTGGAGAACATCTTGTTCATAACTGTATGGTGGACAATAGATGCAAGCAACACAGTTATGCCAAAAGCAATTGCAGAAAAATTGGGTCTATAGTATGAACCTACAGAAAAGAGTGTCCTACAGTTGGATGGAACTGCAACTAATAAAGTTGGTGTCATCAAAAATCTAGAGGTAACATTGCATGCTTTCCCAAATGTTTCCATTCTGTAAGATATTACTTGTTGTAGACTTACCTCCTTACTTTGAGCTATATGTTTATCAAGAGACTTCACAAGAAAGATAGGAGGCTATCTCTCTTCAGATTGGTCTTCCTTATTTTTCACTACTCATTATGGGACCAAGGTTACTATCAATTCAGAATTGTTGGCCATATTTCACATTGAGCCTCACACTTCTAATGGAGTAGCTAATTATGCAGCCTTAGACCAGTCTAATTTTGATAATATAGCTCATGTTTCAGCATTAGATGGTGTTTCTAACCTATTTATGGATGAAAATACACATGAAGAACATGTTGATGATCCTTTCAAGGAAGTTTAAGAACATGTTGGGTGTGTATTGCTTACATGAAGAAAATACACCAATTCCCTTGCTGTCCAAAATAGAAAATGTAACGGAAGGGATTTGGAAGCTTCATTTTGATGGAGATAAAAATAAGAAAGGGCAAGGAGAAGGTTTGATGCTCACTTCCCTAACAAAAAAAAGGTATTTCTCATATTTGAGTCTCCAATTTTCATGCACTTGTAATGTAGTTGAATAGGAAGCATTAATTCATGGCTTACTTTGGGCCAGAAAGAGAGGTATTAACATGCTAAATATTTTTGGTGATTTTGAGTTGGTTATCAATCAAGTAAGAAATTTCAATGTTTGTAAGAATCCATTAATGAAGTCTTACAGACATACAGTTTCAGACTTAATGGAATATTTCGAAGCTATTAACATCCAATCCATTCCTAGAATAGAAAATAAGCAATGCAGATAGAATTGTCGCAATTGGTGCTAGTTTTGAAGTGTTATAACAGATTGAAAATAGCAAAATTAAGCCTCATATAAAGCTAATTTAGGCCTTTGATACCTAATAATGAATTTAATTGGAAGGTTTTTGAAAGTGATGATCAAATCTATAGGTTTTGTAGCAAGAAGCTAAATTTTCTACAGTAAATCAAGATAAATTACAACACTTATATGGTGACCAGATTGTTTAGTTAAAGACAAATAAAACTGCCTCCAGGTCTGGTCACATTAGAAGACATCTTCAGACACTGACGATCAGTTAAGGAAGGTCAAGACTAAGATGTCAACACATGCTGATAACTATGAAGAAATATTAGTTGATGAAGGGAAAAAAAATTTCTCGGAAAGGTATGTTCTTTAGCTAAAAACATTATTTTATTAATCTTTGCAAGGAATTTAAAGATGTTTTTGCTTGGAAATACCAAGACCTGAAAGGGTTTGATCCCAATTTAGCACAACATACTATTGAATTACAGCCAAATTCCAAGCCAGTTAGGCAAAAACAGAGGCTTGTAAATCCCAAAATAGAGCCTCTAATGAGGAAAGAGTTATCTAAGTTGATTGAATTAGGTATTATCTTTCCAATTAAGCATTCAAGTTGGGTAGCCAATCTTGTTCCTGTTAGGAAGAAAAATGGAGAAATCAGATTATGTGTGGATTTTAGAGATCTTAATAAAGCTTCATTAAAAGATCACTACCCACTTCCAAATATGGATAAGATTTTGAGAACAGTTTCTGGTTCAGATAGACTATCTCTTCTAGATGGCTATAGTGGATACAATCAGATTTTAGTCTGAGAAGAGGATAGGTACAAAACAACTTTCACCACTAAGTGGGGTACTTATGCTTACAAAAGAATGCCTTTCGGCCTTTCAAATGCTGGTGCAACATTTCAATGTGCAATGGACATGGATTTTTTGTAGCTTGTTAAATAAATGAATCCTTGTTTATTTAGATGATGTTACTGTATTCTCAAAAAATTATGAAGAACATCTAATACACCTAAGGTAGACTTTTCAGTTATGTAGACAATTTGGGATATCTTTGAATCCACTAAAGTCTATCTTTTTAGTACATCAAGGAAAATTACTTGTTCATATTGTTTCTAAGCAAGGTTTAGCAATTTATCCTTTTAGAATCGAAGCCATATCATAACTATCATTGCCTCATCATAAGAAGACATTACAAAGTTTTCTTGGAAAAATCAAATTTGTTAGAAGATTTGTTCCAGATTTTGTAGCATTGGTGAAACCATTGACAACTATGTTAAAGAAAGAGAAGACTTTCTCTTGGACTAGTGAAGGGAGAGAAGGATTTGAAGCAATCAAAGCAGCCATATCTCAAGCTCCTACTCTTGCAAATCCAAATTTTGATAAAGATTTTACAATGTATGCACTTGCAGGAGCTGAAACAATCTCAGCCATATTAACTCAGGTTAATGATGAAAATGTTGAACAACCAATTGACTTTCTTTGGAGCTTACATGATTACATGATTACAAAAAAAGGTACACATTTATTGAAAAACAAGTACTTTCAGTAGTCATAGGGCTAAATAATTTTAAGTACATGCTTTCAAACAACAAAATTCATGTTCTTGTTTCTCATCCAAGTGTGAAAGATTTCTTGTTAAATAAAGAATTGAATGAGAAAAGAGTAGGCTGGATAACGAAGGTCATGGAATATGATGTTGATATTCATGTTGTGAAGATAGTCTCAAGGAAAAGGCTTGTGTGAACATATAATTGCTGATATGGAAAAAAAACAAACTACAGAACTTAAAGATTCAAAACAGCATGCTGAAATTACGTATCAGCAATAAGACATTATGGTTCAGCTAGAAAATCAACAACCTAAACTTGCTCAAGAAATCCTAGGAATCAAGATGGATGACTGATTTAGTTAACTATCTACAACATGTCATCTATCCAGAAGGTATGGACAAGAATAAATGAAGGTATTTCAGATTACAAGTTGTACCCTATGTTTTCATTGATGGTGTATTATTCAAAAGGGATATAAATGGAATCTTGTTGCAATGTGTTGACTATGAAAAAATTCAGTAATTATTATCATAGAATTCCATGAAGGACATGTAGGAGGTCATTTCTTAGCACGTACCACAACCTTAAAAATTATGAAAGCTAGTTACTATTGGCCTAGTATATTTAAGGACTGTTTCGAATGGATTAGGAAGTGTAAGAAATGTGCTTTCTTTGTTGGAAAAGAATGTTTGGCTTCTCTTCCTTTACAACCTATTTCAGTTGATCAGCCTTTTATGCAGTGGGGCCTTGATTTTATTGGCATGATAAACCCACCTTTTTCACAAGGACACAAGTGGATTTTGACTGCTACAAATTACTTTACACACTGGACTGAAGCAATAGCCTTGAAATATGCTAATGAAACTTCGATACTATCCTTTTATGAAGGTATAGTTTGCAGATTTGGTGTTCCAGCAACTATCATATCAGATAATGCTTTAGCATTTCTTGGTGCAAAAGGTAATAGATTGGGCTATTAATCATGGAATTTATCTAAGTTCTTCATCTAACTATTACCCACAAGGTAATGGGTTAGCTGAAAGTACTAACAAGAATCTTTTAAGGATCATCAAAAGAACACTCAAAGATAACCAAAGAGCTTGGCATCTAATGTTGAATTCAACACTTTGGGCTGATAGAGTGAATCCTAAAAGATCAGTTGGAAATTCACCATACAAGCTTGTTTATGGAAGAGAAGTAAGAATGTCTATTTCAGTTGAGTTACCCACACTAGATTTGCTGCATCAAATGGAGCTGCTTGAAAATGAACCATTGCAGGTTCGTTATGTAGAATTAATGGAATTACAAGAGCTAAGAGATCAAGCTCATTTAAACATGGAAAAGAATTAGAAACAAATGAAGAAGACTTTTGATAAGAAATCCAAATTCAGAATCTTCAATGAAGGAGATATTATGTTAAAGTGGGATGTTGATCGTGCAAAGCAGGAAGACACATGAAGTTTGATACAATCTGGAGTGGTCCTTACATGATTTCAGCTTGCAAAGAACACAACACTTTTCAGCTCTCAAGGCTGAATGGAGAGGAACTTCCCATTCCTGTGAATGGTATGTTTCTCAAACACTATTATTGAAAATCCTACAGTGTCTGTTTAGAGTAGGATTTCCCTTCAATAAGTGTAGTCCTACACATTGCAATGTTTTTTCAATTCAATAAGTGCATTTGTGCACGTGATCTGGTTTACCAGATCCTTTCCCAGTTTTAGTTCATTTTGGAAGGGTTGGACCTTTAGGAAGGCATATTTTGGTTACATGCTTTAGACTCCATGCCTAATGGACAAGAGCAAGGCACTGGTTTACAAGCTAGCAGATAGCTTTCCCCACAGGATTGCCAGAAATGTTGACAATTTTTTCACTTGTGCAAAAATGGGAAACTCAAAACTTTGTTATGATGGATAGCATTGGTGAAGTATACCTAAGCTAGGGGAGTTTCTTTCAGACAATATTGTTACTATTGAATTAATTAATGATTACATGAAATCTATAGCTATGTGTGCTGTTACAAAACATAATAGATCACATAGCCTTGAATTTCATGCTATCTTCAGCAAAAGAACACAAGGCCCCGAAGGACAGTTGTGTTGTCTTGATGAAGACACCAAATTGCAGAATAGATGAAGTGTTAGGTTTTGAAGCAGCAATCAAGACTACAAATTACAAAAATCAGAGTTCATTACTGGATGTTACATGTATTCTTTAATGTTCTTTCCTTCATGATTAAGACATTCAATTATATTATTGGGTTGTTTAGTTCATCATACAATCCATATCAGAAAGTAGAAATGTAGAAAGAAATACACAACTCAATTTCACAATTCAATGTTTTATTCATAAGGAATTTCAAATGTTCCCACACAAGCCATGGGATGTAACTTGAAAGTAAAGTACAACTACTGAAATAAGAGGTACACATGCATGAAAGAGAAAATAAAGGAGTATGAGTGAACCCATCATTTCCTTGAGGTTTGTCCTTCGGTTGATGCATCCTCATCTTCAGCTTTGTTCCCTCTTCATCTTCATTGTTGAAAGCACCATACCTGAAAATAGAAAAAGAGAAAATCATCAGTTACGAGCTCAGGGTTAATCCATATTCCTATACTGTCCTAATTCGTGCACATGGATCTCTTAATAACAGGAGATATAGATTACTTGAAGATCAAATAGTATACATGATTTACTCACTCAGAAAGAAATAAAGAGAAGAAAAGGAAAAACATGGACATAAGAGAGGCCAAAAAGCCTAAATATTTTCTAATTGTTTTCTCAAGTGTGCAGGTACAGGTTGCAACCAAGAATAAATAAATCATGTCTTACAGTCCTCACTATGGATAAAGATTGCAGAGTTCAATAACTTCTATCCTATGGTACATGAAGCAGATGAGTGACAAGTACATGATGGAATGAAGGAAGAATGCAACTCAAAGTTCAGTAGCTATTCTAGAAATAAAAGAAGTTGCAATACAAAGAATAGAGGAGAGAATTGTAGACAAAGTGCATGTTTCAGATTGCAACTGAAGAAGAAGAATAAGAATTTAAAGGCTGAAGTTAACTGAAAGATAAGATTACAGTTGAAACATAATGAGAAAGAAATCTGAGAAAATTTTGACAGGGCTTCGCCATGTAAAATGGACATTTACAACTTTCCATCATGTTGTTTTTAACTAATACATGCTTTAGAAGTTGTATGTAAATCAAATAAGTGATACAAAAAAGTAGAAAAGCATGCCATGATCAAGATAACAATTATTATGTTTCAGTTTCCAACAAAAAATCAGTTTCAATAGAAAAGTGATACATTCTGTATTCTGAATCAGAAAATACATCTATTACAGCTGAAATAGAAATAAAAGAAATAATTCTGGGAAAATTTTGATAGGGCTTCACCATGTAAAATATGACATTTTATATTTTCAAGCATGCATACTAAAGTTGTAATAAGCTGATGAAATGCAATATTTAAGAAGAAAATAAATGGGACTACAACATCTCAACAAAACTTCAATGTTCAGCATGCAGGAATTATGAACAGAAAATTCCAGAAATAACATGTCCTGTCCAAGTTCTCAAATAAGAAGTAAATGATTAACTTCTATAGTTTTAAGTTTTCAGAAATCAAATATTCAAAGTTATTCACAACTGATAATGAAGAATGATGTCCAATATAAAGTTGCAGAAAGGACATAAAGTGCTAGATCAAATTACAATTTCACTCACTCTCAGTACATAAGAACAAATACATTTTCATAGAATACACAAATGCTATCAATTACCAATGGAGTATAGCTATGACAATGTAAATTAAGACTCAACTACAAATGAAGTTAACTGAAAAATTTGTTCAACAACTAGAGTTTCAGGTTCAACATTGAAATAATCAAGATCAAGAATGATAAAGATCAAGGCAAGCTCTTTACAGCCAACTGAAGGAGACCTTAGTTTTCAGACAGTCATGCTTTAAGAAGGATAAGAAATAGGTACAATTTGAAAACATACAAGTTCTCAAGATGGAGACTTATGAATTGAAAATGAGAGTGTCAAGTTGAAATATCAAACATGATGGCCTTCAAATTTCTTCAAGAAGTATAACATGCAAAATGGAATGCAAATGAACATAAACAAATGAATATCCAGTTTAGAAAAGGCTCAAGGATTGAATCTAGAAATGAGAAATCAGAGAAATATGCATACCTAGGTCCAATGATCCAAATCATCATCAAGAAAGAAGTACATAAAGTATATAAATCTAGAAACAGGGAAATTTTCATAATGACTTAAAGAAATAGAAGGAACAGAGAGCTTGAAATAGAATTCAGAAGTGCAAAACTTAGGTTATGAGTGAATAATTTTGAAAATGCATGCTTTGAGATCAATTACAATAAAGGAAATCATTCTTTCACAGATTAAAAATATTTGTTCAGGGGTCCCATTTTTAAAAGGAAGCACAAACCTTGAGCGATATTACTCAGTTAGAGTAAAAGGTCAGAGAAATGGTCATTCAGATCAAACTAAAACGAAGGACCTAAAATGGTGATTTTGGCAAGAGACTCAAGAAATTGTCTGAAACTCAAAGGAAAATAACAAAGAAAGATGAAAAAAGATAAAAATGTTCAATCCAAGTAATAGCAGCTGAAGTAAATCAAAGAATCAAGACAAGGCTACTTTAATCAAAAATAGTGGTGGCCATAAGACCCTGCAGAGAGCTCAATGATACAAGAAAGACAAAAAAACCTTGAATCAAAATTACTGCAGATGGTCAGACATTGAGGCTAAAGAGAGCTTTGAAATTTTTCCTTCAGAAGTCAACATTCCCATTGAAAAAATCATTTCAAGGTAGCAGAATAGAAGAAGAAAATACAATCTTGGTTTTCATCGCCTAGACCCATTAATGGGTATATCTAAATCAAAGTAATGAAACAAGGACTTACTGAACTAAGCCGAATTTGAGTAAACCCTTCTACAAGGTAGAACAATAAGAGTTCAAGAAATAAAACCAAGGACCCATTACAAAAGAGACCTGCAGAAGATCATCAAGAAGGTCGACAGAGAAGGAGATCATATCAAAAACCATCAAGAAATGACAAAGTAAGTTACAATATATTGAAGTCAAAATGATAAGATAGAAGGAGTTTCAAAGCTCCAAAAATAAAAATTACCATCCTTCATGCAAATATCAATCTCATAAATAAGGTGAAGACAAACCATTAGAGCTCCAAGAAGTTACAGAATTCATGGAAGAAATAGACCACACAGAGAGTTCCAAAACCATAGAGTCAATTATCAAGTTCAAGAGCCAAGAAGAAATTAGATTCACAGGCATCCTGTAAAATTTCAAAAGAAACCCAGAGACTAAAAAATCCAAATAGAATAGAACCATAGGTCGATACCCGAGTTCCAAAGATGAGATCACAATGGTTCGAAACCACATATCCATTTCAAATGATCAATACATAAAAACTAATATGAGGAAAAAATAAAAATGAGCATGAATTCACGGCAAACTCAGAGAACCACCTATGCATCAGGGCCACCAAGCTTCAAGAAGATGAAAATGGAGTCAATAAAAAATTTGCAAGGGCTTCACCAGATCAACCAGATGTGAAATGAAAAGTGAGATGAGGTTTGAATTGTTTTTACTCACCCACCTGAACTTTGGCTTAACCTAACCCTAACCAAGGTCAGTGGATCAGTGATCAATATGACAAATAATTGATCACTATCAAAAGGGATTGCAAAACCATCATGTCCAACCACCAGGATGGATTCTCAATAAACAAAGAAAACCAACATGGTTAGATAACAGCTACCAGATCATTAAATATAGGCTAGATCCCCTACCTTGAAAATATAAAAAAATGACAACATACTTATAATAAAATCAAAAGTAAAGAGATCAACAATAGACCTAAATCATAGGGACCAATTGTTGCATGCAAACCAAGGTGGCCGAATTAATATAGTTTACAAAGTACCTTGTCATGTGTTTAAACTATAGTAATATCTCCCTGCTAACAAAGGTGGCTCAAACAAGAATATGGAATTTTCACAAAGTGGCCTTAATGATGTTACAAAACCAAGTGCCTTGGCGCAAGTTAGAGTGTGCTACCAAGGTGTCGACATACTGAACTGCAAAAGTGGTCCCCACTATTGAAGGGGTTGGAGATGATTTACAAATGTGTTATCCATGTGTATCACTAGAGGACAAGGAATGTCAACATCAAAACTTGAGCTTGGAGGTGGTCCCCATTAAGTGGATTTTTGAATGAATTATTTTTGCAAGTATTAGGTAAAATATTGTAGAATGGAATTTTTTGCTCAATGCACAGGAGTATTTTTGCATGCCTTAACAAAAGGACAGATCAACAAGAGAACAAAATTTACATGCACTAGGAGGAGACTTGCTCATCAAGCAAGATTTATTATTAGAAAATTATTCACCCATGCTTTTCTTAAAAATAGAACAGTCAACTTCAGTTTGACTATATGTAATCAAAGGCTATTAATGCCTCCTTGTACTAGTTTTTTTATTTTATTCCTTTATTTATTATTAAATAAAGGATAAAAATAGGATGCATGGGTGAGTACAACCTCATAGTCTATTTTTAGGAAGGGTGGGTGAATCAATTTTTGCAATATATTGTGTGCCTTACCAAAGCACAAAAGAGAGACTTTTTTAGATACAAAGTGCTGAAGCAATTTTCTACCAGTTTTTCCCTTTGAATGTGAAGTATTTTCTGCCTTTCCAATTATTTTCAATCTTATGTATGTTTCCATTAATCTTGTGAATGTTGAATTCCCTGATTAATCATCTTACCTTGTTGTAAGCAAATTCAGTTCTTTCTAAATGATATTAATGTGTATGTGTAACTTAAAAGTATTGTTGTGATTTTAAACCTCCCATCAATACATCAAAGCAGTGTTTACCCTTAATTATCTTCAAAAAGTGTTGGCCTGTGCATCAGAAATTCATTCCATATCAATTGTGCATGTACTGCAGTCAAAGACCTCATACAAGTTTGGTGTATCACCTTAGTTTTCAATTAATTTTGGTTATCAGTCCGTCATTTTTTTACCCTTAAACCCACATTTAAAATGGTTTAGGATACATTTCAATAAGGAACCATTCCTTGATACCACTCTCTCACCTCAAAATATGTTACGTGAACCGACCTTCGTGTTTGTGCCATTGTATCTAGAGAAAGAGAACCATAATTTGGTTATGAGCTTTTCTGATATTCACAAGCAACCATCACCATAGGTTTCGGTAAAAGCTCAAAATTAGTTATGCAATCACATTTGAGAGTCTGGAACCCATAGTTTCAGACCATTCAGGGGTGTTGATTCACCATCGACAGTTACTCATCATCTTCCAAGCCTTATTATTTGGCACATTAGTTTTTGTTTGACATCCAACAATAGTCCAAGATAAAATATTTCAAAAGTTCTGACCCAAATCGTGGGTATAGGGCATTATCAAACCAGGTGTCCAACTTATTCGGTTCGCAATAGACCCAGATTGGAAAACTATCAATCTCAATATCGTTGTCAAAGGTGCCTTTGAACACTATAGTATATATATGTATGGATGTGGCTGAATGTAATATTCCGCTCCTTTTCAATTGCTTCTCTTGTCATGCGTTTGAAACCTCTAATTTTCTTGAGCATTTACACAGTTTGGCGTGAAACCAAACCTTCTGGTAAGCACCTGGGAACTGCAAATGCCGTTGTCATCATGAACTATTGCATGAATCTGCCAGTGATGATACATGATGTTCTCATGGAGAACAACTAGAGGAAAAGGAATGCTAACACATTAGAGCTTGAGCTTGGATAATCCTGCTTCTAGAAATTTTTTGTTGAAGGATCCAAAGCAGATTAACTGTATTGATGCAACTTTGCTCAATGCACAGTAGGACTTACATGCCTTCCCAAAAGGAAAGATCCACAAGAGAAAAATTACATTCACTAAGGGAGATCCAAATTGGTACCCTCTCAAGAAAGATTTATTATTAGAAGAGATTATTCACCCATGCTTGGCTTAAAAATAGAACAGTCACTTCAGGTTTGATCTGTATCAATCACAGGCTAGGAGATGCGTTCAGGGCCTTAACCATCTCTTCTTCCTTTGAAAATTTTAAAAGAAGGGCGCTATTAAGGTTAATTATCAACCCAACAACCCCATTTCTGGATGTATTTACGAACTGCATCAATATTGGGTCTGTACTCCAGTCTATTTTTAAGAAGTGTGGGTGAATAAATTTTGCTATATATTGTGTGCCTTGGCAAAGCTCAATCAAGAGGTACTTTTTAGATAAAGGAGTGCCGAAGCAATTTTCTGCCAGTTTTTCCGTTTGAATGTGAAGTATTTTCTACCTTCCCAATTATTTGAAGTCTTGTGTATGTTTCCATTAATCTTGTGAATTTTAATTGTGATTAATCATCTTACCCTGTTGCAAATTCATGTAATTTCTACATGATATTAATGTGTATGTGTAACTTAGCAGTATTGTTATCATTTTATCCCTCAATACATCAAAGTTTTTACCCTTAATTTTCTTAAGAAAAATATTGGCGTGTGCATCAAAAATTCATTCTATATAAATTGTGCATGTACTCAGTCAAAGACCTCATACAAGTTTGGTGTATCACCTCAGTTTTAATTTCATTTTATAGTCATCTTTTACTCTTAAACCCCCATAAAATCAGTTTAGGATACATCAATAAGGAACCAACCTTGATACTAGGAGACTCACCTCAAAATAGGTATACCCACAGACCTGAGGTGTTTCCATTGTATCTATGAAAGAGAGAGATAAAATTTGCAAGCTTAGAAGACCTGAAACCATCTCTCTATAGGTTGCAATTTCGAGAGACAAAATTTGTGAAGCATTTAGAGAGAATCAAAACCACTTTCACTGCTCCATGGGGAACCTATCTGTATGTCAGAATGTCATTTGGCCTGATGAATGTTGGAGCACAATTTCAAATAGAAATGTATGTAGTATTCTTGGGATATTTAAATGACTTCATTGTTTTTTATCAAGATGATGTGATAGTTTTTTCAAGGAAAAAAATTAATCACCTGCAACATTTAGAAAAGATGTTGTTAGAATGTAGGGAATATGGTATATCACTGAATCCTAAGAAGTGCCATTTTGGGGTTCAAAAAGCTAAGGTTCTAGGACATATTGTATCAAAAGAAGGAGTCATGATTGATCCTAAGAGAGTGGAATCCATTGCAAAAGTTCCTATTCCAAGAACAAAAAAGAGAATTCAATCCTTTTTTGGGTAGATAAATTTTATTAGGAGGTTTATTTCCAACTTTGTTGACTT
The DNA here is from genome assembly GCA_019776745.2 of Taxus chinensis. Classification (NCBI taxonomy): domain Eukaryota; kingdom Viridiplantae; phylum Streptophyta; class Pinopsida; order Cupressales; family Taxaceae; genus Taxus; species Taxus chinensis. The sequence goes on along the minus strand of CM034152.1, from coordinate 639,748,530 downwards.
GACTATCCTAATAACCAGTATGTGCAAGAAGCATCTATTCAATCCTTTACTGGGATTAAGGAAGCATTAAAGAATGCCCCTTTTTTAATATCTCCTTATTATAAAATGGGTTTCCAAATGTTTTCCTTTACTTCAGAGAATACAATTACATTTGTGCTGTTACAAAATGATGATGGAGTTTAAAGACCATTTACTTTCTTTAGTAATGCATTGCAAGGAGTAGAACTGAAGTATATTATTATGGAGAAACATTCCTTTGGTTTGGTCAGGGCCAAAAAATGGTTTAGGCCATATATTTTGAGTTCTAAAGTATTATCTTTTGTTCCCGATACCATGGTTAAGGATATCCTATCAGAGATGGAAGTTTCAATAAAAATATTCTGATGGGAAAATAAATTGCAAGAGTATTGCATGGATATCCAAACTACAAAATCAGTTAGAGGTATAAGCCTAGAAAATCTTATGGCATAGAGAAACTTGTAAACAGTTGAGGTAAATGAAGTTAAAGAAGAAAGGTTGAATATCATTGAAAATTTGATAAATTATGAATGGTACAAGGATATTATTTTTTATCTCAAACATCTACGGTGCCCTGAGTGTTTAAGCAAGAATCAAAAGAGAGAACTTAAGTTAGCCTCCCAGAAATACATCATTACTGATTATGGGTTAGCTTGGAAGAACCTTGAGGGAGTTATTTTGAGATGTATCACTGAGGATGAAGTCCTGAAAATAATTAATGATTTCCATGGAGGAGTTTGTGGAGAGAATTGTGCTAGAAGAATCACAACCCATAAGATATTAAGGACTGGTTAGTGGTGGTGAACACTTTTTAAAGATACAGCTCTGCTGGTAAGAAAGTGTGAGAGTTATCAATGTTTCGCAGGAAAATTGAAAGCTTCATGCTCCCTCCCTTTGTAGCCTGTATCAATTAAAGCCCATTTAAGTAGTGGGGAACGAAATTCATTGGTGAGATTTCATATTATTCAAGTGTATGACACAATTGGATATTAGTGGCCACTGATTACTTCACCAAGTGGGTGGAGGAAACCCCTACCAAGAAATCATACCCACCAAATTATTACGGACTTCATTCTGAATCATATAATTTGACAGGTTTGGAGTGCTTAATAAGATAATTGCTAACAATACTATGAGTTCTCAAGCCAAACCATTGATAGCCATGTGTCATGAGTATGGAATCAATTTAGCATGTGCTTCAAATTATAATCGCCCGAAGGTAATCGACAAGCATAATCAAGCAACAAGAATTTGTTGAAGATAATCAGAAGGACCTTCGAAGTAAACAAATGAAAGTGAGGTGAGCAGTTGAAGTTTGATATTTGGGCTAATAGAATCATTGTTAAAAGAGGTATTTGAAAAATTCCATTTGAATTTGATGTATGGAACTCAAGCTCTACTTTCCTTTCATATGACAATTATCTTCTTATCAATTTATTCAACAATTTGAGGACTAAGAGGTTAGTCCCTATGATGCTTGTATAAATCAAATTATTGAATTAGATAAAGAGAGAAGAGAATCCCACCATAGACATGTGAAGTTCGGGGAGAAATTGAAGAAAATAGTTGATAAAAAGGTAACTATAAGAGATTTCATTCTGGGAGATCTTGTGCTATTATGGGATATAAGACATGAGGATAAGCGAAAACATAGAAATTTTGATGCATTATGGACGGGCCCTTATTCTATTGACATTCGGATTGGTGAGCACACCTTTTTCTTAAAATACCTAGATAGTGAATTGCTTGAGTTTCCTGTTAATGATAGGCACTTGAAACATTTTCATGATTGATTTCTCAGGATCAAGGTATGCACATCATTGTACATTGTATAGTCTTTTGTTTTTGTTTTTTTTTCACATTTTTCTATGTTTCAGTTTCTCTTGGTCCCTGGTGACAAGTTCCTATTTTGGTTTCTAGGTTCATTCTTGAGATGATTTGGTTTTCGTTTCTTTTTTTTTGGAGGCCGGCACTCGACTCCATTTCCCAATGGAGTTTTGGCACATGGTCTGTTGTTCTTGTGAAACTCACAGGGAGTTCCCATCCCCTAGTCGGAGCCAATGTTGTTGCTTAATTTAATCTTTCCCTATTTGTTCAAAATTTATCAGGGTGCCTTGTCCGATGTACTTTCTATTCCTCTTGTATGGGTGTGCATAATTCTTTGCCTTCACTAGGATGTGTCATTTTTGGTCCTTTTCCTTGGGTCGTGTATCACATTGATCCTTGGTATTATTTACAGTCTTATCTCCACAAGAATTTTTTTTGTTGTTGGGAATCTTCCATGATTGTGTCTCCTTTGTAAATCATGTCCCAACATCGATAGATACATGGTATTTTCTAATTAGACACGGTACTGACAGGTCCTATTTGTTGAACTTTTCATTTTTGTCACAATTATAAAAAATGTTAAATTGGTCTCATGGCCTTGAGAGTTTCTAATTGGATATTTAACAATGTGAAGTGGCAAAGCAAAAGTTATTATTTTTACCCTGAAGATGTACATCTGTCATAAATCAAGCAGGTTGTGGAAAGGTGGGACCTTTTTGTGTTTCGAGGCACTATGGTGAAAGGAATGAAAATATAAAAGAAATTCCTAAGGCCCACAAAAGGATGCATGGTGGTTTGAAAATTCAAACGTGCGGAGAGGTGGATCGTCAGAGAATTTTGAATATTTTGGCCTTTTTGTGAAAAGGAAAAAAGTTATAAAATGAGACTGTAATTCTGCTGAGGGACCAAATAATATCACATATTTGAGGTTAGCATCGAAAAGAAAAAGTGTAGAGGTGGGTCGCCGGAAGAATTTGGAACTTTTAGTCTTGCTTTTGAAAAATGGTGTAAGATATAAAAGTGAAGTGTGTCTGCGAAAGTTCCTAGATAAAGCAACACGTGTTGAGTCTACATCAAAATTAGGAGGTTGGGTTTCTAGAGGTATTTTGGATATTTTGGCTTTGTTTTGAAAAGGTAAAAAGGTGTAAAAGTAATCTGCAACTCTGTCTAGTATCTAAGGAAGCCACGTGTAAAGCCTATATCAAAAGTGCAATGGGCAGGCTAAATTGTCAAAAAATGCATAATTTCTTTAAGTGATAAAAGATGTGAAAAGCACACCCCGTAGCCCTGCGCTTAACTCATATCTTGTCTATGTGAAGGTTTCTGCCGGACTTTTCCTATACATAGAATTTTCAACAGCCGAGGAAATTTTCTTCGGCCTAGAGAACATGGAGAGCCTACTGCTAATTTAAGGATCTACCGCTAGTTCTTACCTTTGGATTTGCACCAAGGAGACATGTGGACGTTTCTGCTGGATTTTCCCATACTTATATTTTTCAAGTGTTTGAATGAAACTTTCTCAAACCCTAAGCACATGGCACCTTCTGCTAGTTCTTAAACTTTTTCAAACAACCATTCCTAGGCCGATACACATGGAGAGCCTACACTTGTTCTGGGGTCTCTACTTTTGGGAACCATATCAAAAGTGCACTGAAGAAACACATGGAGGCTTCTACTAGCTCCTATTTATACTTAGAATTTTTCAATGGTTGAGGGCATGTGGAGAGCTTGCACTCATTTGAGGATCCGCCTCTGGGGTCTTACCTTTGGAGTTGTGCCAAGGAGAGATGTGGAGGTTTCTGCCAGATCTTCCCATACTTAGACTTTTTAAGCATCTGATGCAACTTTCTCGCACCTTAGGTACGTTGCACCTTCTACTTGTTCTTAAACTTTTTCAAAAACTTTTCCATGCCAAGACACGTGGAGAGCCATGCACTTGTTTGGGATCTCCACTTTTCGGCACCATATCAGAAGTGTCTGCCGAAGAGATATGTGGAGGCTTCCGCAGGCTCCTCTTTATACTGAGATACTTTTTTAATAGTTGAGCCAAATTTCTTGGGCCTAGGGCACATGGAGAGGCTATGCTCATTTGAGGTCTTGCCTCTAGACTTCATCTTTGAAGTTACACCGAATAGACACGTGGAATCTTACACTCCACCTTCCCATACTCAGACTTTTTAGTCAACTGGTGCAAATATCTAAGGTTCTAAACACGTGGACAGCTCGTGCTCATTTGGGAACCTACCTCTATGACTTCACCTTTGTAGTTGTGCCAAGGAGACATGTGGAGGTTTCTACTGGCTCCTCTTTACACTTGGCTGACTTAGACTCGCATTGCACAGATATGTGGCATAATCCATGTGAGGACACTCATTTCTGAGAGGCACAAATGCAGGTATCCATATTCCTCAAGGTGTATTCTCAAAGGTGAAAAGGATTGCTTGTCAAATCAAGCATATGGAGCCACCTGAGAATTATTAAAAAGGGGATTTCTTGCAGGAAAAGATAAAATAATGATTAAAAATACTGTCAAAAGATTTGACATGGTGCCGCAATCATATTTGAGGGACTAAGTAGGAAATGTGAATGGTTCACAGCTTTTCCACCTGGCAACAAAAAGTAAGATATTTTCAAGGGAATAAACATGATTAAATAATATGTTGTAAAGAGGAATATTCTCTTGAAGATTTAGAAGTTTTTGGGGGAAATTTTGGGATGAGTGAGCGAAGTGAAATTGTATAAATGTAATGAGAATACTCTTGCATGTTCGGGGGGTTAATTTTTCTAAGAAAGTTTGAGAAAAACCATTTTCCGGAGAGACATTATGAGAAACCTGTTTATTTTCCTATGTTTTAGGATTTAATCACGTATCAAGATGGTTGCAAGTGTATAACCATTGGTAATCTCTGAGATTGTTTAAGGAAACTCTCCCCTGTTGATGAATCTAATGAACCTTGAAATGAATTTGTGTTGATCATGAGACAGTATTGTGTTTGTCTCATTTCGTAATGTTTTCAAATAGTTTTTCTTGTTCCTGTTGCAATCTTATGTTAAAATCCCTTTCAATCACACAAGATCTCATCCATGTGTTAGTATTGTGGCATTTGCAATTTCATTGAGAGAAGAGATTTCATCTTGTAATGTAAATAAACAATTTAAAATCACTTTACTTTCATTATGTTGATAAAGATTGTTTTATAAGTCTATGAGTGTATCTTAGGGCGTGACAAATCATGGAATTTCAACTGTTTAATTGAATCTTTAGCATGAGCCTTTATGTTGAATTCTTGAAGGAATGTACGAAATCAATGCATCTCTGGGCCTCCATTAATACACACCTTTTGGTTGAAGGAATATTTTGGCTATTTTGAAGCATTTTATTTTGTGAGTTTTCCATATTTGTAAAGGCTCTCAAAGATCTGGTATAATCAACTTTATCTTGCTTAACTTCCCACCAAAAATTTCTCAAACGATGAATCCTACATGAACTACCCCTGTTTGTACTGTGTATCAACAAAGGTTTAACAAATTCCACTAGCCAAAGTATGTAGAGACAATCAGGATTCAATTATTGTCTTTAGTAACCCAAACCTTGTCCATGAAACATCTCCACTCTCTAGTGTGACAACTCGTGAGAGTTATATTGTGTTGTATTGATCATATTTTCTCAAGGTTCTCATTAACATTGTGCAGAGAAGGATCTCTTGATATCCTTCACCAACACGGGTTATAGAACAGGTCCTCTCACCTTGGTTGAAGGCACAACCTAAAGTAGTGAGGGTAGATCAAACCCTCAATGAGGTGCTATCCATTTCTCCAACACCTGAGTGAAAAAGAGTTAGTTGAATCCCCTCCCTAAATACAAAACAACTGCATATCATGGTTCACCTGTCTCTAAGTATCCTACTAGCTTTCGTGATGTTACTCATCCCTTGTAGAAGAATCAATTTGGATACCAACATTGAGTACTAGGGAAAATAGAAATTGGATAGTTAGTAACTCCATGTGTAGAAGATCGCAAGTAACTTGATAGGGTAAGGGAAATGCCATTATAGGAGCATAGTCTTTTAATTTTTATGGTGACATGAGTTTGGAGCCATGAATGATATATACTTAGTAAACTTGAAGAACTCCTAGACAGAGCACCAGGGTATAGTGATTGAGACTGTAGGTAGCATTGACATGTCATGTTCTCACTAGCAATCTACTCAACTTGTGTCTAGATTAGAAGCACTCATCTAATTAAAAGACTTTACATTTCTCCAATAATTAGTAGAGAGATGTAGGATAGGTGGTAGTTATCTTCAGGGCCATAGCTAGAACATTGAGATGGATTCTGGATTCAACACTCTCAGTGGACTCCTTAACAAAGGAGTGTGTAGTTGACACATGGGACCCTTCACTAAGACCCTTGTATCTTCACATCCTTCCTAGTAGGTTCGTATGGAGTAATTTTGGTATGAATTATAAAAAATCTGGACACACAGATGCATGGTGTGTAGATTTGTAATAGCAAATTGCCATCTCTTGGAGTAAGCAATCAAAAAACACGTGATTTGTTTATAAATGAGTTCGGAGATAAAGAATTGGAGTAGTAGAAAGGACCTATTTCTATGTTTTAGCATTGGGTGTGGTCTATTTAGAGGCAAGTCTCAAGTTTGTAGTGTATCATTGGGTCATGTCAGCTTTCAATGGCTAATAGGGACAACGATATGATTTTTAGAGCTGATCATGCTAGGTCTTGTGGCTTGCACTTAGATGATCACCCAATTTTATAGTGAGTTTTCCCTAAATGTCCAAGATCACAGGATGAGTGTAAAAGGTATGCCCTACCTCTTCCTCTCACTGTGAGACTAAGCATTTCCATCATTGATGAGGTTATAACTTAGAAGTAGCTTATCTCATGCGTGCTATATAAGATGACTTCGCCTGAGATATTGTGAGATAAATTTATAGTTGGAGGGCCTTGGATTGAATGAAATGGCCTTTACCTTAATCCCAGAAATATCCCCTTGGGGTGCACTTAGTGATTCTTAATGAATAAATAAGGAAAATTAGAGCATTGGAGACTATGTACATGGACTGCCATGACAAATGCTAATGGGAACCAAAAGCTCAACGATCAAGAATCCATGTTGACCCCTTCAGACACCATTGATGATTTGTCTTGATCAAGATTAATAACGTGATACTATATGCCTTAACAAGATGATATTCAATACCCTTTTTAGAGTTTAGTCACTCTTAGTTGAGGATTCGCACTAGGTATGATATTCATAATACGGTTTTCTCTTACAAATTTCATATCGATATGGTGTCACTGGAAAACACCTTCACCTCCAGTTCTGTCACTTCGGTATGTGACGAATGGAAACAAACTCACAGTATTCTTAGAAATAGTTTAACGTAAGTGGAAGTATCAAGTGAACATTGGGGACCAGGAATGCTTCGTACAAAATAGTGATCATTATGTTTATGGATGATATACTGACTCATAAGTCACCTTCAAAAATTGAACCTTGTTTGCATATAATCAACACCTTTACATCGAACCCGGACGAAGTGTCTTATGTTTATACCTGGCAGTAGCGTAGGAATCAATAAAATTTATGTTAGAAACCATACTGTAAGCGTGTTAGTTTATTGCAGTTAGGTGTCACACACTATATCAACGTCCTAGATATAGAGATATCCATTAGCATCCCATTGGCTAGTGTCGACTAGTCATAAAACCTGAGGTATAGCAGCTTGATGGGATGTGGAGACGTATTATTGAATCAATTACATTCGTATGAAAGAATTTATGCACACATATAGTGTTCTCATCATATCACTTACCCTCTAGCTCTTAAAGGGATAGAAGTATAAAATTGTGGTTGGTCTTGGAAACATGATTGGATGAAATAATGTCCTATCATTTTGAAACTTAGAATGAAAATGTGTATCTCACTGACAAATGGTCTTATTTTTGTGAGTTCCAAAGAAAATCTACATAGGGACTTCTGTGTCTTCCCTATAGATGCTCTCGTTGGTAGGGATAAAGATTATTTTTGTATGCAGGGATGTTCATGTCTCCTCTGTCTCTCTCTCCTTATATCTACCTACCTCTGTACTTTGTTTTAAATTACTTGAAATTATGAATGTCTTATGATATGCTTGAGTGTAAGGGTCTAACTCATGACCTCAAGTCCTAGTGACTGATGGTATATGCTTTAGTGTGGTAGGTGCTTCGAATAATAGGAATTTTCTTGATGGGATATGTTGTCATTCTAATGAGTTATCATTATAAACTTATATTGATCCTTCGGCATTACATATATCACCATAGCCCAATGATATGTATTGTTCCCATAAACGGCATTGTTCTGGAGCTATATTTTGCAAAGGGAATGACCGATGTGGCTAGATTTTAGCATGTCGAATTGGAAAGTGATAATTGTACTCATTGTGGTACCTATGTTATAATTGCATCAAAGGCAATGTGGTTATTATGGTAACTGTTAGTATAGTACGGAGTAGGATCTTCACAATGCTAGGTAGAATCTCCTCATGACAGCTTCTACACTAAACAATTAAAGAAATAGAGATTGCATGCACTATTTTACATACTCCCTCCCATTTGAGGGGAAGTTTCCTGTGTATTAAACATTGATCATGCTAGATGCACTTCTCAGACCTCATTAAGTTAGATATATGTACCCATGGATAGATATTTTATACACGTCATTCTAGAATAGGAAAATCGTGTACCTTATTAAGCCCATCTAGGGGGAAAAAGATGCATGCCACACCAAGACAACTATTTTATTATAGAGGTATTACACGAGATATAACTTGATTTTTGTCTGATTGTTTTGAGTGTCAGAAGATGAAGGCCAAGCATCAGCATGGAACTGGCCTTCTATATCCACTTGTGTATTTACCCAAGAATTGAAATCGGTCCTTCAGATGCTTTTGTAATGCTTAATATTATTTGGGATATCTCTCTTGCAATATACACTTAATACTTGTGTGTCTAAGAGCAATTAAATGAGTTGTCTCTAGTGAGGTTGTACTCCTTGTAGTCTTATATCCCTATGCATTATGTAAGTGTTATAGGAATAAATTTGTTCCAAAATGATATTATAAAAGACCAAAGTAATCACGTAAATGTAGTTAGTGAAAGGGTAAATAATATTAAACTAAGTAATGACTGCTAAAAAAATGGTATGCCATTGAATGATGTCAAAACCAACTGTTATCACTGAATCACAGCACCCCTGTGCATATACTTGAACTCACAGTGTGATTGGATAACATGGGTACTATCTCCAAGTTGTGGGACTTGCCACTTGAGATAGACCTCCAGAGAAAGCTAGTTCTTACTCCTAAACTACCTGCCACAATCTACTCTAATGCAGGAGAAACTAGCTATTCTAATCTAAATTTCCAAGGGACCAGGGAAAGAGAATGCATAAAATGAAAGCCTACACTAAAGCGGTGATACACCAGAAAAGGAGGGTGGGAGAGTAATCTCCAAATGTGTGAAATACAGAGGCAAAATGCACACTAGAAGAGGTGATGACAGTTCACCATAATCTAGCAAAATGCATTCACAAAAATATTCCAAGCATACACAATGTTAATGAACCCCTGCAGGAACATAATAAAAGACACAATATTCTTGTAGAAAGATAAAAGGGCAAGAAGAATGCAAGAAAACACAAAAGGGGAAGATACTTCCAGCGAACTTGTACTCCCCTCATTGCTTCCTGGTATGCACAGAAAGAGTCTGATTACAAGGTAAGGGCCTGTATCACCATGAAATGAGTCCACTAAAAGGGGCTGCAACACACTGGCTTCTTATAGAAATGTATGACAGAGTTTTCTGTTGGAATTAATAAATTTCCTAACAACACAATGTAAAAAATACACTGGCATTGATTATGGAATTAATGTGAACGTCGTGAGAAGGAGAACAATGTAAATCTCTACATATTTGTCCTTCAACCACCTGTAAGTCAGGCATTAAATTGAGTGGAATGGATGTCACATTACTCTGCAAAAGTGCGTCCGTAACACATTTCACAAGTTATTTGGTCAGCTAGATGCAATAATCGTAGGTACAATGCCTCTTAAATGGAATCCCAGCTACCAAATAAAAAACTGTTCTGATCCCAGCAACGTTTTCAAAGAAGAATCTCAATCAATTTTTGATCAAAACCAGTCATGTGTCATGTTGCTTGCTCCTCAGCTATTGTTTCTTGGAAACACGATTAAAACGGTATTAATATGTTGACCGGGCAAGGTTCGTTGAGAACATTGTTAAACACCTTATGGCGTAAAAAATCTTAAATACAGGTATCTATTTTGAAAAAACTGCCAGGCGATATTAATTTCAGGTTTTTATTTGAATTTTCTGTACATCACATTGATTGATAATTAGCTTATACTTTATTCATTTTCCATGCCAATAGGTGTTATATAGCCATGTGCCCTGGGCGTCAAAAGTTATGGCCGTTTGAAGTTTCCGGACCAAATGTTGACTTTTCTTCTTCTCCTTCGGCTGCTTTGGCTTTTCGCGTCCCTTTTTCCCAAATGTCCCAGTGCTGTGCGGGACAAATTCTTCCGAACCACTCGAAATGGGCTTCCATGTCCCTTTTCTGCCGGTGACACGTGGTGTGATCTGATTGGCTTTCGGCTCCTTCGGCTTTTCGCGTCACACGCATCCCTCTGTCCCATTTAGCACAGTGCTGAAATTTATCATTTCAGCCGATCCGGCCGGTTCACGTACTCGCAGCCCAGATGTCCCATTTGCTTTCGGACTGTTTGGGACAAATTTTCCCGATTCGCCCGGTTCGGCCGGTTCGCGTCCTTTTGTCCCGCACGTCCCTGACTGAAAGTTCTCATTTCGGCCGAACCGGCCGGTTCGCGTACTTCGTGTACCTTCAGCCCAACTATTCCAGGCTGCCTTGACTCATTTCGGCCGATCCTGCCGGTTCACATACTTTTTGCCCGGATGTCCCAGACTGCCTGTTTGAACAGTTAGTCAAATTTTTCAACTTTTCGGCCATTTCAGATTTTCGCGTCCCGCGCGTCCCTTTGGCCCGGATGTCCCAAATACTGTGCGGACCGCCTGGCGGCCTTTCGGCCGGTTTGCGTCTAGATGTCCCGAATGTCCCAAATGTTGCGAGGACTAGGACTTAGCCATTTTTCATGATTTTTTCTTTCCCGAGCCTTTTTTTGCAATTTTTTCTTACCTTTCCTCATAACTTTCTCTCTTCTACTTGGGCAGGGGAGTTAGAAAAATATGAGGGGACCCTAGAAACATGAAATTATTTTGCCCTGACTCAATCTATTTGCTTGGGACAAAAGAATTTGATGCATGTTATCAAAATTACCTTGAGGGGTGAACTTTGGATAACACCAACTAAAATGTCAAATGTGATCATAAAATGAATATAACAAAGTAGAGCTCAACGAATAATACAACAACCTAATAAATTGTGGGATTGATAGATGTATGATCACATGATTTGTTATGGCTTCAATGTCAAGCATTTAACAAAGATTTTTTTATCCTGAGAAAGGAGTTGTAGCCTTGGGGGGTGGCATGGGAGACCATGTTGTCACTGCCAGCCATTACCAGGTCTTGTGAGGTGTTGCACTAGGAGATCCCATACGCAAACCCTAAGAATCCATGAAAAATTTAGTACTCGAGATGCTACCTGTGCTTCTTAATTGCTAAATGGACAGTATATTAGATCCTGGGGATCACTCTAGAACACACAACCTACCTATTATGGGTGTGTGAAATATTTTATGCTAACCTTGTTTAGCCCTCTATTTTTAAATCCTTTCTCGTGCTAGCTTTTGAATATCTAAAAGTAGTTTCGGAATGTGAAGATTCATGTCTAGGTTAATGTTCATTAGTATCAAATCTGTATTCGATGGGAACTGTAGTGCCCCACTTCTCTTCGACACTATGTTTCATTTTTGATGTTGATATTGTTGGACTAATATTTAGACATTGTGATTATGATACGTTGATCAGTAGATGATAGATTATCACTGATATTTGGACCTATTGACATTTTGATGGTTTACGTTTCATTATGATGCATTAGATGGTGATGATAGATGGTTGTGTTATATGTTGAGTTGCGATAATCTAGATTTCTATACTGACATGTCGTAATTTGGATGCATGACATATGTTGGATGTTTTGAATAGAATTATAATCTCATATTGAATTTTAGGGTTAGATTTTGATATATTGATGGATAATAGAATCGCTAATGGCGAATGATGATTATTGATCTTATATGTATATTGTCTCGATGTTGTTTATATGGCCATGAAAGGCCAGAGACTTATTTTTGTTGTGTGCAGGAATTTTATCACAAACCATCGAAGGGGATAGCGGGACCAACCACAGAAGGATGTCAGGGTGTTGCGCGACATGTGCTAAATTTGACAACTTGTATAATGTTGTTATAGTATGGTGTTTTTACATTTCTAGTTTAGGAGGTTTCCCATGAGGGGCTAACCTCACATGTGTGGCCATGGGGTGAGTTGTGTGCTCTTTCATTTAATTTTATGTCATGTGCTTTATTTGTGTTTTTATGCATTTAAAATTTGGAATTTTTGTCACTTTATTAACATGTTGTAAATGTGTCTTAATTAAGCTTAACCCCGTTCTTATTTTAGTTAGCTAAATTTGGGATGTGACAAATAGTTAATAATAAGGTTAGGTGGTCCTTATTGTAAGTGAAATTCATGTTGATTTTTCAATGTTCTACTCCACTCGACCCAAACTTAAAAATTATTATTTTGACTTGGGGACCTTTTTGGAGGCTTGTGTGACAAGCAAAACTTGTCCCATGCCTCTTAAATTTACCCAACAACCCTACCTATGGGATGGGAAGCTTATTTTTTATTTGTTTATCCCTTTTTGAGTGTAAAAGATAGAAATTAATTGCACTTTCTTCCTACCCCAATTTATTGTATCCTTTGAAAGCATGGTGTGTAAGTTTGTGAGCCATGTGGGTTTGTCATAGTTCTTGCAAGTGTATTGATTGTCTTGGACTTGGTGTGTTGACTTGAGTGTGGGGATGGAGGAATGATGATGTGGCATCCTACATAGATCCAACTCATTATCATCGCATTCTCATTTTTATTTATTGATGATTTTATGGTTGGAATGGGGGTTACTTGTTCATTTCTCATCTTGTGCACTTTTGGATTTGGATCTCTGTGGGATTACTTTTGGGAATTTATTTGACTTGGAATTGAAAGATGACTTGTGGTAGTTTACTTGAAGCTTGATGGAGAGGTAGGCATTACTCCTTTGTATTATGTTATTTTACTTATTTCTATGTAATGTTGTGTTTGTTAAAATTATTTTTCTTTGAAGGTGTTGTTATCTCTCGAAAGTGTACCCTGTAGAGAGATGGCTGCAGGTTTTCTAAGCTTAAAAAAATGATCTCTCTCTTTTGTAGATACAATGGAAACACCTCAGGTCTGTAGCTATACCTATTTCGAGGTGAGTCTCCAGTATCAAGGCCTGTTTCTTGTTGATGTATGCTAAACTAATTTCTAGGAGTTTTAGGGTAAATGATGATTGATAAAAATGATTAAAACTAAGGTGATGCACAAAATTTGTATGAGGGATTTGAATGAGTATATGCAAAAATAATTTAGGAAAGATTCTTGATTCACAAACCAATAGTTTTTCCAAATAATATCATAAGGGCAAAATACTTGATTGCATTAAGGGAGGATTACAATAGTACTATAAAGTTAACATGCACATTATAAATTTAAGCAGAAAAAACTAAAAATTTGTAGCAGGGTAAGGTGGTTGATCAAGGGAATTTGCAATCACAAGATTGATATAACATACACAACATTGCAAAATAACTTAGAAAGGAAGAGAACAATACACACTTAGAGGGAAAAACTAGAGAACACTTTGGTTCAGCACTCATATATGAAAAAGTCCTGATACGGAAAATCCCACTTGTGCTTTGCAAAGGCACACAATTTATAGCAAAAAAAAAATTTCAACCCCTTCCTAAAAATAGCCTAAGGCTTGTACTCACACAATTAATCCTAATTTTATCCTTTACTTAATAATAAATAAAGGGATAAAATAATACAAACTAGAGCATGTAGTTTAAAAATTGTCACTAATGGCCTTAACTACAATACATTCAAAATGAAGTTGACTATTCTATTTTTAAGAAATTAATGGGTGAATAATTTGCTAATAATAAAATTGCCTTGTTAGGTAAGTGTCTCTCCTTTGAGCATCCAAATTCATCTTCTTCTCTATTTTGGTATTCTTATGAAGCATGCAAAAATAAACTCCTTGTATGTGAGAAAAATAATTAAATTTATTTACAATAATTCGCAAAATAATTCCTCCAAAACAATCTAACTAGGGACAAACCGTTGTCTCTGATGTTGACACTCATACTGTTTACTAGTGATCACATGGATAAAATTTGAAATTCAACCCAACCTCCTTGAAGTGGGGACCACCTCTACACTCCACGATGGTTTTTCTACTGTGTGGACATACCATAATACTTTAGGGGGTCAACCATTTGATATGGCACATGCAACTATATCCACCACATTTTGATAATTATACATATGTATATATGTGTTAGTTTTTGCATAGTTGGTAGCATGTAGTTTGAAATTCACCTTTCAGGTGATCATTTGGCACAATGTGGTCAGACATTAGGTGCATTTGATACATTTCATGTTATATAATTTAGAGATCCACCATTTCAGTGATCATTAGTAATATGATGGTTAACCATGATTATTATTTGGAGGTCACATGGGCTGTCCCCTTCATTATGATGACTCAACCCTTGGAAAATATTGTTGGCGGAATTTGTAACTAACCCTTGATTAAAAGAGAGTAACTCAGGTCTGTAGTGAAAGTTGGTGATCATCCTGGGACATCAATCTTTATATATTTTCCATAGTGACCATTAATCTGTAACCTATGGTTTGGGTCTTACAACCTGACAATTTATGTGGTCAGTGGGAGACTAGTCATGGTTATTCTTTGATATCTGAGCTCAGTTTTTAGACCATTGATCCATTGTACTTGGAGAAATTGAGTCCGTTTATTCTTGACCCCTGGTTTATGGTTAGGTTAAGCTAAAGTTGTAGTGGGTGAGTTAAAAAACATCGAAATCATCCATTTTTTTCAGTTTGCATCTAATTGGCATGCAAAGCCCTGGCAATTTTTTTTTTGGCTGCCATGGTTTAAATTTTTGAGCTCTATTACTTTGCCTTTCTTTGCGAGATTTGATTGATTTTCTCCAGGCCGCTATGAACGTTTTCTTTTGATATTTCTCATTGAGCTTTTGGTTGTAAAGTAGTGGCCATTTGAGTTGGTTATGTGCATTTGCCAAGATCTGGGTACTAGTCCGCCATGAGGAAATTTTTGAATGTTCTGTTCTGATAGTTCATCTTGAATTTGATGCCATGGATGTGATATTTAGAACCTGCACTATGTGTTTCCTCGGATCTGAGAGACCATTCATTTTCAACTCCTTAGGTAGAATATTTTACTGTGAATTTCCTATTGATTTTATGATCATGAATTGGTATTTCGTGTTACTTTTAAAAAATCTAGAACCTTAGGGTACTTTTGTACCATTGAAATTTGATCATTTTACTTAGTTTGTGCATTTACATGAGAACCTCATGGGATATTTCATTTCTTTGAGAGGTGAATCTTTTAACACCTATTTGAATGTGGCCATTATTCTCAGCTAGGTTCTGTGAAGTCATTTTCCTTCTAATTTTTAGGTAAGTTATCAAAATACCTAGATCCACTAATACCCATTAATGGACTTGTAATTGTTTCGACATGGGCATGTTTTTGTCTCCAATTCACAAGCTTTAACCTCTGTATTGTTTTCTCTATTATTAAAATGGTGACTTTGATAGTAGTTCCACTTAGTCTTTGTATATGATTTCTTTATTTCTCACTGAGGCCACCGTTCTTGTTCTCTTAGAGCTCATCCCTGTTAAAATGTGAATGCATGCTTGTATCGGTTTTGCTTTTCGACTGTTCATTCTTACAAACTTCTGGGTCATAATGTGGCTCCTTTACTGTTTGAACTTATTTTGGTCACGGTTTAGAGCTAATTGTGGATTTACACCTTTTATGGATGGATTGCTCAGTAATATAAATACTCTATTTTTCTTGATATTGATAATTTTATGTCTTCACGATTTTCTCAGTTATTACCGTTAGCTTTCCTCAAACCATATTTGGAGATTTTTCTAGATAGGTTATGTTCTGAGTATTTCATATTTTTCTTGACTACTCTCTAAATCTAGATTTTTCATTAAGAGTTTTAATCTGTATGTCCTTGCGGGCCTGTATTTTGTCTTTCGTTTGACTTCTCTGACATTAAAATGGTGATTGTAGGTCTTGGAGGCTTCATGTCTTTTAGGATCTATACCTTAAATCTAATCATAAACTGGAAAATTATTCTTTTATCTGAATTTGTATGTCTACAAGTTGCTCTAAATATCCCATATCTTTTTTTTCTTGTAGCTCTGGATTTGTTCTAATGATGACATATTATTTTCTTTAATCATTCAGAACTAGAATGGTGGATTGACTTTGATAGTTTCTTTTACTTATCTCATTGCATGTACTATTTGAATCCTTTAAACTTAGAAGCTAGTTATGCAATCATCTTGGGATTGCAATATATAGTTAATTTTGAATAAAATATGGTTTTATCTTGCTCGAAACTATATCTGTATGTTTGATTCCTCTATAAATCTTTGATATATGAAGTAATTTAAGTAATTTTTGATTTCTTTTCGTGTCACTAATAGGTGCAAGACTTTATTCAAATACTTTACTCTTGTTACTTTCACTACTTTTTTTTCATTTCAGTTTTATATAGATGCTGGAAAAGTTGTAAATATTTGTTTTATAGGGCGAAAGCCCTGCCAAGTTTTTTTTCCAGAATTATCTCTCTTTCATAAAACCTTTTCAAAATAGACATGTCCCTTTCTTTCAAATATCCCCTCTATTCTCAGAGTTAAGCTCATAAAGACATGTAGCTTGATCTGGTAGTTGCTTGTATACCTACTATATGATGATCATTTATGCACTTTGTGTCTTCTGTTGCTTACTTGAAACTATTCTTGTATCTAATTTTAATATTATCATGAGATAGATTCTTTTTTTTACCTGTAATGGCTTCTACTTATGTTGTAGATGATTACTACCTTACTTGAATGAATGTATTTCATTGATATTACAGTTAATTTTATGTTCTAATGTCTACTTTATTTTGAAAATTGTAACTTAGAAAGGCTGGAATTTGTAAGATTATCTTAGAAATTCAATTCTCTTCAGTTGTTTAAGCTATAATGAATTCTCAAAGTACTTCCATCTAATAATTGAAAAACACATTCCGTTTCTCTTCTGCATTATATATTGTATTTGCTTTCATTACAACTTGATATGTATGCTGAAAAAACTCTGAAATGCTTATTTTAAATGGTGAAGCCCTATCAAAACATTTTCTACAATCCTCTCTCTCATCCTATTTCAGTTATAATCCATTTTTATTTTAGCTTTAGCTTGTTGAAATCTGATTCTGCTTCTTCTTTGCAAACTAAAAAGTGTACTTATATCTCCCATTCTCTCTTCTAATCTCTAACCTCTTCCATTTACATAATGTTTGGTAAAGTTTGAGTTATACTTTTGCTTCTCTTAGCAATGTACTTATGACCTATTTATTTATATTTTTGGTTACAACATGTACCTGCACACTTAGGAAAATAGTCTAGAAAAAATAATTAGGCTTTTTGACCTCTCTTATGTCCATGTTTTCTTCTTTCTTTTACTTTCTCCATTTTTCAGTGGTTAAAGCATGTATGCAGATTATCCTTCAAGTATAAAACTTCTCATGTTTAGGAAAAGATTCATATGCACGAAGTAGGATAGTGTATGAATATGGTTTCATCCTTGAGCTCATAACTATATGGTTGACTTATTTATTTCTTTTTAGGTACAATAACCCGAGGATGAAGGAGCTGGCAAGGAGATGCTCTGCAAAAAGAAGAATATACAAGGCAATGATGGGTTCACCCTCATACTCCTTTGCTTTCTTTATCATGCACGTGTATGTTTCTTTTTAGTAGATATACTTTAATTTTCAGTTTCCTCCCATGGCTTGTGTGGGAAACATTTGATTCTCTTTGTGAATAAAACATCGAATTCTCTAAATGAGTTGTATATCTCTTTCTGCATTTCTTATTTCCTTATGGACGTATAATGACTTAAACAACTCAGTAACATAATTGAATGTATTAATCATAAAGGAAATAACATTTAATATAACTTTTAACATTTAGTAATGAACTCTGATTTTCTAGGATCTGCACTTATGTTTGTTGTTCCAGATCTTTGCACTTCACCTATTCTACAATTAGATGTCCTCATCAAGAGAACACAACTGTCCTTTGAGGCTTTTGTTCTTTTGCTGAGTATGCTCATGAAATTGTAGACTATGTGATCTGTTACATGTTTTAACATCACACATAGATGCATATTTCATGTAATATTTTAAATAAATCAGCAATAATGACATAATCTGATGTGATCTCCCCTAGCTTAGGTATACTTCACCTATTCTATCCATCATAACAAAGTTTTGAGTTGCCTATTTTTGCACAAGTGCAAAAATTATGAACAGGTGTTTGTGTGTTGGTTGGGTAGTAGGCCTTAGTTGGGTGTGGGATAATGGATTATGGGACCATTGGGGATGGAAAAGGGAGTTTTGTGAGGCATGAAATTAGGTGGGAGTGTGAATGAGAGTATTATCTATGGCGAGTGAAAAGGAAATCATGGTTTTCCTGCATGCTTGCAAGGGAGAGATAAAGAATTTGCGATGATCATTTTTTGCACTTGGAGTCTTAGGGTAAGACTCCCACTTCACTTGGGTGGCATAAAGAGGTGGTTTCCCATAGCCCTTTCTTTATTTGGTTTGATATTAAAACATTTGTATTGTTTTGAATGTGTAAACTTGTTGGATATGTTGTCTTGGTTGAATTGAAAGTCTTGTATGATGTGTTTCTTCTGAAGCCACTTTGTTAAAATTTGTTATTGTTGATCAATACCCCTTATGGCTCATTGGCTAGGGCTCAAGGTCCATTAGGGGGATAGATTATTCTCTTGATGGATTTAAGGTTGGGTGGCAGAGCATTTCCTACATCCCCCTTCCTTGTTTTGTGATCCCATTGTGAAGTTGGAGAAAGCTAGAGTTGGAGCTACCATTGTGATGAAGACACACATATTGGAGACTTATACAATTGGCTTTGTTGATAGCCTTTTTGTAATTCATCAAAATTTATACTTCCCACTTGAGTGGATGTTCATAAGTTGCAAGATTAGGAGAAAGTTGTTGTTATAATTGGGAAATCCATTCATCTTGTAAACTCCCTTTATGAGTGCTTGTTTAAGAGACTTAAAAATTTGAATGTGTTAGTTATTTTAAAATAAATTGTCATGTTTAACCTTATCTTGGTGAAAGGAAGATTTTAATATAGTTGAATTGGATATGAATTCTTTTAATTCAATTAGTACAGTGTTATTAAAATATGATGTACTATCTTTTTTCTAAAAATCTTGTAAAGTTGATCAGATTTCAATTTGAAATAAATAGGTATGTTGTTAGTTTGAACTTTCTTATGAAGTGGAATGGTTATGTTTGTTTTCCTTAAAAGAGAGTAAATTTAAGGACCTAAACTATATATGCATTATTAAACTAGTTGAAGAAATAATAGTTAAAACCATCAGATTAAATGAAAGCATTTTATCTTATTATCACTTTGTCTCATAAGTTGTGTAGGAAAGCTTACAATTAGCCTAACTTAACATTAGGTGAATTTTTAAAGAAAAAAGTATATATAAATCCACATTTATACTGAAATGAAATTATGGTTAAGTTAATTTTATAGACTTATTTTCCAAATCTTCCCTATACATATTAATCTAATATTGACTTCGTTTAACCCAAAAGGAGGATTTATATAAGTTAGACTATCTTAGTATTAATAATATATTAATATTATAATAATTTAATAATAATGATGCATTGAAATAATAATAATTATAAAATATATATATATATATATTTATATTTATATATTATTTATTAGTAATACTATTAATTATTATTATTATTATCATTAATATTAAATATTATTATTAATATTAAGAAAAGTTTTATTAAAAAAAAGAAAAATTGAAACTGTAATTTTTATAGTGGATGGGTGTTATGGCCATAGTAATTAAAAAAAGTAAGTGAGTTACGGGAGGGGGAACTGCTCCCACCCCAACCCATATTAATATGGGTTGGGCTGGGGGGTGGCGGGGAAGGGGGGGGTGCCCCTCCGCCAACCCACACAATCCATTACACAAATAAAATGTCAATAAAACCCTTTTTGCTATTCGACCTTTCAAATAAACACCAATCTGTATTTTTAACCGTAGCGTTCATAGGTTTTGGTTTTATATATATATATATATATATATATAAGCTTTTATATAACCTATTTGCAGGTTTGTATTTTTATAAGGATGTTGCATATAAATATATTTTATATCTACAGATGTATATTTACATACACAATACACACACAAATAAGTATATATATATATATATATAGGTATATATATATATATATATATATATATGGCCTTTGGATATATATACACAAGTATATATTGTCAAATAAATGAAAAGAAATAAATGAAAAGAAATGGAAACACTACAAAAATGCAGATCTATTGGGTTAATGGAAATTACCCTAATGGGTATTCTATTTAATTAAAATTACAACAATAAAATTAATTTTCTCTATCTCTAAAATTTGAATAGGGTGGAATGGAAATGGAAAATAATAATATAAAATGTAGTAGGATTTGTGAGCATCCACCCCAAAACTTCTTCCTTCTCATCCATAGCTTCCTCCTCTTTCATCTTCCCTTAAATTGGAAAACAAAAATGATGAAATGAGAAAAAAAAGGTGAATTACAATCCTTCCTTAGAAATTTTAGGGTTGATTTGAAATTCCTTCCTCCAATGGCCCAAATTGGATTCATCCAATGGCGTAAATTGTCTCCTATAACTCTTAGGTAGGGGATGGTGAGATGATCATTTGTTCACATGGGTCTTGTTTTGAATGGGGTCCACTTGTGTGGTTTGCAAGTAAATTAAATTTTTATAATTCCTTTTTGATTTATTTCCTTCGTAGACTTTAAAATTAATTAGGCCATGACCTAGGTAGAATTTAATCAAACCCTCTCCCTTAATATTTTAGATCCCTTTATTTTGGAAAATTAAATTTATAGCATTGTGTAATTATGAAAGGCTTATTTTAGACTTGAACTGTAATTATTAAATTATTGCATGACTTTAGAAATCATTTGTATTAAATTAATTAAATATTAATTGAAGGAAATATTTTAAACCAAACTAAATATTAAATCCATTCTTATATATGATAATATTATATAATCTAATTTCGTAACAACCGTTTGAAACCAAAGGTTAACCTTATCATCACTCTTCATTTCCGGTAACATAAAAATATTATTCCATAATTTTCCTTATTCTAACATTTGTTTGGTTTTGGGTTTTGTGTGAAATTTTTATGGACATTACACTTGGATATCAGAGTCATGGGTTCAACACTTGGACCCTAGAGAACACCTAGAAAATACGAACCAAAAATAAATAAACTTATCGTAACTTTAAACCTAGTACACACAACTATGGAATGATGTTTTGAAACGTATAAAATTTAGAAAACTGAAAAACAAAAAAACAAGGGAAAAAAAACTTAGATGATCAAAAACTAACTCTCGAATTGGTTCTATGTAAGAGGCGCATAGACCAGACCGAGTGGTTCCTACATGTGGATCTAGAACTACCGCCTCGAAATCAGGCAGTAGTAGTTATTCTGCCTCATATATTGTAGACGCTACAAGAGGTTAATGCCGCTATACGTGGAGGATATATAGGATGACGAATCCTAGTAGGTAGGGAAGAGAGACATCAATGGAGGCTCATGCACCTTTGTGACATATTGTAGAGGATAGGGAAAATAAATCCCACAAGGATTTAGCTATACATGATTTACCTCCTAGAGAGCTCATACATCGAGTTATGATGCACAAAGACAGGTATATGAAATATATGTAGAGATATGATCAAGCATAGAGGCATAGAGGTTGAGAGTCGATTGCAGACAGAGCACATTAAAGAGATTCTTAACGTTACATCGACCTCATTTTGACAAGAGACTTAGGTAGATTTCAGAATCGAGGTATGGTTGATTAGATTGAGTGGATGCTTAAAGCTATGCCCTTGTTCTAGCAACATGAAATCTAATGTTTCCATTCACCTTATGAGAGACAAATTTGGAGTATTGGCAGAGGATTAAGGAGTAGAAGCTCAATGTAGATTCTAGAGACAGTAACTTTGGAGCTCTTCAAGGAAGCATTTTAGGAGCATATATATTTCCAAGGAGGTTCATTCAGCAATGGATCAATGATTTCCATGATCTGTGATAAGCCTCCATGATGGTAGAAGAGTATGAGGGATAGTTTTCTTGATCTACTTCAGTATTGTCGACTACAGGCATGAAGAGCAAGTTTGAGTTCATAAGTTTATCAGGGGCCCAAACTTGGACTTGGGTGGGGCAATGTGCATATTCAATTGGCCACATAGACACTTATTAGAGACCGTGGAGAAGGCCTATATTGCAAATGAATGCAGGAGGGAAAATCAACTTAGTAGGTCATGTGATAGAGTGAGTGAGTTGCATACATCAGTCTGTAAGAACAGTAGGGCGAAGGGATCAGATCCTACTCCTTCATGCAGGAAAAAATTCATACATAGTCTTCCTTCCGGCCTCGTTCACCTCCTCACTAGCAGAAGCAATAATAAAATTGACCTACCCTTTTGAACTCTAGATCACCATGATGCTGCAGATCTAGGGCATGTAGTATGGGACCTCTAGCAAGGGGGCCCAAAAGGACACAAGATCCACCTCGAGCACATAGTGGCTGGAGCACGTCCAACACAAGCACCCACATAGATCTATGAATAGGGTCATAAGGTCATTCAACACGTACTAATAGGACACCTAGAGGAATATCTACATAGTGGAGAGGGCCAGGTGCTTGTTATGGATGCAGCGTACATGGAACATCATTATAGAGAGTGCCCTCAAGAACCCTGTTAATCAGGGTAAGGAACCTATTTATGAGACTGACTGTTGGTTACATGGCTAGGAGGCATAAGATATATGTAATGGTTAAGAAATGCTAGGAAGAGCACCAGGGAATAGTGATAGAGACCACAGGTAGCATTGATGGTATTTCTATCCCTATTTTACTTGACTCAGGCTCATCAGATTCTAATCAGATTCTCCATCATTTAGTAGAGCGTTGCAGGCTGGTGGAAGTTAGGCTAGGGCCTTAGTTGGGACATTGAGATGACTTCTAGAGTCAATATATCAGTATGAATCTTTATTCAAGGAGTTTTTATTGGACCTAGGACCCTTTACCATGACCTTGGATCTTTGTGTCCTTCTTTTGGGTTCTTATGGAGTGATTTTGGGCATGGATTGGGTGGCTACACACAGAGCTAGAGTTGATTACTATAGTAATATTATATCTTGTGTAGATTATTTGGGTGTGGAGTCAGTGATAGTTCATGTTAGGAGACCCATATCTATTTACACTATTTTCCCTATGTACCTAAATTGGTGTGCATGGAGGCGTTGTCAGTTGTATGCTATTTCAATTAGTGATAGGTCAGAGGATGGGGCTAGTGGACCTTCACTTGATGATCACCCCATTTTTAGGAGTTTTTGGATGTTTTTCTTAGTGATTTACCAGGGATGCCTCCCTCAGCGTGAAATAAATTTTCACATTGATTTGGTTCCAGGAGAAGAACCTATCTCACATGCTCTTTATAGGATGACCACACATCAACTATGCAAGCTCAAGTTGTAGCAAGAGGGCCTTATCGAGAAATTCCTAATCCCTCCTCGTGTATCCCCTTTGAGTGCACCAGTGATTTTTGTGAAAAAGAAGGATTGATCCTTGTGGTTGTGTGTGGGATATCATCACCTAAACAAAGTAAGGATCAATGAATCGTTACCCCCTTCCTCGCATCAATGATTTATTTGATTAGATGATGGGGGCCACAATGTTTTCTAAGATTAATCTTAATTCAGGATACCATTAGCTGAGGATTGCAAAGGCAGATGTCCACAATTCATCTTTCCCCATGAGATATGTCTACTATGATTTCACCGTTGTGTCATTCGGTCTGAAATAATGCCCCTGTAGTGTTCATGAGTTTGATGAATTGTGTATTTAGGACCTCTTTAGATCTCCTTTTACTCATATTCCTTGACGGAATCTTGATCTACTCATACATGCATGATGAGCATGAGGATACCTTCACTAGGTTTTGTAGTGTCTTCGTGAGTAGCAACTTTATGGGAACCTGGAGAAGTGTGCATTCTTTCAATTAGAGGTGCTATATTTTTGTCACATCATTTCTGGGGAAGGCATTGAAATTGATCCTTTCAAGATTAGAGCCATTATGGATTGGCTAGCACCCACTATTATGACTGAGGTGCATAGTTTCATGGAGCTGGAAGGTTACTAGAGGATATTTGTTTAGGAATTCTCTCGGGTTGCACACCTCATCACTTCCCTTTAGCAGAAGGGGATGAAGTTTGTATATTCAGATAAATGTGAAAAGGACTTAAGGACAGTAAACAAATTCCTTATGAGACCACCTATTCTTCCAGTGCCAGACCCTCAGGGTGAGTTCTTCATTTGCAAAAATGCTTCTTTGGATGGGTTATGAGGTGTTTTGATGCCGAAGAGCTGGGTTGTAGCTTTTGAGTCTCGTAAACTCAAGGATTATGAGGTTAATTATCTGACTCATGACCTTGGGCTTGTGGAACTTGTACATGCCTTGGTTAGGTGGAGACATTTCCTTCTCAGCCAGAGATTTATACTCAGGACTGATCACTTGAGTCTTCACCACCTCTTCACACAACCTAAATCTCAATGCTTTTCAGTGGCATTGGATGAATTTACATTGTGAGTACAACATGGAGATAGAGCATGTGAAAAGGAAGGAGAATTTAGTTGTAGACTCCATGAGTAGATGAAGACATTTGGTTATGTCTACTTCAGTGGGTAAAAATTTGTGGAGCAGGATTTTGTAGAAGATTCCTCATGACAACTTCTACCTTAGAGCCATATTAGAGATTGAGTCTCAAAGACCCCTTGAGAGGAAGTTTGATGGTTTTTAATTGGAGTAATATTGTATTCTCAGACACAGAGGTCCAATATATGTTCCTAAAGATGGAGGCTTGAGACAGGATATCTTGGTAGAGGCTCACCATGGACCCTATTTCAGCCCATCCAAGGGTGAAAATATGCATGCCACCTTGAGACAGCTTTATGATTAGAGAGGTCTATGAAGAGATGTAGCTCAATTTGTATCACGCTATTTAGAGTGTCATATGGTGTAGGCTGAGCATCAACATCCAGCTAGCATTATCTACCTACATGCCATACTAGAGTGGAAATGGCTCGCCATTTCCATATATTTCGTCGTAGAGCTAATGATGTCAAGATACCACCACGATGCCATCATGGTCAAAGTGGATAAATTGATGAAAGTGGATAATTTTTATCCAATGAAGACCACCTATACAACTAGTGTAGTAGCGCGAGTACACCTTGATGAGATTTTTAGACTACCCGGGATCCCGTGGAAGACCATTTATGACTGTGATCGCTTATATACCTCTCACTTCTTGACTACCATACTGCAGGTTATTGGGATGAGCATCAACTTCAGTACAACTTATCATCAAGAGATAGATGGATAGACAGATTGGATAAATCATATCTTAGATGATATGTTGTGGATGTATGTCATGGGCCACAAGTCTAGTTGGAGAGGAGTACTTATATTTTGTGAAGTTTTCCTAAAAAAAAAAATCAGAGTTTGATTGGCATGGCTCCTTTTTAGGCGTTGTATGACAGAGATTACAAGATTCCATTGAGTTAGCATAGATTGGAGGAGAGGGTTTCTCTTGGGCTGACATTGATATAAGATATGGAGCAGCCAGTTGTCTTTATTTGAAAGAGGCTTAAAGAGGCTCAGGATAGGCAAAATAAGTATGCATATTTGAGGAGGAAAGATCATAATTTTTAAGTGGGAATGAAGGTGTTTCTTTGTGTTAGGACTCATAAGAGACCTATTCGTTATGGAAAAGGCTCTAAGTCAGCTCCTATAATTATGGGTCCCTTCCTGATCTTGGAGCATATCAGTCCTTTGGCCTATCATCTAGCATTTCCACATAGCTTATCTTGTGTGCACAATGTTTTTCATATATCTGTACTTAGTATATATATTCCAGATCCCTCTTGTGTTTTGGATTGGACCGCATTGTAGGGGCATGAGTAGGGGTAGGTGTTAGTGGATCCCATGTGCATCATAGAGCATAGGACTCTGGTCCTTTGAGGCCATGAGATTGACTAGGTGCGGGTCTAGTGGGATAGGTACGATGTGAATGCAGACACTTAGGAGGATGCCACTATTTTGTGAGCCCAATTTTCTAAGCTATTCCACTGACTTCCAGGAGAAATTCGAGTCTAACAGGATGGGGATGTAGTGCCCAGTCATCTTTGACATTGTTTCATCTTGATATTGATACTATTGGACTTATATTTAGACATTTTTATTATGATACATTGATTAGTATATGATATACTTCACTGATATTTGGACTATTGACATTATGATGTTTATGTTTTATTATGATTCAGTAGATAGTGATGTTAGAGAGTTTGATATATGTTAATTTTCATGATGTGGATTTTATACTGACATGTTATGTTTCGGGTTGTTTGGAGTATAATTGTAATCTCATGGATGTTAGGGTTAGATTTTGATATATTGATTGATAATAGAATTGCTAATGTCGAATGATGAATATTGATTTTATACATATATTTTCTTGATGTTGTTAATACAGATGAAAGGCCAGAGAGTTATTTTTTTGTGTCTAGGACCTTTATCACATACATCGAAGGGGATAGGGGACCAACCTCGCAAGGATTTCGGGTGTTGAGCATGAGGCCAAATTTGAAAAATTATGTAATGTTGTCTTGTGTGTGTTTTGCATGTCTTGTTTGGAGGTCTCCCATGGGGAGGGCAACTTCACATGTGTGACCATGGGGTGAAATGTGTTTCCTTTCTTCAATTTTTGTATGTGCTTTACTTATGTTTTTTGTATATAAAATTTGAAAAAAAATTCACTTTATTAGCATGATATAAATTTTTGTTTATTAATCTTAACCCTCCTTATTTTTAGTTAACCAAACTAAGGATGTGAAAAATAGTTATGATGAGAGTTGGTGGTCTTTTTATAAGTAAAATTTATGTTGTTTTGTTAGTATTTTACTCTACCCCAACTTTAAAATTCGGATTTTGACTTGGGGGGCATTTTTTATGGCTTATGAGACAAGCAAGGCTTGTCCCTTGCCTCTTAAATTTACCCAACAACCCTACCTATGGGTTTGGAACCTTATTTTTGATCTTTTTGTCCATTTTTTAGTGTAATAGAGGGAAAATTAATGCACTTTATTTCTACACAAATTTACTCTATCCTTTGAAAGCATGGTGTGCAAGTTTGTGAGCCATGTGGGTTATCATATTCCTTGCATGTGCATCTATTTTCTTGGTCTTGGTGTTTTGAATTGAGTGTGAGGATGGAGGAATGATGAAGTCACATCCTACATGGAGAAACATCATCATCCTCACATTCATTTTCTATTTACTAGTGATTTTTGGTTGGAATGAGGGTTACTTGTTCTTTTCTCTTCTTGTGCACTTTTGGAATTGGATCTTGTGGGAGTGCTTTGGATATTCCTTGGCTTGGGATTGAAGAGACTTGTTGGATTTTCCTTGGATCTTGATGGATAGGTAGGCTCTCCACCTTTTTATTATATTATTTTACTTGTTTGTATGTAATGTTGTGTTTGTTAAAATTGTTTTTAGTCTTGTGAAGTTTTTTTTGTGTTTGTTGGGTAGTAGGCTTTAGTTGTGTGTGGGAGAAGGGCTTATGGGACCATTGGGGAGGGAAAATGGAGTTTTTTGATGCATGCATTTTGGTGGGAGTGTGAATGGGAGTCTTACCTATGGGGAGTGAAAAGGAAATCATGGTTTTGTTGCAAGATTGCAAGGGAGAGATAAATAATTTGGGTTGATCATTTTGTGCACTTGGAGGCTTAGGGTAAGACTCTCACTTCAGTTAGGAGGCATAAGGAGGTGGTTTCCCATATCCATTTCCATATTTGGTTTGATATTCAAATCTTTTTATTTTTGTGAATGTGTAAACTTGTTGGATATGTAGTCTTGCTTGAGTTGAAAGTCTTGTATGTGTGTTTGTTACACCACTTTGTTGAAAGTTGTCATTTTTTCTCAATACCCTTCATGGATCTTTGGTTAGGGCTCAAGGGGTCATTAAGGGGATGGATTTTACTCATAATGGATTTACAGTTTGGTGGAGAGCATTGCCTACTCCCCCTTCCTTGTTTTGTGATCCCATTATGAAGTTGAAGAAAGCTAGAGTTGGAGCTACCATTTTGATGAAGACATACATATTGGAAACTTATAAAATTGGCTTTGTTGATAGCCTTGTTGTAATTACCATTCAAATTTATAATTCCCAACTTGAGTGGATTTTTGCAAGTTTTAAGATTGTGCAAGATTTTTTTGTTATTCTTGGAAAATCCATTGATATAGTAAACTCCCTTTATGAGTGCTTGTTTAAGAGACTTAAAACTTGAAATGTGTTAGTTATGTTTAAAATTTTTATAAATTTTTACCTTATATTGGTGAAAGGATATGATTTTAAATCGATAGTTGAATTAGGATATGCACTATTTTAATTCAAGTAGTTCATTTTTTCAAATGTGATATACTTTCATTTCTAAAAAATCTTGTAAAGTTGATAGACTTCATTTTGAAAGAATTAAGTATCATGTTGGTTTGCACTTGCTTGTGAAGTGGAATGGTTATTTTTCATTCCCTTAAAAGTGAGTAAATTGAAGGACCTAAACTATAAATGAATTATTAAACTAGTTGAAGAAATAATAGTTTAAACCATAAGATTGAATGAAAGCATTTTCTCTTATTATCACTTTGTTTCATAAGTTGTGTAATAAATCTTACAATTAGACTAACTTAACATTAGATGAATTTAACAAAACAAAAGTATATATAAATCCACATGTATACTTAAATGCAATTAGGGATGTTAAAGTGAATTTTATAGACTTATTTTACAAATCTTCCCTATACATATTAATCTAATATTGACTTCTTTTAACCCAAAAGGCTAAAGTGATTTAAATATCTTATACTATCTTAGTATTAGTAATATATTAATAGGCCAAATTATGACAATTTGTGTAATGTTGTGTAGTATGTCTTTTGCATGTCTTGTTTAGAGGTCTCCTATGGGGAGGTGAATTCACATGTGTGGCCATGGGGTTAATTGTGTCCCCTTTCTTTAATTTTTTCATGTGCTTTATTTATGTTTTGTTTATTTAAAAAGTTTAAATTTTGTCACTTTATTAGTATGTTGTAAATGTGTGTTTATTAAGCCTAACCCTTATTATTTTAGTTAACCAAATTAAGGATGTGACGAATAGTTATGATGAGATTTTGTGGTCTTTTTGTACGTAAAATTAAATTGATTGTGAGTTTTTTACTCCACCGCAACTTCAAAATTCAGATTTTGACTTGGGGGGCATTTTTGGAGGCTTGTCGCATTCCTCTTAAATTTATCCAAAAACCCTACCTATGGGTTGGGAAGATTTTTTCTTAATTTTTAATCCATTTCTGAGAGAAAATTATTGCACTTTCTTACTATCCCAATTTATTATGTCCTTTGAAAGCATGGTGTGCAATTTTGGGAGCCATGTGTGTTGTTATAGTCCTTACAAGTGCATTGGTTTTATTAGTCTTGGTGTGTTGACTTGACTGTGGGGATGGAGGAATGATGAAGTGGCATACTACATGGAGCCACCTCATCATCCTCACATTCAATTTTATTTATTGGTAATTTTTGGTTGGAATGGGGGTTACTTGTTACTTTCTCTTCTTGTGCACTTTTGGAATTAGAGCTCATTACAATGCTTTGGAAATTGGTTGGCTTCGGATTGAAGATATTTGTGGGATTTTCCTTGGAGCTTGGTGGATAGGTAGGCTCTCCACCTTTGTATTATGTTATTTTACTTATTTGTATGTAATGTTTTCCTTGTTAAAATTGCTTTCGTCTTGTGATGGTATTTGTGTGTCTGTTGGGTAGTAGGCCTTAGCTGGGTGTGGGAGAAAGGCTTATGGGACCATTGGAGAAGGAAAAGGGAGTTTTTTGAGGCATGCATTTTTGTTGGAGTGTGAATGGGAGTTTTACCTATGGGGAGTGAAAAGGAAATTATGGTTTTGTTGCATGCTTACAAGGGAGAGATAAGAAATTTGGGTTTATCATTTTGTGCACTTGGAGGCTTGGGTTAAGACTCACACTTCACTTAGGAGACATAAGGAGGTCGTTTCCTAGAGAAATTTCTTTATTTGGTTTGATATTCAAACCTTTTTATTGTTGTGAATGTGTAAACCTTCTAGATATGTTGTCATGGTTGAGTTAAAAGTCTTGTTTGTATGTATGTTGTGAAACCACTTTGTTGAAAGTTGTTATTGTTACTCAATACCCCTTGTTTATATGTGGTTGGGGCTCGAGGGTCATTAAGGGGATGAATTTTTATCTTAATGGATTTAAGGCTAGGCACAGAGCATTCCCTACTTCCCCTTCCTAGTTTTCTGATGCCATTATGAAATTGAAGAAAGCTAGAGTTGGAGCTACCATTGTGATGAAGACATACATATTGGAGACTTATAAAATTGGCTTTTTTGATAGCCTTGTTGTAATTAATTTAAATTTATACTTCCAACTTGAGTGGATTTCTGTAAGTTGTAAGTTTGGAAGAATTTTTTTTTTATACTCAGAAATCCATTGATCTTGTAAACTCCATTAATGAGTTCTTGTTTAAGAGACTTACAACTTCAAATGTGTTAGTCAGGTTAAAATAAGTTTTCATGTTTTACCTTATCTTGGTGAAAGGAATATTTTTAAATAGTTTAATTGGATATGCA
Organism: Taxus chinensis; assembly: GCA_019776745.2. Classification (NCBI taxonomy): domain Eukaryota; kingdom Viridiplantae; phylum Streptophyta; class Pinopsida; order Cupressales; family Taxaceae; genus Taxus; species Taxus chinensis. Next base: position 639,717,369 of record CM034152.1, on the reverse strand, counting down.
CTCTTTTGATTCAAGTAGTTCATTGTTTCTAAAATGTGATATAATTTCATTTCTAAAAATCATGTAAAGTTTATAGACTTCCTTTTGAAATAAATAAGTATCTTTTTGGTTTGAACTTGCTTGTGAGGTAGAATGATTATTTTTCATTTTTCTTTAAAGATAATTAATTGAAGGACCTAAACTATAAATGCATTATTAAACTAGTTGAAGAAATAATAGTTAAAACCATTAGATTAAGTGCAAGCATTTTCTCTTATTATCTCTTTGTTTCATGAGTTGTGTAAGAAAGATTACAATTAGAATAACTTAACATTAGGTGAATTTAAAAAAACAAATGTATATATAAATCAACATTTATACTTAAATAAAATTATGGTTAACCTAGTTTTATAGAATTATTTTGCAAATCTTCCCAATACATATTAATCTAATATTGACTTCTTTTAACCCAAAAGGGGGATTTAAATAAGTTAGACTGTCTTAGTATTAGTAATATATTAATATTATAATAATTTAATAATAATGATGAATTGAAATATTAATAATAATAAATATATATTAATATATATTTATTATTATTATTAATTATTATAATTAATATTAATAAACATGGATATTAATAAAAGTTTTATTAAATAAAACAGTTTTCAAAAAAAAGAAAAAGTGTAACCATAATTTTTAAAGTGGATGGGCATTATGTTCATGGTAATTAAAAAGGTAAGTGGGTTAAGGGAGGGGGCACCGCCCCCACCCAAACCCATATTAATATGGGTTGAGGCGGGGGCGGTGACCCTCGCCCAATCCACACACTCCATTAAACAAATAAGATATTAATAAAACCCTTTTTTGCTATTCAGACTTTCAAATAAATACCAGTCTGTGAACATTTTTAGCCGTGACTTCATGGTTTTGGATTTATATTTGTATATACATATATATATATATGTGTGTGTTTTTATATACACACACACACATTTGTGTGTAGGTATATATATATATATATATTCATGGCCTTTGGATATATATACACAAGTATATATTCTTGAATAAAATAAAAGAAATGGAAATATTACAAAAATGTAGATCTATCGGGTAAATGGAAAATACCCAAATGGGTATTCTATTTAATTAATATTACAATAATAAAATGAATTTTCTCTATCTCTAACCCTTGAATAGGGTGGAATGGAAATGGAAAGACAAAATAAAATGCAATAGAATTTGTGAGCATCCAACCCCACACTTATTCCTTCTCATCTATGGCAACCTCCTCTTCCATCTTCCCTTAACCTGCAAAACAAAAATGATGAAATGAGAAAAAGAGATGAATAAAAGCCTTCCTTATAAATTTTAGGTTTGATTTGAAATTCCTTCATCCAATGGCCTAGATTGGATTCATCTAATGGCCCAAATTGTCTCCTACAATTCTAAGGTGGGGGTTTGTTAGATGACCATTTCATCACATGGGTCTTGTTTTGAATGGGGCAACTTGTGTGGTTTGCAAGTAAATTAAATTTTAATAATTCCTTTTCAATTTATTTCTTTTAAATTTTTACAATTAATTAGGCCATGACCTAGGGGAATTTAAGTAAACCCTTTCCCTTAATATTTTAGACCCATTTATTTTGGAAAATTAAATTAATAACATTATGTAAATGAAAGGGTTATTTTAGACTTAGACTTTAATTATTAAATTTTTGCATGGCCTTAGAAATCCTTTGTATAAAATTAATTTAGGATTAATTGAATGAAATATTTTTAACCTAACCATAGATTAAATCCATTCATTTATTTAATAATATTATTTAAGTAATATTGTGAAAATCGTTTGAAACCAAAGGCTTTACCTTACCGCCACTTTCGTTTCCCTTAACAAAAAACAATATTCCATAATTTTCGTATTATAACATTTTTTTGGTTTTGGGTTTCATGTGCAAATTTTGTGGGCATTATAGGAACACATGTGTAATGTACCCTTTTATGCACAATATGATTGTGAAAATAGGAATTCCAAATTGGAGTAACAGATTATGAATCAAGAAGGATATAAATTAATTAGTTAACCTACATAGTTGGTTGTAATAACTTGAAGATTAACAAAGTGTATTGTTAGTATTAAACAATACTATGAAATGAACTCAGGATAGGTTTTCTATAGTTCTAGTAACCTTCTTTTATCTTCCTTTGTAATTTCCTCATTTTGGTGAGGGTACATTTCCAAACCAAGTAAACACGACTCTCTCAATCAAATCCTTAAGTCAAATATTAGAATACACATGTGTGTATGTACATTCCTAATCACAATCATTCTATATAAAGTTATTTCCACAAAAAAAATGGGTGGATTCTATTAGAACCACCATAGGTGAAATGTTAAAGAAAAATATATAGCTTAGTTGTAAAGGAACAAAGGATCCTATGTTATGTTTTCTTCAGAAAATTATAGTCAACTAAACAAATTTTTAGAATCAAACCTTTAACTTAGGAATTGATGATTAGGAGACTCAGAGTTGTGTAAAATGAATTTATTTAACAAATGAGCTATGGATAACTAATGGAATTGGAGAAAGAAACCAACCGTGCATCCTCCGTTAAAGACTAATGCTCCTCAAAATAAAGTAAGTGAAGTTTGAAAAATAGGAAATTTTACACCTTCTATGTTTAATTCTATTGAAAACTATAAGTTCTTATAATGGAAACCTAGATATAATGAATATGAAAACCATTAAAATCCCATGTCGTGGAGTATTCCTATCATTTGTTTCTTACCGTAACTGAGTGATTATCCTGGTTTATGAAGTTTGAGTATGACATTGATGTGTAATCTATGTTATCCTATTGTATGAGTGGGTTCATGTTTATGTTACTGTCTTACATGATGTCCATTTTATTTATTTGGATCTCATGTGGTGTTGTGTAACATGTAATTAAATTCAAATAAAATTATTCCAATAATTTTATTGTTGAAAATATGGGCATTATATATGGTATCAGAGCGAGGTTCATGCTCTCGAACCTTTGGGATGGATTGGAGTTGTGATGATCTGGCATGGTGGTCGTGGATATGGGAAGAGTAATGTGATATATGTTGTGATGTGACCAATGTTGTAATTTTGATATTATGAAAGCACATGTTATACATGTCACTTAGTGAGTATTTGTTATCATGTTGATGTGTTTATAATGATATTATTTCCTCTCCTTTTTTGTGGACTCAATGAGGAGTTCACTTGTTATGTGCCACTTTCTTGTGCATAAAAATAATGTTATTGTAGATTACAGAGTGTTGGAGTGTTTTGTTATTATTTGATATGAAGGTGTGTTGATGTGTTTCATGAATTTTTTTGTGTATAGTGAATTGGATTTTATCGTGATGTCGTCACTGTGTTGTGACGAGTTGTGTGTGTCACCATATTGTATTGTAATTGATTATGTGGTTTAATGTTAGTCATTGTTTTCATGATACTTATAATTAGTGTAATATGTGATGGTTTATGTCGTGAATTAGAGGCATATGGCGATCGTATGTCCCCTATTGGACAATTCTTACACTTGGGTGCATTATGTGGAGACGTGATGTATTGTAACCTGTGGAAGGAATGATTGTGTTATACCTTGTATATATACCATGTGTAAGACACTATGGTTAATGTGTGTGAATCATATTTGTGTTAGTAATGTACTTATGTGTTAGGTTGTGAACCTTACACTACAAAACCCTAAGGGGAACAATCGTTAAGAGTGTATGTGTGGAGAGAGGAGCTGTGGACTAGGTTTTCATAATCTTGAGCCAAGTACGAGTGAAGAAGTTGTGTCTTATAGAGACAAAAAACCCACTTCTATCTATTTAGTATACTTCGAGCTTCCTCAATATATTGTGGATGCAAACCACCTTAGGCTCAACTTATGAAAAATAGTGTCCTCTACTCACTCCTATTTGGTTTTCCATCTAACAATCGTATGTGATTTTGACTATGTTGCTCCTTGTCGGACTATGAAGGGATGATTTAGGTAGAGATGAAGAAAATTACATTATTTGATATACCTATATCTGGTTACATATATATATTTGTGAGCTGAAGCTCGACATCCGTGTCCTTGCAACTCGATGAGTACCCCTTTGGTGGTCGGATAACGCCACATAGTGATTGTAATGTGTTATTTATATATACATATTTTATTCGTAAATTGATCTTTATCTATTTTCTTCTTAGAACCACCAATTTTTGTATTAATGTGTGCTTATATTTTGGACTTTTTATTTGATTGTTGCACTAACATGCATATTTTTTTCACAAACTATTGCTTATTAGAAAATTTTTGTTCTTAGTTTTAAACTTTTTTTTCATGCTTAAAATTTTTATAGCCTTGCCCAAGGCTTGGGATTTTTTCCACTTGGCATTGAGACAAATTGTTATGTTGGTTCTAATTTGTAATGTGTTGGAATAGGGTGATGGGATTCACCATAGAGTGGTGGAACCTATGGACCCGCTTCATTGTATGGTGCTACACCCCAAGGAGTTATAGATAGTTAGTGGGTTGTTGAACCATGAGTTATTATTTCACTTGGGTGGGGGTGACGGGGCTGTATGTGCTCAGGGCCATAGGGTTACCCAACCTCATTAAATGGAGAAAGGAGATGGGGATCTATGGTTGAGTGACCTGATATTATTAATGGGGCTCTATGGTTGAGTGACCTGATATTATTTTGGGAATCTATGGTTGAGTGACCTGATATTCTTGATGGGGTTCTATGGTTGAGTTACTTGATATGGAGACATCAGGTGCTGATGCTCTATGGTTGAGTGACCCAACTTGGTTCTGACACTATGATTATTTTTCTTTCGGAGGTATATGGAGTTGATAGGTGATGTTTTGGGAGTTATATGTATTTTTTTGTGATGATTTAGGAGATATATGGATTTTTTTAGTGATGTGTTGTGATGTGTGGAGTTTGTATTATGAGTTATGTGTAATCTTAGGAGTCTTATTACACATTTTTATGATTGAGGAATGACCCTCCTCTTGGATTACTATGTCCTATTCGATATTGTCTTGGAACTATGTTGGTACAGTCATCATTTTTGGGTCATGTGATACCCATTGTATCTATATCAGCGTGACAATTTTGTTTGAGAGTCACATGTGTGTGTTGGATCTTTGCCTATGACATAACTTGTTGGAATTCTTTGTTATGTGGACTACTTGGTTGTCTTTCTAAGGTGGAGTTATAAGTTTTTTGATATGATAAAGTCGTGAAAGTATGTAACAAGATTTCTTGTTGTTTTTTTTGTTGTGTTGTGTATTGTGTGCAATCTTGAGGTGAATTACTATTGGGCAACCATAAACATAACAAATTTGAAATTCTAAACAATGAATATTAAGATTTTGACGATAAAAAAGACTGTAAAGGAAAAAGATAACTTAAATAATAAACCAAATTATAACCAACTACCAAAGTTCACAAAACGTTAAAGTTTAAGATACTTCAAAAATTAGCTTGCTTTTTTGTAGTATAATTGTGCATCCAAGTTGTTTTTGTTAAATGACATGTGTCATTATTGAATTTCTTGTTTACGTATCAGTCAAGCTTTGGTGTTGTGTTGCATAAATGAAGATGCTCTTATAAGGGGAAGGATTTATAATACATGTGATTTCTTCTCCCCCTCCAAGATCCGTCAAGCCCTCAACATCCTTTTAGAACTATCATTTTCCTGGTAGCCACTCTTGATAGGGAAAATTTCAGATTTTCTATACTCCAATTTTATATGCATCCTCCTAGTCTGAGTCAATTTATTATCTTTGATATCACACAATGGATTCATAATGCATAAGGCATATGAAATTTTTGAAAAAGGATTAAAAACATATTCTTTCATGGAAATCTAGAATTTATACGATCTACACAGATTGTTTCATTAAAATATTCATTCTTTGATATTTTTACCTCGTGAAAATAAGAGGAAATGTATGTTGTTCAAATGTGTTAAGGTTTGAGAATAAAATCTTCCTTGTGGTCTTCTCCTAGATGCATCCTCTCTAGTTAAGATGCCACCATTGGAGTAAGGACTTAGAATCTCCGAAGTAAATGCAGTTAGCATAAATTAATTTTTCTAGCATCCTCCAAACCTATGTATATATGATATTCTGACAGGTGTGGGAAACAACAAATCTTTATAGAAATAAGGATTTACTCTATATTGGTTGCATGCATATCTTTAGGAAACTGTCATTCTTTTTTTATTTCCCATGTTAGCTCAACCCGAAGTACTTGCATGGATTTTTTGCATTTAAAAGAATGTGGGAATCGAAAGAAAACTTCTTAAAAAATAATGCTTGCTACTGCACACTTCTCTCAGGCCATTCTCTACATTTTGGCATAGATATGTTTCTCAAATTTTAGTATATGACAGAAACAATAATATATGGTGCAATTGTTCGGAGACACTACACAAAATTATAGTTTTTATTTACCAAAATCTAGGTATAAAAGCTCAAAAGGTGATTGATATCCTAAACTAAATTCCAAAATGGATAATAGACTTCTAATTTTGAAGGTTACAAAAATTATTTGAATGAGTTGTCCCTAACACCTTGGAGAACTGTAAGAAAAATCAGGTCACTGGTGTAAGACCAGCACCATGTCCTCACAAGTAATATACTCAACTTGTGTCTAGATGAGAAACACTAAAAAAATAAAAGAGTTTGAAGCTCCAATCATTACACATTGATAGGTGTATAGCTTCACCTCCATAACACTTCGTTGTTATCTTCCCAATCGGCGCTACCCGAAAAAAAGAATACATGGACATCCATCAAACTATTTTGGAAACATATTTTTTCCAGTTGTTGTTGTAGTGTCATAGTAGGATTTATAAAAAGTGTTGAAGAAGATGCATGGTGTGAGAGATGTAAGAAAAATGGAACATTTGATGGAAGCAAGCACAAAACATGTGATTTGTTTATAATAATGTTTGAGTAAAGCATTAGACAAGCTAAAAGGAACCTTTGTATGCTTTAGTATTGGGTGTGGTTTTTTAGAGGAAAGGACAAGTTTGTAGTATATCTCATCATGTGACTTCAATGACACTATGGACCACTATTAGTTTTGTGGAGCTCATCATGCCTTGTCTTGTGGCATGCGTTTGGTGACTGTGGAAAGTTATGTGCTCTCGTACAATGTGAGTATAGTGGGATTAGCGTAAAAGGTATGGATCACTCTTCCTCTCGCTTAAAAACTAAGAATTTCATCATTTATATCTTTAAGTGTTAGATTTCAGCATGATATATATATATATATATATATATATATATATATATATATATATATATATATATATATATATATATATATATATATGTATATATATATGTATATAAATGCAAATTGGAATGAATAACATGACTTATACCTTTCCTTGAAATAGTTTCCCTTAAACTCTTAAGAAAAAAAATTATGGGATTTTGAACCATTCACATGGAGCACCATGTTGAATGGTTAATGGGAACCAAAACCTCAAACAAGACCCAGATCGACCGAATATACCATGATTTTTATTAACCAATATTACTAACGTGATTAGATTCCTTAACAATGAGAGATTTAATACCCTTTTTACACTTCAGTCACTCTTGGTGATGTTTCACTTTATAAAATTGTGATCGGTTTTTGCTTACAAATTTCGTATCGAGTTGGTGTAACTTGACAACACCTTAACCTACATTTAGCACTTCTCTTTGAGGATGGAAACGAACTCTCATTTTTTCAGAAATAGTTTTGTAAGTTAGAGTTTCAAGTTGACATTGGGGCCCACCAGTCTTCATACAACAGAAATTTTCATTGTGTTAACAATAATTTTTCTCGAAATCACCTTCATAAATTGAACCTTGTTTGACCTTATAAAATTTCGTTGAATCCGAAGAGTTCTTTGTTTATATGGGAGTAGGTAGGAATAGATGAAATTTATGTTTGAACATTAAAATGAGTGGTTTTAGAAACCATACTCTAAACAATTTAGTTGATTTGGTTAGTTGTGGGCAAGCACAAATATTTATAGAAATAAGGATTTACTCTATCTTGGCTGCATGTATATCTTTAGGAAACTATAATTCTTTTTTATTTCCCATGTTAGCTCAAAATGGATTAGTTGTATGGATATTTTGGATTTAAAATAATGTGGGAATCGAAAGAAATATTCTTAAAAAATAATGCTTACTACTGCACACTTCTCTCAGGCCATTCTCTACATTTTGGCATCGATATGTTTCTCAAAATTTTGTATATGACATAAACAATAATATATGGTGCTCTTGTTAGGAGACACTACCCAAAATTATAGTTTTTATTTACCAAAATCCATGTCTAAAAGCTCGAAAGGTGCTTGATATCTTTCACCAAATTCCAAAAAGGATAATAAACTTCTAATTTTTAAGGTTACAAAAATTATTTGAATGAGCTGTCCCTGACACCTAGGAGAACTGTAAGCAAAATCAGGTCACTGGTGTAAGACCAACACCATACCCTAACAAGTAATATACTCAACTTGTTTCTAGATGAGAAATACTAAAAAAAAAAAAAACTTTGAAACTCCAATCATTATACATTGATAGGTGTATAGCTTTACCTCCATAACAATTTTTATCTTCCCAATAGGCACTACCCAAAAAAAAGAACACATAGACATCCATCAAACTAGTTTGGAAACAACATTTTTTCCAGTTGTTGTTGCAGTGTCATAGTAGGATTTATAAAAATGTGGAAGAAGATGCATGGTGTGAGAGCTGTTAGAAAAATGGCAAGTTTGACAGAAGAAATCACAAAACACGTGATTTGTTTATAATAATGTTTGAATAAAGCATTAGAGCAGCTAAAAGGACCCTTTTTATGCTTTAGTATTTGGTGTGGTTGTTTAGAGGAAACGATAAGTTTGTAGTATATCTCATCATGTGACTTCAATGACACTATGGACCACTATTAGTTTTGTGGAGCTCATCATGCCTTGTCTTGTTGCATGCGCTTGGCGACTGTGGAAAGTTATGTGCTCTCGTCAAATGTGAGTATCGTGGGATTAGCATAAAAGGTATGGATCACTCTTCCTCTCACTTCAAACTAAGAATTTCATCATTTATATTTTTAAGTGTTATATTTAAGCATGTTATATATATATATATATATATATATATATATATGCAAATTGGAATGAATAACATGACTTATACCATTCCTGGAAATAGTTTCCCTTAAACTCTTAAAAAAAAAATGGGTTTTGGAACCATTCATGTGGAGCACCATGTCGAATGGTTAATGGGAACCAAAACCTCAAACAAGACCCATATCGACCAAATATACCATGATTTATATTAACCAATAATACTAACGTGATTAGATGCCTTAACAATGTGAGATTTAATACCCTTTTTACACTTATGTCACTCTTGGTGACGTTTCACATTATAAAATTGTGATCGGTTTTTACTTACAAATTTTGTATCGAGTTGGTGTAACTAGAAAACACCTTAACCTACATCTAGCACTTCTCTTTGAGAATGGAAACCAACTCTCATTTTTTTAGAAATAATTTTGTAAGTTAGAGTTTCAAGTTGACATTGGGGCCCACCAGTTTTAGTACAACAGAAATGTCCATTGTGTTAACAATAAATTTGTTTGAAGTCACCTTCATAAATTGAACCTTGTTTGACCTTATAAAATTTCGTTGAATCCGACGAGTTCTTTGTTTATAGGGGAGTATGTAGGAATCATTGAAATTTATGTTTGAACATTAAAATGAGTGGTTTTAGAAACCATACTGTAAACACTTTAGTTGATTTGGTTAGTTGTGAGCAACCACAAATCTTTATAGAAATAAGGATTTACTCTAACTTGACTGGACGTATATCTTTAGAAAACTATCATCCTTTTTTTATTTCCCATGTTATCTCAACCCGGAGTAGTTGCATGGATCTGTTGGATTTAAAATAATGTGGGAATCGAATGAAAACTTATTAAAAACTAGTCCTTGCTACTGCACACTTATCTCAGGCCATTCTCTACATTTTGGCATACATATGTTTCTTAAATTTTAGTATATGACAGAAGCAATAATATATGGTGCTCTTGTTAGGAGACACTACCCAAAATTATAGATTTTATTTACAAAACTCCAAGTATAAAAGCTCGCAAGGTGCTTGACATCTTAAAAAATATTCCAAAAAGGAAAATAGACTTTTAATTTTGAAGGTTACAAAAATTATTTAAATGAGTTGTCCCTAACACCTTGTAGAACTGTAAACAAAACAAGGTCATTCGAGTAAGACAAGAACCATACCCTCACAAGTAATATACTCAACTTGTTTCTAAATGAGAAACACTAAAAAAATAAAAGACTTTGAAACTACAATCATTATACATTGATAGGTGTATAGCTTCACCTCCATAACAGTTGTTGTTATCTTCCCAATCGGTGCTACCAAAAAAAAAAGAAAACATGGAAATCCATCAAACTATTTTGGAAACCACATTTTTTCCAGTTGTTGTTGCAATGTCATAATAGGATTTATAAAAATGTGGAAGAAGATGCATGGTGTGAGAGCTATTAGAAAAATAGAAAGTTTGACGGAAGAAAGAACAAAACACGCAATTTTTTTATAATAATGTTTGAATAAAGAATTAGAGTAGCTAAAAGGAACCTTTTTATGCTTTAGTATTCGGTTTGGTTGTTTAGAGGAAAGGATAAGTTTGTAGTATATCTCATCATGTGACTTCAATGACACTATGGACCACTATTAGTTTTGTGGAGCTCATCATGCCTTGTCTTTTGGCATGCGCTTTGTGACTGTGGATAGTTATCTGCTCTCATCAAATGTGAGTATTGTGGGATTAGCATAAAAGGTATGAATCACTCTTCCTCTCACTTCAAACTAAGAATTTCATCAATTCTATTTTTAAGTTTTAGATTTCAGCATGTTATATATATATATATATATAAATGCAAATTGGAATGAATAACATGACTTATACCTCTCCTGGAAATAGTTTCCCTTAAAATCTTAAGAAAAAAAATTATGGGCTTTGGAACCATTCACGTGGAGCACCATGTCGAATGGTTAATGGGAACCAAAACCTCAAATAGACCCATATCGACCGAATATACCATGATTTTTATTAACCAATATTACTAACATGATTATATGCCTTAACAATGTGAGATTTAATACCCTTTTTACACTTCAGTCACTCTTGATGACGTTTCACTTTATAAAATTGTAATCAATTTTTGCTTACAAATTTCGTATCGATTTGGTGTAACTAGAAAACACCTTAACCTACACTTAGCATTTCTCTTTGAGAATGGAAACCAACTCTCTTTTTTTAGAAATAATTTTGTAAGTTAGAGTTTCAAGTTGACATTGGGGCCCACCATTCTTAGTACAATAGAAATGTTCATTGTGTAAACAATAATTTTGTTTGAAGTCACCTTCACAAATTGAATCTTGTTTGACCTTATAAAATTTCGTTGAATCCAACGAGTTATTTGTTTATAGGGGAGTAGGTAGGAATCGATGAAATTTATGTTTGAACATTAAAATGAGTGGTTTTAGAAACCATATTGTAAACACTTTAGTTGATTTGGTTAGTTGTGGGCAACCACAAATATTTATAGAAATAAGTATTTACTCTATCTTGGCTGCATGTATATCTTTAGGAAATTGTCATTCTTTTTTTATTTTCCATCTTAGCTCAACCTAGAGTATTTGTATGGATCTTTTGGATTTAAAAGAATGTGGGAATCGAAAGAAATATTCTTAAAACATAATGCTTACTACTCCACACTTCTCTCAGGCCATTCTCTACATTTTGGCATTGATATGTTTCTCAAAATTTTGTATATGACATAAACAATAATATATGGTGCTCTTGTTAGGAGACACTACACAAAATTATAGTTTTTATTTACCAAAATCTATGTCTAAAAGCTCGAAAGGTGCTTGATATCTTACACCAAATTCCAAAAAGGATAATAAACTTCTAATTTTGAAGGTTACAAAAATTATTTGAATGAGCTGTTCCTGACCCCTTGGAGAACTGTAAGAAAAATCATGTCACTGGGGTAAGACCAGCACCATACCCTCACAAGTAATATACTCAACTTGTTTTTAAATGAGAAACAGTAAAAAAATAAAACAATTTGAAACTCCAATCATTATACACTGATAGGTGTATAGCTTCACCTCCATAACAAAAGTTGTTATCTTCCCAATCGGTGCTACCAAAAAAAAAGAACACATGGGAATCCATCAAACTATTTTGGAAAACAATTTTTTTCCAGTTTTTATCGCAGTTTCATAGTAGGATTTATAAAAAAATTGCAAGAAGATGCACGGTGTGAGAGTTTTTGGAAAAATTGCATGTTTGACGGAAGCAAGTACAAAACACGCGATTTGTTTATAATAATGTTTTAATAAAGCATTAGATAAGCTAAAAGAAACCTTTGTATGCTTTAGTATTGGGTGTGGTTGTTTAGAGGAAAGGATAAGTTTGTAGTATATCTCATCATGTCACTTCAATGACAATATGGACCACTATTAGTTTTGTGGAGCTCATCATGCCTTGTCTTGTGGCATGCGCTTGGTTACTGTGGAAAGTTATGTGCTCTCGTACAATGTGAGTATAGTGGGATTAGCGTAAAAGGTATGGATCACTCTTCCTCTCGCTTCAAACTAAGAATTTCATCATTTATATTTTTAAGTGTTAGATTTCAACATGTTAAATATAAATATATATATATATATATAAATGCAAATTGGAATGAATAACATGACTTATACCTCTCCTGGAAATATTTTCCCTTAAACTCTTAAGAAAAAAAATTAAGGGCTTTGGAACCATTCACGTGGAGCACCATGTAGAGTGGTTAATGGGAACCGAAACCTCAAACAAGACCCATATCAACCGAATATACCATGATTTTTATTAACCAATATTACTAACGTGATTAGATGTCTTAACAATGTGAGATTTAATACCCTTTTTACACTTCAGTCACTCTTGGTGACGTTTCACTTTATAAAATTGTAATCAGTTTTTGCTTACAAATGCCGTATCGAGTTGGTGTAACTAGAAAATACCTTAACCTACATCTAGCACTTATCTTTGAGAACGGAAACCAACTCTCTTTTTTTTAGAAATAGTTTTGTAAGTTAGAGTTTCAGGTTCACATTGTGGCCCACCAGTCTTCGTACAACAGAAATTTTCATTGTGTTAAAAATTTTTTTGCTTGAAGTCACCTTCATAAATTGAACCTTGTTTGACCTTATAAAATTTCATTGAATCCGATGATTTATTTGTTTATAGGGGATTAGGTATGAATCAATGAAATTTATGTTTGAACATTAAAATGAGTGGTTTTAGAAACCATACAGTAAACACTTTAGTTGATTTGGTTAGTTGTGGGAAACCACAAATATTTATAGAAACAAGGATTTACTCTACCTTGGCTGCACGTATATCTTTAGGAAACTGTAATACTTTTTTTATTTTCCATGTTAGCTCAACCCGGAGTAGTTGCATGGATCTGTTAGATTTAAAAGAATGTGGGAATCGAAGGAAAATTTCTTAAAAACTAATCCTTGCTATTGCACACTTCTCTCAGGCCATTCTCTACATTTTTGCATAGATACGTTTCTCAAATTTTAGTATATGACAGATACAATAATATATGGTTCTCTTGTTAGGAGAAACTACACAAAATTATAGTTTTAATCACCAAAATCCATGTATAAAATCTCGTAAGGTGCTTGATATCTTTAAAAAAATTCCAAAAAGGATAATAGACTTCTAATTTTGAAGGTTACAAAAATTATTTGAATGAGCTATCCCTGACACCTTGGAGAACTATAAGCAAAATCAGCTCATTGGTGTAAGACCAGAGATATACCCTCACAAGTAATAAACTCAACTTGTGTCTAGATGAGAAACACTAAAAAAATAAAAGAATTTGAAACTACAATCATTATACATTGATAGGTGTATAGCTTCACCTCCCTAACACAAGTTGTTATCTTCCCAATTGGCACTACCCAAAAAAAAGAACACATGGACATCCATCAAACTATTTTTGAAAACACATTTTTTCCAATTTTTGTTGTAGTGTAATAGTAGGATTTATAAAAAAATGTGCAAGAAGATGCACGGTGTGAGAGATGTTAGAAAAATGGCATGTTTGACGGAAGAAAGCACAAAAAATGTGATTTGTTTATAATAATGTTTTAATAAAGCATTAGAGTAGCTAAAAGGAATCTTTATATGCTTTAGTATTGGGTGTGGTTGTTTAGAGGAAAGGATAAGTTTGTATTATATCTCATCATGTCACTTCAATGACACTATGCACCACTATTAGTTTTTTGGAGCTCATCATGCCTTGTCTCGTGGCATGTGCTTGGTTACTATGGAAAGTTATGTGCTCTCATCAAATGTGAGTATCGTGGGATTACCATAAAAGGTATGGATCACTCTTCCTCTCGCTTCAAACTAAGAATTTCATCATTTATATTTTTAAGTGTTATATTTCAGCATGTTATATATATATATATATGCAAATTGGAATTCAAATGACATGAATTTTACCTTTCCTTGAAATAGTTTTCCTTAAACTCTTAAGAAAAAAAATATATGGGCTTTGGAACCATGCGCATGGAGCACCATGTCGAATGGTTAATGGGAACCAAAACCTCAAACTACACCCAGATCGACCAAATATACCATGATTTTTATTAACCAATATTACTAACGTGATTAGATGCCTTAACAATTTGAGATTTAGTACCCTTTTTACACTTCACTCACTCTTGGTGACGTTTCACTTTATAAAATTGTGATCGGTTTTTGATTACAAATGTCGTATCGAGTTTGTGTAACTAGAAAACACCTTAACCTACATCTAGCATTTTTCTTTGAGAATGGAAACCAAATCTCATTTTTTTAGAAATAGTTTTGTAAGTTAGAGTTTCAAGTTGACATTGGGTCCCACCAGTCTTCGTACAACAGAAATGTTCATTGTGTTAACAATAATTTTTCTTGAATTCAGCTTCATAAATTGAACCTTGTTTGACCTTATAAAATTTCGTTGAATCCGACGAGTTCTTTGTTTATAGGGGAGTAGGAAGGAATCAATGAAATTTATGTTTGAACATTAAAATGAGTGGTTTTACAAACCATACTGTAAACACTTTAGTTTATTTGGTTAGTTGGGGGTAACCACAAATCTTTATAGAAATAAGGATTTACTCTACCTTGGCTGCACGTATATCTTTAGGAAACTGTCATTCCTATTTTATTTCCCATGTTAGCTCAACCCGGAGTAGTTGCATGGATTTGTTGGATTTAAAAGAATGTGGGAATCGAAAGAAAACTTATTAAATTTTAGTACATGACAGATACAATAATATATGGTGCTCTTGTTAGGAGACAATACCCAACATTATAGTTTTTATTTAGCAAACTCCATGTATAAAATCTTGCAAGGTGCTTGATATCTTAAACTAAATTCCAAAAAGGAAAATATTCTTCTTATTTTGAAGGTTACAAAAATTATTTGAATTAGCTATCCCTGACACCTTCGAGAATTGTAAGTAAAATCAGGTCGTTGGTGTAATACCAGCACCATACCCTCACAAGTAATATACTCAACTTGTGTCTAGATGAGAAACACTAAAAAACTAAAAGACTTTGAAACTACAATCATTATACATTGATAGGTGTGTAGCTTCAACTCCATAACACAAGTTTTTGTCTTCCAAATCGGCGCTACCAAAAAAAGAGAACACATGGACATCCATCAAACTATTTTGGAAAACACATTTTTTCCAGTTTTTGTTGCAGTGTCATGGTAGGATTTATAAAAAATGTGCAAGAAGATGCACGGTGTGAGAGCTGTTAGAAAAATGGCATGTTTGACGGAAGCAAGCACAAAACAATTGATTTGTTTATAATACTGTTTAATAAAGCATTAGAGCATATAAAAGGAACCTTTGTATGATTTTGTATTGGGTGTGGTTGTTTAGAGGAAAGGATAAGTTTGTTGTATATCTCATCATGTCACTTCAATGACACTATGGACAACTAATAGTTTTGTGGAGCTCATCATGCCTTGTCTTGTGGCATGCGCATGGTTACTGTGGAAAGTTATGTGCTCTCGTACAATGTGAGTATCCTCGGATTAGCGTAAAAGGTATGGATCACTCTTCCTCTCGCTTAAAACTAAGAATTTCATCATTTATATCTTTAAGTGTTATATTTCAGCATGTTATATATATATATGCAAATTGGAATGAATAACATTACTTTAACCTTTCCAAGAAATAGTTTTCCTTAAACTCTTAAGAAAAAAAAATTATGGGCTTTGGAACCATGCACATGGAGCACCATGTTGAATGGTTAATGGGAACCAAAATCTCAAACAAGACCCATATCGACCGAATATACCATGATTTTTCTTAACCAATATTACTAATGTGATTATATGCCTTAACAATGTGGGATTTAATACCCTTTTTACACTTCAGTCACTCTTGGTGACGTTTCACTTTATAAAATTGTGATTGGTTTTTGCTTACAAATGGCGTATCGAGTTGGTGTAACTAGAAAATACCTTAACCTACATCTAGCACTTATCTTTGAGAATGGAAACCAACTCTCATTTTTTTATAAATAGTTTTGTAAGTTAGAGTTTTAAGTTGACATTGGGGCCCACCAGTATTCATACAACAGAAATGTTCATTGTGTTAACAATAAGTTGGCTCAAAGTCACCTTCATAAATTGAACCTTGTTTGACCTTATAAAATTTCATTAAATCTGACGAGTTCTTTTTTTATATGAGAGTAGGTAGTAATCGATGAAATTTATGTTTGAACATTAAAATGAGTGGTTTTAGAAACCATACTATAAACACTTTAGTTGATTTGGTTAGTTGTGGGAAACCACAAATCTCTATAGAAATAAGGATTTACTCTATCTTGGCTACACGTATAACTTTAGGAAACTGTCGTTCTTTTTTTATTTCCCATGTTACCTCAACCCAGAGTAGTAGCATGGATCTATTGGATTTAAAATAATGTGGGAATCCAAAGAAAACCTCTTAAAAAATAATCCTTACTACTGCACACTTCTCTTAGGCCATTCTCTATATTTTAGCATAGATATGTTTCGCAAATTTTAGTATATGGTAGAAACAATAATATATGGTGCTCTTGTAAGGAGACACTACACAAAATTATAGTTTTTATTTACCAAACTCCATGTATAAAATCTTGCAAGGTCCTTGATATCTTAAACAAAATTCCAAAAAGAATAATAGACTTCTAATTTTGAAGGAAACAAAAAATTATTTGAATGCGCTGTCCCTGACACCTTGGAGAACTGTAAGCAAAATCAGGTCATTCCAGTAAGACCAGCACCATACCCTCACAAGTAATATACTCAACTTGTGTCTAGATTAGAAACACTAAAAATATAAAAGACTTTGAAACAACAATAATTATACATTCATAGGTGTATATATTCACCTCAATAACACAAGTTGTTATCTTCCCAATCAGTGCTACCAAGAAAACAAGAACACATGGACATCCATCAAACTATTTTGGAAAACACATTTTTTCCAGTTGTTGTTGCATTATCATGGTAGGATTTATAAAAAAATTTGGAAGAAGATGCATGGTGTGAGAGCTATTAGAAAAATGGCATGTTTGACGGAAGCAAGCGCAAAACACTTGATTCATTTATAATAATTTTTGAAAAAAGGATTAGAGCTGCTAAAAGGAACCTTTGTATGCTTTAGTTTTGGGTGTGGTTGTTTAGAGGAAAGGATAAGTTTGTAGTATATCTCATCATGTCACTTCAATGACACTATGGACCACTATTAGTTTTGTGGAGCTCATCATGCCTTTTCTTGTTGCATGCGCTTGGTGACTATGGAAAGTTATGTGCTCTCACCAAATGTGAGTATCGTGGCATTAGCGTAAAAGGTATGGATCACTCTTCCTCTCACTTCAAACTAAGAATTTCATCATTTATATTTTTAAGTGTTAGATTTCAGCATGTTATATATATATGCAAATCAGAATGAATGGCATGACTTATACCTTTCTTGGAAATAGTTTTTCTTCAACTCTTAAGAAAAAAAATTATGGTCTTTGGAACCATGCACACGAAGCACCATGTCGAACGGTTAATGCGACCCAAAACCTCAAACAAGACCCATATCAACCGAATATACCATGATTTTTATTAACCAATATTACTAACGTGATTAGATGCCTTAACAATGTGAGATTTAATACCCTTTTTACACTTCACTCACTCTTGCTGGCGTTTAACTTTATAAAATTGTGATCGGTTTTTGCTTACGAATGTCGTATCGAGTTGGTGTAACTAGAAAACACCTTAACCTACATCTAGCACTTCTCTTTGAGAATGGAAACCAACTCTCATTTTTTTAGAAATAGTTTCGTAGGTTAGACTTTCAAGTTGACATTGGGGCCCAACAGTCTTCATACAACAGAAATGTTCATTGTGTTAAGAATAATTTGGCTTGAAGTTACCTTCATAAATTGAACCTTGTTTGACCTTATAGAATTTCACTGAATCCGACTAGTTCTTTGTTTATAGGGGAGTAGGTAGGAATTGATGAAATTTATGTTTGAACATTAAAATGAGTGGTTTTAGAAACCATACTGTAAACACTTTAGTTGATTTTGCTAGTTATTGCACATTCACAAATTGAGATAGAAAATATTCATGAGCATCCCATTAGTTATATAAATTACTTATGAATCCTTTTTTTTAGAATTGAAGTATGTGTAGAGTATTATTTAATCAATTACTTTGTATGAAAGGATTTTGCAATATATAGTGTTTTCTCTGTCCTTCCCCTCTCTCTCTTAAAATAAATATAAAATTGTGGTTAGTCTTGAAACGTTTATGAATTAAGAATGCAGATGATTTTGAAACAAAATGAAAATGTCTATCTATAGAGAAATGGTAAAAATATTGTGAGTAGAAAAGAAAATGTTTTACAACTTGTCTCTCTTACCTACTCTCTCACTTGAAAAAAAAAAATGAATGTGTGAGGAAATTATCTCTCCTCTCTCTCTCTCTCTCCATATATCTACCTCCCTCTATAATTCAGTTGAAATTAATTGAAATGATGAGTTTCTCTTTTGTGCTTCAGTGTAAGGGTTTTCCATACTCAGTCTTAGGACTAACACACCGTTTGTTGCAGGTACTCCAAATAAGAGAAATTTTTTGGATGTGATATGTTGTAATTAATGAGTTATCAATGTAAAGTTGTATTTATCTTTCTTTACATATATCACCATAGAATAATGATATGTATTGTTGTTTGAAGAATTGTTCTTGGTATATTTTGAAAAGGGAATACCAATGTGGCTATATTTTATAGTGTTGAATTGGATGTGAAGTTGTACTCAATGTTGTACCTATGTTACAAAGACATTAAACTAATATTTTGTTATGATAAATATTGCTATAATCCCTTAAAAACCATAATCATAGGTAGAATCTCCTCTCATCAACACTAAAAAAATTAAAATAATGACTTTTGATGCTTATTTTACTTACTCCTCCCGTTAGAGTCTTTTTCTAGGATATAAAACATTAATCATGTTAATAAAATACTCTGACCTCATTAATCATATCCTTGTTTTTCACCTAAGATGTATTATTAAGGACTATTTCGTTGATATTTTATGTTGTGGTACATATATGTTTTGAAACCTATCATAGTGGGATGAGTGAGGTGATCATGTCTAGGTGTTGTAGGTCTGACCATATCATGAATAAGTTAACCCCCTTGTGTATAACTTCCCTTGTTACCCTAGTGGGTGGTCAATTCCTTCAATGATAGTTTGTTGTTGTACCTCTGATTTATATCTAATGACATCTAATTTATCTGAGTGGAGACTACGTGTCGTATTACCTGCGTATTTACCCAACAATTGAAATATGTCTTTAGGAGGCTTGTCTAATTCTTAAGATTATTTGGCAATCACTGTTGCAATATACACTTAATACTTATGTGTCCAAGAGCAATGAAATGAGTTATCTCATGCGAGGTCGTACTCCTTGTAATATTATATCCATATGTGTTATGTAAGTGTTATAGGAATATATTTTTTCCAAAATGATGTTATACAAGACCAAAGTAATTGCGTAAATGTAGTTATTGAAAGGTTAAATAATATTAAACTAAGTAATGACTGCTACAAAAAAAAATGATATGCCCTTGAACGATTTACAAACCAACTAAAATTTCAAATGTGAGCAGAAAATTAATATAACATACTAGAGCTCAAAAATTAATACAATGACCTAATAAATCAGAAAAAACAAACATGATGCGTGATCACATTATTTGTTTGCATAACTATGGTTTAAATAACGATGTTCATGAAATAATAAAATGTAGCCTTGAGGATGGGATACCCTCCACTATAGCCAAGGTCTTGTGAGTTAAGGAGATTTCACTCTAGATGGACTTGTAAAAGTTAGTTCAACCCTTGGCATACATAGGAATATACTAAACCTAGGATCACTCAAGAAGTAGAAATTTATGGTTGAAACATGTAATTAAACCGTTGCTATTAAGAGTAAATCCTTAAAATGATGAAACAAAATTATTTTGAAATGTGAAAATTTTCACTGAATTTCAAAGAAAAATATCTACGACGGGAACACAGGTGTAATGTACCCTTTCATGCGCAATATGATTATGGAAATAGGAATTCCTAATCACAGTAAGAGATTGTGAATCAGGAATGATACAACTTAATTAGTTAACATACATAGTTTTTTGTAATAACTTTAAGATTAAGATATTATATTGTTAGTATTAAAAAGTGCTATGAAAAGAACTCGGGATAGGTTTTCTATAGATCTAGTTACCTTCTTTTATCTTCCTATGAAATTTCTTCATTATAGAAAGGGTACTTTTCCAAACTAAGTAAACACATATCTCTCAAACAAATTCTTAAGTCAAATATTAGAATATGCACGTGTGTATGTACATTCCTAATGACAATCATGCTAGATAAAGTTATTTCCACAACATAAATGATAAAATTCTATTAGAACCACTATAGGTGAAATGTTAAAGAAAAATATGCAGCCTAGTTATAAAGGAACGAAGGATCCCATGTTATGTTTTGTTTCAAATAACTATAGTCAACTATTTTTTTAGAAACAAACCTTTAACTTAGGAATTGAATATTAGGAGACTTGTAGTTGTTTAAAATTAATTTACTTAAATAATGAGCTATTGATAACTGACCGAATTGGATAAAGGAACCAACCATGCATTCTTCGTTAAAGACTAATTCTATGCAAAATAAAGTAATTGAATTTTGAAAAATAGGAAATTTTACACCTTATGTGTTTAATTATGTTGAAAACTATAAGGTCTTGCAATGGAAACCTAAATGTAATGAATATGTAAACCATGAAAAGGCTATGTCATGGAGTATGCCTATCCTTTGTTTTTTATTGTAACTGATTGATTATCCTAGTTTACGATGTATTAATATGACATTGATGTGTAACCTATGTTATCCTATTGTATGAGTGGGTTCACGTTTACTGTAAGTGTCCTATGTGATGTCAAGTTTCTTTATTTGTATTCCATGTGGTGTTGTGTGCAATCAAAGTAAAAAAAATTATTTCAATAATTTTATTGTTGAAAATGTGGGCATTACAGTCACCAAGACCATGAAGCGACAGATATGGCATGCCACCTCAATGGTGAGCAGGCTACATAGAGAGTCTAATAATTTTTTTACTGTGTTTGGAATAAGGGGGGTCCATGTTATAGAAATATCATTTTTAAAAACAATGTATTGAGGGGGGTAATGTTGGAAAAACTAATACATCTCTTAACTAATTAGCTCTTCGGTTTTGGTATGCTTTGGAGGCATCCTCTAATGAGACACTTTCACCTTCTTGAATTGTTTCTTTCTTATATTTATTCATTGTTTTCATTACAACTAATAATTTAACTTTTCTACATCCTCCCTGTTGTGTCATTATGTTAAAATATAGCTCAATAGTTTCATTGAATATTGTTACATCTAATATTATTTCATCATCAAATGCATTGTTTCAAGAAAAAAATCACCCTAGTTTTTTTAACGCAATTCATATGTGATTTTAATAAGCAACGTGGGATAACAAGTAATTTCATTGTTGAGTATGGTATTTTGAGACTTGGATGTTGAGAAAAATATGGGATATTCATGACAATGCATTGGTGGAATTTATAGTTCACATATCAAAGCGAAATAAATATTAGCCGCATATTATAAATTAATCGAACGATGAGAAATTAAATATTGTACCACCATTAACGGATCACCGACTGCACCTTGTTTTAATAATGTTTTTTTTATCAAAACATGTCATGCAGAACTGAATTTTTAATTTTCTGAATGAAATAGTAGCTTTGTTTATTCATATCCATCGACACTGTAGATTTTTTTTTTCACCCGTAATTTTTGTGAAGGGCCACGCAAATTAGTTTTTTTTTATGACCTTGGCCTAGGCTCCACAGCTGAGGAACTACAACATACATATCCTATGGTATAGTGTTGTAAGAATAGGTGAGTAAAAAAAAGTTTAATCCTAATGCTCTGATTGTAAAGGTGATGGAAGATATTTTTTTTGCCCCACATAGTTGGTTAGACTTGGTGCATCCTGGATGATTAACCATTGAGGTTGTGCATGAAAAACGAACTTCAAAATGTTTCAGGAACTTTTAAAATTGTATTATCTCATGTAAGGTTGTGAGATTTACAAATTAATAAATCTAGCTGCACATTTTACTTGTTTTCTCAATTCTTTCATCGTCTATTAGCAACATTACGATTTCAGACTAGTCTGATATAGAGCATATTTTATATCAGCCATGCTTTTAATTGTTGAATGATTCTAATTGAGGTTTTTACAATTATAGTCTATAAATTATTGTGAAAAAAAAAAGTTCATTGATTGATATTGACTTCCAATCCTCTTTCATATAAAAATAAATTAAAAGGTTGTAGGAAAGTTAATACATGGTATTTCCCAAGAATTTAAAGATATTGAAGGATATACACTATTTCACATAATGAAAATTCAATAAATTATAATTTTGAGAAAATAAACTTTAGCAAATGGAATAAAAATTCTTACCCGACCACAATTCAACAACATGAATGAAAATCCTCTCGCAAAAAACACAATTTGCATTTATAATTTAAATGAAATGATTTTGTATAGATCTATGAATTTAATGCTTGTGCTATTATATGCATATAACCTTTAAAACATTTATTTAAAAATTATTATTTTTATTTTGTATTCATATAGATTGTATTTCCTCAAAACTACTTTTCTATTTATGATAGATTTTCTTCTAAAATGGAAGTTCTAAATAGATTTATAAATTTATAATTTATAATTTAATAATTTTTATATTTACTAGCGAAATTTTATTATCTTATTTTTAAATTTTCATTTGAAGCACTAAATAGATTTGTTTATTCAATGGGAAGTTGTGTAATGGTTCTTGTGTCTCCTAGTAATTGAGAAGTTCACGGTTCAAATCTAGGCTTCGTGTTAAGGCGGGCCTACTACCGTTGGTTTGGATACACCAGTGATGGGCCACCATGATAATATAACCTCAACAAAATTAATAAATATATAATTGTTTGAATTGATATGAATAGTTATAAAAATGAAACATAATTGTTTTTTACAAATATTTAAAATGTTATTTAAATATTTCTTTGTAACATGTTTTTCATTTTATAATAAGAAAAAAAAAATTCGGTACAAAATATTCACATTTAATAATAAAAATGTAGAAAATTTTGACATGGTAATTGTTTTACATGAATTTGAAATTGGTTTTTAATAGTGAAATTTGTACATTAAAAAAATTAAAAATTATAATTAATTATTGTGGCAATCAAATTATAGCTTTCACTTACAAGTTTAATGTCGTAACAATAATTTTAGGAAAATATGTAAATTGCAACAATATAATATTGATGAGAGTTATGAAATTCTAAATTGTGGAATTTCTATAAATATGAAATTATAGAAAAACAACATTTTTGTTAAGGTTGTGGAATAGTAACAAAAAATAGAAATTGTAGAAATGGTATAAATATTAAGAAATGTGGATAATGTACAATTAAATAGATGCAGGTTTGATATAAACTTTATAAATTGTGGGCTATCCATGATATATTGAATTGTTGAAAAAATATTGTTATCTCTCGAAAGTGAACCCTAGAGAGAGACGTTTGCAAGTGTTCTAATCTTTCTCTGGATCTCTCTCTTTTGTAGATATAATAGAAACACCTCAATATTATGGGTATACCTATTGTTGAGGTGAGTCTCCACTATCAAGGGTTGGTTCCTTTTTTTATGTATACTAAAGTAATTTTTAGGGGTTTTGAGGGTAAAAAGATGACTATAAATGAAATTAAAAAATTAGGGTGATACACAAAACTTGTTTAGGGCTTTTACTAAGTATATGCACAATTTATTTGAGAATGGATTTTTGATACACAAACCACTAGTATTCAGTATAATATTAAGGAAAAACACCTAATGTGTTGAGGGAATGAATCACAACAATACAACAAGAAAAATATGCACACTAATATTATGTAGAAATTACTAAATTTCTATCCCTTGGTTACAAAAATACACACTAATATTATGCACACTAATAGCCCTTGTTACAAAAATACATTTAGTAAAACTCCAGTTGACTAATATACTTTTAAAAAAGTAGGATGAATAATTTCCCTAATAATAGTCCTTGCTTGCTATGTAAGTCTTCTTCCATGTGCATGAAATCTCTGTCTTTTAGTACTAGATGTGACACTTACAATTTGATCCACTTAAAGTGATAAATTTAGCACTCTTTAATTCTTCCCATTGGATGCACATGAAAAAATTAAACTCACTGTGTGAGTAAAAATAATGCTTTTGATCTCCAATAAGTAGCACAATTATTCAACCTCTATGTGGGGACCAACTGTATGGATGTGCAAGTAAATAATACCTTTATTTTGTGAAAAATAAGGTAACTAGGACTTCAAAATAGTCTTTATGAGCTATGATGTGACATCCATGCAAGAGTTATTTTTTCATTTTCCTCCTTGTCCACATGTTGATCATGCTGTTTTGTCTTCTAGTTCCATGGGCAACATCAAAAAGTAATACTTCATCCTTTTCCAAAAGTAGACAATAATAATAAAGGATAATAATAAATAAAAGGTTTATGTTGAATCTATCACACGCAAAACACCCCAATAATCATGGGAATATAACACTTTAGACTTGGCAATATTTGGGCCCCTTTTATTATCTACATGGACCTTGTGAAAATTAAGGTTTATGACCCTTAATTATTTGGTTGGCCCTCATTTTACTATTGCATAGAATTTAATGTATTCATAGCTTGAATTTTCGTTTAACATTACCATATGAATATGGTTTTTGGGTTTTAAATAATTAGTTCACATTTTCCAATGTCACGGGACCCTTTTGATGGTATATTGCTTGTTTCCATATAGTATAATTTGAAGACCTTTTGAATAATCGTGAAATATATCATAATGTTTGGACACCTTTGATTTCCTAGCATCGTACATTTTAGACATTTATAAAGGTCAACGAAATGATATTTTAATTGATTGACATTTCTGCCCTTACCACGATGACTCAACCCTTCTATTTTTTCGTTGGCATATTCGAACCATGGTTAGGTCGAGGGTAACTTAGAGTTTGCATTGGACCTAGTAATTTAATTTAAGTCATTGGTTTCCATCCTTTTTGATCTTCACCTTCGATCCGTTTAGTAGCTCAAGTTGATCTGAGGTTTGAATTGAAAGTTAGTTCATTGTTCCAAACCATAGATTCTAGTACTTTTACATCTAAAGCATCAATTATTTAACTTTTTGATTGAAGTTAGGTTTGTGAGCGGTTAAGTGGTCAAGGTAAAACCAAATGAAACCTAATTCATTTCCCTTTGTATTTTTTACACTATGGGAAAAGCCCTAGAAAAAAACTTCCGCCATTAATATGTTCTTTCAAATCTTGATATATTGCACTTTTGAAGCCCATGAGGCTCTATGACTTCATGTATTTACATAATTTTTCCATTTCTAAGTTTTGTGCAATAAATTTGGGAGATGTATAACATTTTTGAGCTCTGATTCAAGATATTTCTACTTTTTTAGCTTGTCTCCTTTATCATCACGAGCCTCTGTGAGCTTTAGGTGTCATAATGGACGCCATGATGGAGATTTGAAGTTCATTTTTAACTTGAAAAAGAGGTTTCCATTATTGCTATGACCGCCATGAGAAAGTGAAAGTTTTTGAAGGCTTTGACCCTTTGGAGGTCAAATATGTTTGAGAATTTTGAACTTGTGCCATCGAAAACTTAGAGGTAAGCTTGTATTTTCACATTTTTTCAAAATCTATTGCTTTTAGTAACGAGGGTTTATGCCTTCATGATGGAATATTGCATTTATTAATGCTCTGATTTATGTTAGTGTTGTTACTTTACAAAATAGACATGGTTTCTGATTTTACTCTATATCTTAGACTTGTTCTTGAGCTTTCATTTTCCAAACTGGTGTAATTATTTTCCTATGTTATTTATATATGGTTGTTCCTGGATCATATTTGATACTAATATTCTGAAACCCTTGTGGATATTTATTTTTTCTTGCATGATTTTGATCTTTTGAGCTAAAAAGAAATTATGGGTTGTCTCTTATCAAATTTGTTCGTGAGGGTTTCAATGAATTTGACTGTAAACTGGTAAGTTCCTGGATACAATTTTGAGCTTTTCTATAATATCTTAATGGCTATTTTCCAAAAATGCAGAAAATATTTCCATGTAGCCCGTAATTTGGTTTTTCCTTGAATATTTTGTTTTGTGCATGATCTCCAACTAATGGGTATATAGCCTTTTGTTCTGACTCATAAATGGTTTTCTCAGTTCTTTGGTTTTTGTTTTTTGAGATTTTATTTGAAGCTTCACTTGATTATCTGAATATGGATACCAAAAAAAAACCCTTCTATTCTTGTTTAGCTCAAAATATTTACTTTCCTTGATTTGAAAAACTTTGTATCTTTTCAGGGTAAGTGAATTTCTTGTCACCGTTGTTGTCGATAACTTTGCATTTTGTTAAGTCATAATGCTTTGTGAATCAAATTTTTTTGAACATAGCTTCTAGTTTAAGGATCCATTTTCAAATAATACGTCACCATGATCATTCTGTGTTGAAGGTTTAGATTCAACTTGTGGTTATCTCGGCGCGTAGGGTTTGAATGTGATGATTTAAAATCTTTCACCTACTATTTGAGCTGGGTATACTTTTTCATTCAATACCAAAGTAAAACCTAACCATCCTTCATTGAATCATTTTTTCTTGACAGAATGAAAAGAGTCTTCATAATTTGTATTTCCGATAGTATTTGGTTGTCTTTTTACCATAAACAAGGTTCTATTTAAATAATCCATTCTGATATGTCGTTGTTGTTTTCTGGGTCGTCATTTTTGTGTGTTTTTCGAGCATGCTTTTGTGCCTTTCGAGCTTTATTTAGATATAATGCAAATCATCTTGTCTTTAATATGCTCATGTGCTTAATGGCTATGATGATGAGTTTTTTAAAATTTCATTAATTCAGTTCATGTTTGACTATTAATTTGGATAGAGTTTGTTCATATTGTGCATTGAAATGATTTATTTGCAATACATGTTGAAACTAAAATGACTTTATATAAATTTCAAGAATGCAATCTATAATTTCACTTTAGAAACAATCATTTTAATTTTTCATTCTGTGATGAACGGTTTTGCTAAGAGTAGCTTCCTGAATCTCATATTGTATTATGAAACTATAATGCTTTTCTAGTTTCTATAACTTTATTTGATCCTGTAGGACTTAAATCATTCCTTGGTTTCATGTAATTAATCTCTTAAATATTTACATTTAATGATTCTTTTCTTCCAATTCAAGTTAATAGTTTCATTACCTCTATTACTTTGTATATATACTTCATATTTGGAAACCAGAAAGTGCAAGTGATTTATTTATTGAGTTTATTTGTTCATCTAAATCTTGCATCATTATTTATTTGGGCTTGGGTCAACCTCCTCTTCTTCTATGAAGTAAAGAACCTATGATGAAATCTTGATGGTGGTTGTTTCTCATTTTTGTACCTTTGCAATGTTGATGTAACCACTTGTTTATAGATGGAAACTTATTTTCATGAATGTCATAATTAAACCTAGAACTTTATATGGTTTTCTTAATGTTTGATACTCTTCGTCAACTTATTATTTCTTGAAAAGTTATCCAAATCCCATTATAATCAAAATTCCATTAATTCTTTATTAATACTTATTTCGTAATCCATTTTGAGCTTTATGAGTCAGACTGTATCTTTATGACTTATAACTTGCAATTTGTACTTTGATAGATACATTACACTTGACTGTATTTTGATCAAACTCTGATATCTTTTGCTTTCATGGATGTAACTTATATGATGATCCTTTTGAGTTGTTATTTTTTTCAATGACACTTGCATTGATGAAAATGTATTTTTTTATTTCTGCAATATCATTCAAAAACACTTCATCTCCTTTACATGCACACTTCATTTCTATGGAGTAATCATTTTTGCAAAAGATTTCTTCTACCTGTACCTGCACACTTAAAGAAATAGTTAGAAAATATTTAGGCTTTTGGCCTCTCTTATGTTCCATAGTTTTCCTTTCTCTTTCTTTTCTCGAATGACTTTGGGAATCATATGTGTTGTTTACATAATAATACTCTTATCAGTTATGTATTTTTATTTCCTGTGACTTATACTTCCTGATGTCAGGAGATCCGTTCACACAAAATTAGATAGTAAAGGAATATGGATCAAAACCTTTAACTCGTGACTAGAAGTCTTCTTTTCTTGTTTCCCAGGTACAATTCCACTTTGAAATAGTGAGGAATAAGATGGAGTAAAGCTGGAGCAATAGAGATGAAATAAACCCAATGCAATGATGGGTTTTTTCATACTCCTTTACTTTTATTTTCATGCACATGTACCTTATACTTATGTAGTTATGAATTACTCTTGAGTTACATCCCATAGCTTGTGTGGGAAACATTGAAATTCCTTATGAATAAAACATTAAATTCTAGAATTGAGTTGTATATTTCTTGATGCATTTCAATTTTATGTATGGATTATATAACGAACTAAAAAAATGAATAACATAATCAGATGTATTTAAACATGAAGGAAAGAAATTTAAAATAACTGCAAATTTAGTAATGAAATATCAATTACTGTAATTTACAACTCTATTTTTTGTTCCTAAAATTAACACTCCACTTACTCTGTAATTTTTCCCTTCATCAAGTTAATACATTTGTCCTTAGGGGATTTTGTGTTCTGCTTGCTAAAGACAAACATGGAATTGGAGACTATGTGATTTGTTACATTTTATAACAACACACGTAGTTGCTAATCGATTTCTACAACTGGAAACATGATGATAATGTAATCCATTCCCCTAGTTAGATTCACTTCAACAATATCATCCATTGTAATAAATTTTTTAGTTTTCCTTTTTTGTAAAAGTGCAAATATAGTCAAAAACTACAATAATATATCAAAATGTGTATTATCTATACTTCGAATGCCATACTTTTTATTTTTAAAAAGCCATACAACCATAAAAATGTTTCTAAAAAATTGTTGCAAAAGGCTTAGTGTGTTGTGATAATTTATTAATGAGCAATCGAAACTAATAAGGAATTTTTTGCAGGCATTACAAACATGCAAAAGTAACCATTTGGGATTGAATGATATGAACATTATTGCATTGTAATTTTACCTCTAATAGTGGAAATATTAATCAATAAAAAATAAAATTAATTAACATCTTCATGGAAACCAATAAAATAAAATAATTATTATGTGAGTAGATTTTTTGAATAAATGTGTACAACTTTATACTTCTTTATATAAGGGTAAATGGTGTTTTTTGAATGGGACCCTACATAGGTAGAAAAAGGGATTGAAACCCCAAATATATCCATAAGCATCAAGAGAAGAACGAGAGAAACAACTACCTGACAACACAGAAAACATCTAAATAATAACAAATTCTATTAAAAAAAAATCATGTGAAAGAAGACCTAAGATTCATTTGCATAGAACCAGTTGTTTTTCTCAAATATCTTTTTTCCTTATTTTTGACCACTTTAAAATCCTATTAGAATTCCTTGATAGGAAGATGGACTTCATAAGAAATTATAGACCGAAAGAAATTAACTATTAAATAATATTCAAGAGGAACATTCTCCTTATCTGTTTCACCAGGATTATGGACCTTAAAAAACACCACTAGTTCCCTAACCGGTTGATGGGTGTCGCTATTCCCTTCATTTAATCAACTCTTATTTGATGTCATATTCAAACTAGCGGTGTGTCTAAAGCTATATTCAACAAGAAGAATCTTACTGATCTAGTAATTGATTGTAGGTATTTATTATTTTTAATATTTTCTTAGCAGTTTTTGAAGTGTCTTTACGATTTACTGGCTAAAGCCTTATTAAAACTAAAATATAAGAAACTTATTGAAATAAACACTTATTTGTGAAATCAAGATATCTTCAAAATTAAACGTGATTTTGAAAATGAAACAAACTTTTGCATAATGAAACAAATTACTTGAAATAAATAGACCTTGCAGAAGTCAACACACTTGCTTGAAAAAAAAACATGTTTGAAAATACTATTGATAATGCGTGAAAGGAAATAAGATTTTAATCTATAACATCTGTTGTGAAAAGTCCATAAAAAAATTGAACTTAAGAATCAAAATCATTTAAAGAATTAACACTTAATAGATTTACATGAATTGTTTAAAAAGATAAATACTGATAAACACAAAGAATCCTACTTCTTGGAGGAGTGGGCCCTTACTCCACCTTGAATTAGGAGTTGAAAAAGTATGATTCTGTCAAAATAAAATAGCTATCTTATTATTGAAATGTTTTGTCTTACAAAACTTCACTACATATCTATATCATGTATATTATCTATCGTCCTTTCTATTCTATCTACAGGTGCTTATATATATTTCATCATCCAAAGATGCATTTACAATCATAAGTGTTCAATATATGTCCATCCATAAATATGATCTAATGAAACAAAATAGTACTGAAAGCAGATGTGGAACTTGTAAATCTTCCTAGACATACAACTGTCTGATCCTGCATACATATTTCTAAAGTGTGAAGAATCCAAAATCAATTGATCTGCTCCTATTTCGAATGCCCATTAATTTCTCTATCACCAGATGATATCAAAACAAATAGATTCCCATTGATTCTGTAACTTTAGAGAAGTTCTAGAACCAAAGGGAACTATTCTTGAACTAACTACGAAATTTATAGAGCTAAGCATAGGAGTTTTGGAACTAAGTGCTAGAGTTATGGAACTAATTCTGAACATTCTAGAGCTAAGCCAAAAAGTTTCTTTTTTGTGTCATGTATTTCCTTAACTAAGCCTGAAGGTTCTAGTGTTAAGTTGTATTGAAGCCAATCTTTCCAAAAAGGTGCTTGTTGCTTCATACTTTTATTATCTAATTGAATGTGACCCGCTTTATTAGAAAAAATGAATTTCCACACACCTTTGTTAGGAATTACAGAGTTTTTAGCCATTATAAATAAATCAAACAAAATATGGACAATAACATCCTAAATTATACTAGATCAAACAAAAGTCCACAAAATGTAGTCAAACTTGATAAAAAGGAGACTAAAATAAGATCATTTTTTTCATGTTGATGAGGCATATTTTGGCGTTATCATCTCCCCCACAGATTCTTGTTTGTAAGTCCTCTTACAAACTTTACTCTTCAAAACATGGGTTGTGAATTATGCATTCCAATTGACTACTCAAGTCAAATGGCTGTAACTGAATATCTCAGTGTTTCAATTCAAAAGTATTATACCCTGATCCTTCTTCTATATTTTATTGTCAATTGTCAAAGTGAGTGAGATCTTGACGCTCTCTATTTTTTCATGGAACTATGGGAGCAAGAAGGATAAAAGGCCTTGTTCTCATTCCCGTCCAAATTCCCCTGCATTTTTCATTGACCTGAGGTATTAGTGTACATAAAGATCTAGCTATTTCAAGACACCATATTAAATTCATGGGAGATATAACTTATATTATTCTCTATGCAAATGTGAGAAACACCCGTCTTTTCAAGCATCCATCATAAATATCTTCAAATTTTTTCTCCTCATAAGAGGTGAAGGAATTAATACTTTTCTTCCAGACTAGCAATATAATGTTCCTTGAATCGACTATCAAAGGCATGGGATTTAAAATGTATAGCAAAGGCAAATGGTTTCCCATAGTGAGCTCTCATGCAGAGGAAAAATGAACTATCCTTGAATAAATTTTTAGAATACATCTCTTTCCATGCTATCTGATTTTTACGTACACAAATAGATGCATTCATTTGGCTTTCCCCTACATACAAATTGATCATGAAGTTTGTATTCATTTCCAGCATAAATTATAGAGATAGAATTCATCGAGAATATTTTTCTGCTTTGCACTGGATGAGGAATATGTTGTCATGAGATTTGATTTATCTTTTGTCTCATGTGGAAGGCCACATTCAATATTAGATAGTTACTAGTGAATACATTTCTCTTCCAAAAATACATTGTATACAGGAGATCTCCTGCATGTGAGTAATCTTTCACTCATTAAACAAACCATTTGTATCTTTACCAAACACTTAAATTTGTCTTCTTCCATTTTGTAAAATTTTTATTCCCACTCTTTCCTTGCTTTCTTATCCTCTTCCATCTTGCTTCTTAGTTGCTCATTTCATGTTTTAAATTCTTGATGATTTCTGTAGGTATCATCCCACAACTTCTTAAGTTGTGAGTAAGTCAATTCATTTTGTACAACTTGATTCATTGAAGACATATTTGACATAGCACTCTATTTACTAACCAATTGACATTATTTTTCTTTTTCTTTCATTTTTTGTTTGACTAATGTCAATTCTTTAGTCCTATCTGTGCGTTGAGTTTTTAGTTACTCAACGAGCATTTCCCTATGCTCTAATTTGTTCTTGAGGAAGTTTAGTTTGTCATACTTCTCGTTAATGGTAAGTTCTTCTCTAAAAAAAAACAAAGCCTCTCTAACTTGATGTTTATCCTCTTTTTCTGAAAGTTCCTTGGGGAATGAGCATTGATATTCAACAAAAAGGGATTTTCCTTTCCATTTCTAAGATTTCAATTCTTCTTCTTCATGTGACAATGCTTCAGATTCACTCATCTCCCGAAAAGTTTGTTATTCAAATCTTTAATATTATTTCTTGACCTCGGTTTGAATTCGTCAAGTAGGATACATTTCCATATTGCCCAGAATATCAACTACTTCTTTCTCCAAATAATCGTGTTCTTCAATATCCACTGGAGTTTCCCTAGACCTCTTATGAAATCTTCTTCTAGGAGGAGATTAAAAGTTTCCTGAAGTGGGCTTCCTCCTAGACCTTCTTATCATTTTTAGCTCATGATCCAACTTAGGCGAATTGTCACTGTTAGAAACAAATATTAGTTCTTTTGGTATTGTTTTAGAGGAACGAGTTTCTTTTGAAGGCACAACAAGTTTTGTAGATTTTATCATTCTTTGAGATCTCCTGCTCTTTGGCACATTAACCCCACTTATTTCCATCCCTTTCTTTGTAGTGGGATCAATCTCAAAATTAATTTTAGGGGAGAAAGGGGTTGGTATTCACCTCCTTATAATATCAAGGATTTTTTAAAATTTGTTAAGGAAATTTTCCCATGCATCTTCCCCATTTTTCTTGGAGAGAAAATGGTGGTGAGATACCAAATGTAATAATCCATGGTGTTTATCTTTCCTAACTCCCTAAGAATACCTTTGAGCCATTATCTAGATGGAGTGAAAGAGGAAACCAAGAAATTTTACTATATACTCTTGTTTTGCATCCCCATACCTAAGATATATCAACATCTTAAGGACCTCTATTCCCATAGTCCCAAATTGGCCATCAGAAGTTATGTACTTAACTACCCAAAGTGCTACCCTGTCAAAGGGTTTGGGAAGGCTAGTTCTTCTTACTCCCTTGATGATTGTATTAATGTTATAAATATATTGGGGTTAAAATTTCCCCTCTTATATCAAGGTTTCCACAAGTTGTTTTAGGGTCCCCTTCATAGGATTTGGGACATGTACAATTGGTACCCTAAATACATTGCTCATTGTATTTACAGTATAGGGAATTATAATTATTTTAACCTTAGTTCTGGATTGTTCTAAATTTACAACAAATTCCATTACGATTTCTTCATTGTCTTTTGATAATTTCTTTAGAAACTCCAGCCACCCTACTTGTTCAAAAATGGTTTCCACTTTTCCATTTGTAGGACGTTGTGTATCATCTTCTGGCTGTGAATTATTTTTTATACCCTTGGAAAAGAGGATGATTCAAATTCTTCCTTATATAATATCCTTACTCTTTTAAGAGATTTCTATACAACTACTGGATTTGGCTACGGAACTATTGGATTTGGCTACAAAAATGTTGGGTTTAACTACATAATTCAAATATAATTATACTATTTCTTCCTTGATTTTTTTTTCAACTGCTTGTAAATTTCATTTATTCCCCCAAATGATATCTCATCAAGAACATGTTTCCTATTGGTATCCAAATTGATTCTCCCTTAGAAGCTGAGAAGCATAAAAAATTTAACAAGATACATAGATACAGAAAAATCATCGTATAAGTGATTTTGTAGCCAGGGAAGGGATTCAATTGGATCTTTGTCACTCAGGCATTGGAGAAATGGATAGCACCTTCATTAATGATTTTATCTATCCTCACAGATTTAGGTATTGCATTTCAACCAGGGTGAGAGGACCCATTTTGTAACCTTTTTTGGTGAAGGAGAATGAAAATATCCTTCTTTGCACAAATTTGAAAGGAAACCTAGAGAAAATATGATCAATGCACCACAATTTAACTCTCACAAGTTGTCACTTCTTGATATTTTCTAAACAAGGTTAAGGTTACTAAAGACATTATGAAATCCTAATTGCTTCTGCATATTTTGGTAGCAGAATTTATTCATTTGTGGACACAAAGGGAAAACACGGGTAGTTTAAGTAGGATTCATTATTTTTGAATAACTTTTGGTGTGAGAATAAGTAGGATAAACTTGATTTTTCCAAACCTTTGAGAGCCTTTACAACAATTGGAAAATTAAATGACAAAATGCTTCAGAATAGATAAAATATTCCTTCAACCATGAGGTGTTCATCAATGGAGGCTCAAATTTTCATGGTTTCACACAATTTACAAGAACTTAACATGAAGGTTCAAGATAAAGACTCAATTAAACATTAAAGACCCACATTTCCTCATGCCTAGGATACACTAGAAGGCTTAGAGACAATATTTATCAAAAAAATGATTAGTAAAGTGATTTTAAATTGTTTATCTCACTACAAGATAAAGGCTATTCTCGTAATGAAATTGAAAATGCCACTAAACTAGCACAAGGATGAGATCCTGTGTGATTCGAAGGGATTTTAGCACAAGATTGCAACATGAACATCAAAACCATTTAAAAGACATTGTGAAATAAAAGAAGACATAATTTTGCCCAAGATTAATATGGATTAATTCAAGATCTATCAGATTTATCAGCAGGGAAAAGTTTATTGAACAGTCTTAGAACCTATTAATAGCTGTACACTTGTAACCATCTTGACATGGTCAAATCTAAACCATAAGAGATTAACAGGTTTCTTGGATGGTCTCTAAGGAATATGGGCTTTCTCAAATTTTTCTCATAAGAATTAAATCCCTAACCTTTTGCAAGAGTATCCTAATTGTATTTATACAATTCAATCCCTCACTCATCCAAAATTTCCCCCCCCCAAAAAAGAAGAATATTCAAGGAATTCTTTACTTGCTA
The DNA here is from genome assembly GCA_019776745.2 of Taxus chinensis. Taxonomy (NCBI): domain Eukaryota; kingdom Viridiplantae; phylum Streptophyta; class Pinopsida; order Cupressales; family Taxaceae; genus Taxus; species Taxus chinensis. Next base: position 639,681,241 of record CM034152.1, on the reverse strand, counting down.
CCAATTTGTCTCTGAAAGTGATGTTTAACAAATTTACAACATAATCAACTAGGTGCAAAAATCATGAACTGATCATGTTTCTAAGACCTTCAACCATGACTATTATGCCATGCCATATCCTTTTGACAGTTCTTCGAATCATTGTTTTATTATTTCATGCAAGAAATCCCTTTTTAATCATTTTTAGGTAGCTTTGTATAGCTAGATTTGAAAAGCAATCCTTTTCACCCTCGAGGAAACACTTTGAGAAATGAGTTCCCTTTCATGGATGCTTACATTTGTAACTCTCATAAAAGAGTTTCCACACATGAATTATCACACATTACCTATGCTATGAGTTTGAGTTGACCAAGTGCAAAGACGAATCAATAAAAGCCTCCACGTGTTTCCTTGCTGAAACCACAAATGAAAAGTATAGAGGTAAGTTCCCAAACAAGCACAAGCCTTCCACATGCCCTAGATCCATAAAAATTTTCATTTTGACTTTGAAAAAGTTTCATTATAAAAAGGAGCCAGCGGAAGCTTCCACATGTCTCTTTGGCAGAATTCTGATATGGTGCCCAAAAGTGAAAATTATCCAAACAAGTGTGGGCCTTCCACGTGTCTCATGGGCCCAAAAAAATTGCCTTCTGGCCTTTGAAAAATATCAATATAAAAGAATCCAGTGGAAGTATCCACATGTCTCAATGGCACACTTTTGATATGGTGTGTAAAAGTAGAGACCCCAAACATGTGTGGGCTCACCACGTATCTAAGTCTAACAGATTTTCTGAAAACGTTTAAAGATCAGTGGAAGGCACAATGTGTCTAGTGTCCGAGAAAGTTTCTTTGGCCATTGAAAATCTAAGTATGGGAAGACCCAGCGAAAACCTCCACGTGTCCTCCTAGCGCAACTGCTAAGGTAAGACTCAGACGTGGATCCTCAAATGAGTGTCGTCCCTCCACGTGTCCAAGCTTTGAGTTGAAACAGGATTTAGATTTTTAAAATACCCCAACGACCCACCTTTCTGCTTCTAACTTTTGATGTGGACCCCAACGGAGTGGTAGGTTATTTCATAACTTTTCTCCCTTGGACAAAGAGGAAAAAAACTTCAAAATTTTTTCCTAATCTGCCTTCCCAATTGTAACATGAAAAACTACCATGTGTCCTTCTTTGAGGTAAAATTAATACTTTTTCCCCATCGCTTCATATTTGTTGAATAGCCAATTAAAGACTATCAGGGCTGCAGGGCCAATTTGGTATTTTTTACAAATATGATAAAAGTGGAAAATTTCACCAAAAAGACCCACCAAGCCGCATCCAATAAGAAAGGACCACGTAGCTGAAGATGCTGAGATATAATTTGATGGGGAGAATGTTCCCGTCAAACCATAAAATGTAGGGAAATCACCATTTGCCACTAGAATTGAATTTTTCTTTTAAGGAAAAGAATTTGGAAATGATACAAGGCCCAAATGTGATCCGCAACCATGGAGAAGGATATTCAAAAACATATAAATGAAGAAACCATTTCACATATCCATTCGAGGAAAATAGAAAATACAACAAAGCCCGCAGACTGAAGAATTTTGATGGAAAACTAGGGCACGATCAAGTAGAGCACCAACATCGGCTTCGACTCAGTGATGGGCACTCCCAGTGAGTGCCACAAGAACAAATAGCATACCAAGTGCCAAAAATAAACCATTGGGAAAAATAATCATGAACCAACCCTACACGAACAAACTAAGAAACCAACAAAAACAACCGCTACGGACCAGGGAAAATCAAAACCAACAAAAAACAAAAATAGAACAAAAAACCCAAGACTTTACACTATACAATGGTGTATGCCTTGATTCTAAGAAATCAATCAAGGAAATGTTTCAAATTCATACCATTAACAATAAATTCAATTAATTCCACATCTAGGTATTTTAAGAAGAAGGTATGTTCACCAATTCAAATTTCAATTGAATAAGGGCCCAGCCACAATGCATCAAACTTTCTAATTTTTCCCTTATCCTCAAGCCTGCTATCCCACAATAGCACAAGATATCACACACTAAAATCTCTTGGAGTCAAAAATAAATTCTTCAATTTCTCTCTGAATTTTACATGCCTATGATGGGATGTCCTTCTTTCTTTATCTAACTCAACAATCTAATTGATGCGAGAATCATAGGGACTAACCTCTTGATCTTCCAGTTGTTGTAGAAATTTAAATGAAGACAATTGCATATACAGGGGCAATAGAGCTTGAGTTCCATACACCAAATCAAATGGGATTTTTCTAGTAGCTCATTTAATAGCAATTTGATTATCCCAAAAAGAAAACTTCAACTGCTCACCCCACTTCCTTTTTTTCAACTCCAAAGTTCTTCTAGTTATCTTTAATAGATATTTATTATTGGCCTCTACTTGTGAATTTCCTTGGGGATTATAATTAGAAGAATATGTAAAAAAATTATTATATTCATGACACATAGCCACCAAAGGTTTAGCTCGAAAGCTCATGGCATTATCAACAACTATTTTTTTAGGTACTCGAAATCTACAAATTATATAATTCAAAATGAAATCGATGAAAATTTTGTGGGTTAATTTCTTGGTGGGGATTTCCTCCACGCACTTGGTGAAGTAATATACGGCTACTAATATGCAATTATGGCCTACACTTGAAGGATCAGAAATATCCCCAACGAATTCAATCCCCCAATACTTAAAAGGGGCTTGAATTGATATAGGCTGCAATGGGAGGGACCCTAAAGCTTTTAATCTCCCTAAAAAGCACTGACATATCTCACACTTCCTAACCAAAAAATTTGTATCTTTGAAAAGAGTTGGCCACCAGTAACCAACCCTTAAGATCTTATGGGTTGTTACTCTCCTTGAAAAATGCCCCCCAAAAACTCAACCATGGAAATCATTAACTATTTTTTGGGATTCATCTTCAGTGATACATCTCAAAAGAACTCCCTCAGGATTCTTCCAAGCCAACCCATAATCAGTGATGGTGTATTTCTGGGGGGCTAACTTAAGTGTTCTTTTTTATTCTTACTTAAATGCTCAGGGAAGTGTAGATGTTTGAGATAAAAAATGATGTCCTTGTACCATTCATAAATTATTAGTTTTTCAAGGACATTAAATCTTTATTCTTCAACTTAATTTACCTCAATTGTTTGCAGATTGCTCTCTTCCATAAGTATTTCTAGGCCCAAACCTCTGCCCAATTTTTTTGTTTGGATGTCCATATCATACTCTTGCAATTTTTTTACCCATCAGCATCTCTTTCTTGAAACCTTCATTTCTGATAAGATATATTTCACCATGGTGTGGGGAACATAAGCAATGACTTTGGAACTCAGAATATATGGCCTGAAGACCTTGTGGCTTTTACCAAAGAAAATGCTTACTTCTCCATTATATTATACTTTATATCAACTCCTTGTAATGCCTTACTGAAAAAGGTAATTGTTCTTTCAGCTCCCTCATCATCCTTCAGTAACAAAACATATACAATAGTACTTTTTGAAGCAAAAGAAAACATTTAGAAAGCTTTCTTATAATCTGGAGCTGCTAAAACAGGGGCATTTTTTAATGCTTCTTTGATCCCAACAAAATCTTGAATAGTTGATTCTTCCCATTTGATACTTTGATCTTTCTTCAGCATGCTAGTGCTTGGGATAGTTAGTTGAGAAACGTTAGAGATAAATCTCCTAATAAAATTAATCTTCCCCAAAAAGGATTGAATTGCCTTCTTGGTTCTTGGAATAGGGACTTTGCAGATGGATTCTACCCTTTCAAGATCAATCATGACCGCTTCCTTTGACACAATATGTCCAAGCATCTTTGCTTTCTTAAATCCAAAATGGCACTTCTTGGAATTTAGTGAAATACCATACTCCCTGCATCTTAACAACATTTTTTCTAAGTGTTGCAGGTGGTCACTCATTTTTCTGGAGAAAATAGTCACATCATCTTGATATACAACAATGAAATCATTAATATAGCTAGAGAAAGATACATCTATTTCTCTTTGGAAAGTGACTCCAACATTCATTAGACCAAAAGGCATTTTGACATACACATATGTTCGACAAGGAGTGGTAAAGGCAATCTTGATTTTCTCTAATTCCTTCACAACTACCTGGTTATATAAAAAAAATCTAAGGTGGATAACAATTCCAAAACATTGACCAATTGTAACATATTGTCCATATTTGGTAGAGGGTAGTTATCCTTCATTAATGCTCTATTCAAGTTTCTGAAGTCCACACATAACCTAATATATCCATTCTTCTTTCTGACATGTACCAAGTTTGTAACCCATGATGAGTACCTTGTAGGTTCTATGATTCCTCCATCCCTCAAATTTTTCAATTCTTCTTGCATATTCAGGTAAAGGAGTGGATTGATCAGCCTCTGTTTCTACCTAAATGGCTTGGCAAAAACTTCCAAGGGAATTTCGTGCTGGAAAAGATCCTCTTTATATGATTTTAGTTCAGAATAAGACCATGCTAAGCAGTCATGGTATTTCTTCAATAGTTGGACATACAACTAATTTTCTTCGTTGTTCAGATTACTACCTAGCCAGCTCTTATGTGGTTTATCCTTTGTGCCCAGGTCATATACTTCAACATCTCGCGAGGTTGACATATGTATTTTGATAATGCAGTCAACATTATCAAAATTTGATTCTAGTGCAACCAACCCTCTAGGAATAGTATTAGTCTTCAACTAAATGATGTCTTTTCCAAATGAATTCTCCTTTCCATCAGCCGCACAAACCATTGGCTCCCAATCTATACGTTGATTGGAAAATTCTCCTTTGTTCTGAAAAAACCTTTACACCTGGGCATCATCTTCGAACACTTGCTGGTGTTTAACATTGTTAGGAATAGATGGCCTAGTTATTATCTCGACATTATACTCATAATATGGGAATACAGTAAAATTTTCAAATCTAGACCCCAATAAGGTCAATTTTTCTGCTAGAGTATTGTACTTCCTATCGTTATGTATTACGTTGAAGGAGAAAAACATTTCAATGAAATCCCAGACTACATGCTTATACTGCTTCATTCTCTGATTTTTTGTTGCATAAAATTTTCTAACCTGCTTGACAATTAGTTCTAAATATCCTTTAACAATGATGTCTCTAACACCATATTTCTAGGCAATTCTTAAACCCACTAATAGTGCTTCATATTCTCCAATATTGTTAGTGCACTCAAATTTATTTTAAAAGAAAAAACAAACTCTTCATGGCCTAGAGATATTAGAACAATACCAGCACCATTTCCAAATTTAGAGTAAGCCCTATCAAACAACAAAGTCCAAGGAGAAGCTAATTGTTTAAGATACTTGCATTGATAAATTTTGTTCTCTTTACCATCAGCAAATCCAACAAAGTTATTAGCATCAATTTCAGTGTATAACACTTCATAGGAAGCATTATTGGGATTCTCAATGAGATGGAGCATCTTCTTTTCACCATACAGCTTTACAAGGCTTTCCTTAATAGGTATAGTGGAAAAATACATATCCATTTGCACACTCCCACCCACACTAGTAGCCCATTTTATTGATAATCGCACTCCAGATTTGGTAGGGCAATCAACAATAACAACATCTAGTTTTAAGTTCTTGCTAGGCTAGGCTGCAAGTTGCACTGTCAAACCCTTAACACATAAAACCACTAGCACCTCTTTAGAATCCATGGAAGTGAAATTCACATAAGATGAACTGTCACTTTGATATCTAATTCATTCATGACCTTAAGAGGCATAACATTGCATTATGATCCAAAATCAAACATAGAGTTGTGTAACAACATGTTCCTAATAATTAGAGTAGTGAAAAATGGATCTACATTCAGCTAGGACTCAACCAAGGATGTTTCCAATTATACATCATGTGGCTCACCTAGTTCTTCTAGTATTTGGGGTTTTTCCATCTCTGTAATGGTAAGAGGAGTCTCAACATTGTTTACATTTTTTCCTTGGGTAATAATTTCTTCTTTCAATCCCCAATACTCAAAGGCCCTTTTATGGTGCTCAGGAATCCTAAGCAGCTCAAAAATTAGAAAAAAAATCTTGATCTGACTCAATACTTGGGAAATTTAGTATTTGGAGGAAGACTGAAAAACTCATCTGAGCATGGTCAGGGATACCAGTTATGTTTGGGAAAACAAGGCCTTTGCTAGATGTATCTTTATTACGATTTTATTTTGGGATATTGGTGAGAACTGGAGTTTTTTTTTTGCCTTGAGGCCCTACCTTCTTGACAACTTTACTCCTAGTGTTATATTATTTTTCTTAGGCAACCACATCATTCATTAACAACCGCCTATCCTCCTCTGAAGGTATTCCTCCATCATAATTTTTAATCATTAATTTCCTTAAGTATTAAAAATCATTATTAGGCAAATCAAAAGCTTGTACCATATCTATTTCAAAAGTATGAGAGGGAGGAAGGGGTAATACCTAGTGAATGCAATCCCAAAATCTATAGCAGTTCTAACATTGATTAATTCAGTCAAAGTTTCTCCTTTTGTGAGCTTGTAGAGAACCCCATCATGCACACATCATCATCATTGTCATCATCAACTTCCTCAACTTATTTGTCTTCATCACATGGGGTATGTGGCAATAAATTTCTGTCACACCACTCAATTTCATTGGCTTCTTCCATAGTAGCAAATCTGGTAGCTAAAGGATCAGGAAACAATCACCTTTCCTAGTGTTGGGGCTGTCTATTTCCTAATCACACTATCCCTTTACCCCTGTCATATGATCTATGATCACCTATGGGATGATTTGCAAATATTTCATAACCTTGTGGCTTTTCCTGACCTTGCAAACCTTGTCCAATCTGATTCTCTCATCTAGCTAGTTTATAGGACATTTCCTTAATAACTCTGAAAAATGTTTTTACAACCTCTTCTAGGTCCACTGACTTACTTAACTGAGGATTCTTTGGATTTATCAACTTTATACCTTCCCTCTTAGGAGGTTTACCAACTAATTTGATAGATTTTTCAATCTGCAAAGCCGTGGTAAAGGCCTGCCTCAAAGTTCCTGGGTTTTTGTCCCTTAAATAATAGGTAGCCTTTTTTTCAAAAGCATCAAAATATTTTATTGGATAGGAAACCTCACTTGGCTTCAAGATTACAGGTATCCTATTCAGGGTCTTATTGAATCTTGTATTGAATTCATGGACAAATTCATTAGGATTCTTCTTAATATTTTCAAATTTTGACAAAAGAAACCTGCGATCTTTCTTATCCCCATATTCTAATCTAAAAGTTTTTTTCATTTTTTTCCATGAATATATTGAGTTATTTGGCAAAGACTTATACCAGTCATATGCATCCTCTTCAAGAGTATGAATACATATTTTTATATACACATCCTCAAATTCAATCTAAATGTCTTCCATTATATTGACAAAAAGTTTTAAATGATGATCGTCACTGATAGCATTATTCCCTGGAAATTCAGGCAATCTATTTCTAACATCTTGTGGTACTACATTTGGTTATCCATCCATACCTCTAAAATCTAGAGGACCAAAAGTATCAACAATAAATGGAGGTCTAGGTGGGGGTTGGGCCATATTGTTTTGAGGGGTTGATCTTACAGGAGAAATAGAATGATTAGGGACAAGGGGTCTTTAGAACACAAGAGTATAATTTTCCAAATGAATGTCCTCTGAATAATTTGTTTCATGGAAGACCTTATCAACTTTGGAAAACATAGGGAAAAACTGAGAAGCACACTTATTAGACACAAATGAAGTCCCCTCTCTAGTTGGAGAATTCATTTCTATATAAAAATTACTTGATTCAGAATCACTTGAAGAAGAATGGTAATACTCAACCGTAGGTTGATCACTTTCCACAATGGATAACTCTTTTCTTGATTCGTGATCTCCAAATATTTTCCATACTCTTTTTCCTTCTAAATTTGTCTTTCCTAGTTCTGGAAATAACTTTCTAGTATGGTCCTTGGTGAAGAAAGATCTTCTTCCTTCAAGATTTGAAAATATTAGTGACAGATTCACTTAAAATAGGTTAAGGAATTGCTATTTATCAAAATTTAAAACAACATGGAGTTTCCAGTAAGGATTTTCACCTTACTTGTGCAAATGCACTATAAATGACTTGTCAAATATCTCTCAACACTGAATTCCTGCAAAGCTTCAAAAATATGACTTTCCTTTAACAATATTTACTACTGATGATATGAATTTAGTGCAATAACCACTAGAAACTAGAAATATTGCATGCAAAACTTATAACTTCAATCACTTCTTACAAATCTCAACACAGGATGACGTTTAAACAACATATTTGCACTTAGATCATGCAAGAAAAATTACTAGGGCCAAATGTAAGAATTCCTTTTAAGATCCCCAACAATGACACCATTCTGGTGTTGGTATCCAAATTGATTATCCCTTGGAAGATGAGAAACATCACATATTTAAAAAGATACTTAGAGAAATAAAAATAATGGTATAAGTTGTTTTGTAGCCGGGGAAGGGATTAAGCTAGCTCTTTGTCACTCAGTTGTTAGAGAAATGGATAGCAGCTTCATTAAGGATTTGATCTATCCCCACTACTTTAGGTTGTTCCTTTCAACCAGTGTGAGAGGAGCCATTTTGTAACCTCTTTTGGTGAAGGAGAATGAAGATATAATTATTTACACAAATTTGAAAGGAAACCTTGAGAAAATATGATCAATGCACAACAATTTAACTCTCATGAGTTATCACTTCTAAAGAATGGTGATATTTTCTAAACAAGGGTAAGGTTACTAAATACATTATGGAATCCTGATTGTTTCTACATATTTTGGCAGTAGAATTTATTCATTTGTGTACATACAGGGCAAATAGGGGTAGTTCAGGTAGGATTCATTATTTTTGAATAATATTTGGTGGGAGATTAAGCAGGATAAACTATTTTTTTCTAGATCTTTGAGAACCTTCACAAAAATTGGAAAACTAAATGACAGAATGATTTAATATAGCTAAAATATTCCTTCAATGAGAAGTTGTGCATCAATGGAGGCCTATATTTTCATGGTTTCACACAATATCTAAGAATTTAACATGAAGGCTCGAGCTAAAGACTCAATTAAACATTAAAGACCCGTGGTTCCTCACGCCTCGGATACACTCAAAGGATTACAAACAATATTTATCAACAAAATGAGCGCAAAGTGATTTTAAATTATTTATCTCACTATAGGATGAAGGCTCTTCTCGTAATGAAATTTCAAATTCCACTATTATATCACAAGGATGAGATCCTACGTCATTCAGAGGGATTTTCACACAAGATTGCAAGAAGAACATCAAAACCATTTAAAAGACATTCTAAAATAAAAGCAAAGACAATATAGCCCAAGATCAACACAGATTAATTCACGATCTATTAGATTAATAAGTAGGGAAAATTTTCTTCAACAGTCTCAGAGCTTGTTAATGGTTGTACACTAGAATCCATATTGACGTTATCAAATCGTAAAAACATGAGATTAACAGATTTTTCAGATGGTCTCTTAGGAAGATGGGATTTCTCAAAATTTTCTCGTAACAATTAAACCCTCAAACTTTTTCAAGAGTATCCTCATTGCATTTATACACGCTCACTCATCCCAAATTTACCCCCTAAAAAAAGAATATTTGAGGAATCCTTTTCTTGTTACCAATTTGTCTCAGAAACTGATGTTTAACAAATTTACACCCAAAGAAGCTAGGTGGACAAATCATGAACTGATCACATTGCTCAGACCTTCAACCATGACTAGGATGCCACGCCATAAAATTTTAACAATTATTCTAATCATTATTTGATTAGATATCATTCGAGAAATCCCCTTTTTAATCATTTACAGGTAGCTTTGTATAGTTGGATCTCACAACGAATATTTTTCACCCTTGAGGAAACACCTTGAGAAATGAGTGCCCTTGCATGGATGCCTATATTCCTACCTCTTATAAATGAGTTTCCATGCACGGATTATCCCACATTACTTGTGCTACGAGTCCAAGTCTGGAAAGTGCAAAGAGGAATCAATGGAAGCCTCCATGTTTTTCGTTAGCACAACTGCAAAGCTGAAGTACAGAGGCAAGTTCCCAAACAAGTGCAGGCCTTCAACATTCCTTGGGCCCAAGAAAATTTCCTTTTTTCCTTTGAAAAAGTATCAATATAAAAAGGGTCAAGTGAAATCCTCCACGTGTCTCTTTGGTGCACTTCTGATATGGTTCCCAAAAGCGGAGACCTTAAACAAGCACGGGCTCACCACATGTCTCAGTCCCAAAAAAATTTTGAAAATGTTTTAGGATAGAAAAGAGCCAGCAGAAGCCTCCACATGTCCCTTTTGCACTTCTTCAAAATAAAATTATAGGGACAGGTCCCAAATAGGTGAGGGCCCTCCACGTGTCCCAGGCCTTAGAAAGTTACTTGAAAAGTTTAAGTATAAAGAGGAGCAAGAGGAAGCCTCCACGTGTCTCCTTGGTGCAAATGCTAAGGTAGGACTCAGAGGTGGATCCTAAAATGAGCGTCGACCGTCCACATGTCAAAGCTTTGAGTTGAAGTGGTATTTAGAGTTTCACAATGCCCCGATGACCCGCCTTTCCCCTTCTAACTTTTGATGTGGGCCCTGACGGAGTTGCGGGTTATTTCATAACTTTTCTCCCTTATACAAAGAGGCCAAAAACTTGTAACATGAAAAACTACAACATGTCCTTCTTCAGGGTCAAAGTAAGACTTTTTCCCTGCCACTTCATATTTGTTTAATAGCCAATTAGAGATTATCGGGGCCTCGTGGCCAATTTGGTATTGTTTACAAATGTGACAAAAGTGGAAAAATTCACCAAAAATACCTGCCAAGCTGCATCCAATAAGAAAGGATTATGTAGCTGAAAATTCTTAGATATAATTTGACAAGGAAAACACACCCGTCAAACTGTAAAATGTAGGGAAATAGCTATTTGCGTCTAGAATTGAATTTTCCTTTAAGGGAAAAGAATTTGGAAATGATAAAAGGCCGAAATGTGATCCGTGACCATGGAGAAGGATCTTCAATATCATTTAAATTAAGAAAACCTTTAATGTATGCATTCAGGGAAAATAGAAAATATGACAGAGCCCACAAACTTAAGAATTTCGAGGGAAAACTAGGGCACAATGATATCGAACACCAACACTGCCAATTTTACTTATTCAATTGACACATCCCTCGTGATTACTTTATTTTACTTATAATATACTATAATTGAGTCATCGTACTGACTACTTAAATCAAATATTATGAAACATGAAAACTTTTAATTTAAACTCTAATAAGATCAAGATATAGTTACCATCCTTTCCGATTTAACTCCTCCTCCCCGATGACTCATCATTCCTAAAAAAGTGAAAAAAGGAAAAATGGTTAGAAACGACAGCAGGAATTCCAAAGAAGTTACTTTTATTTTTAATTAGCAATTTATTGAGGAGACCAACCGCCATTTATGGTTTTCAATTTGTCTTTGAGACATTTTTTTTTTAAGAGAATGCCATTTACTAGTTTTCATTCCCTCCCTCTTTACTCTTTTTATTTTTTATTTTTATTTATTTTTTTATTTGTAGTTTTTTGGGGAAGAAAATTTCATTTTCTAGTTTTCATTCTCTTCCCTTTATTTTGAATCCATGCATCTGATTAGTTGAAAATTTTGGAAGAACTAGGTTCTTCCATATGATAAAATTCCTTGTTTGCTTCAATTTACTTCAAGAACTCATCCTTGGTAGGAGGCTTCCTATAAAGTTTTATCCTGTGTTCATTGACCAAGAGTGTCCTTCTACTGACATCAATTGGAAGTAGCGGAATAGAGCCATTTTCAAATATCTTCTCAATCGCATAAGGTCCTAACCACATGGTTCTCAACTCGTCTTTGAATTGCTGGTACTTGGAATCAATCACTAACGCCCAATTTCCTACCTTAAAAATCCTTTCCTTGATATGTTTATCATGTCACTACTTCATTTGGCCTTGGATTATCTTTTTCTATTGAATTTCTTCCAATGTTATCTCATCCAATTCATTTAGTTCTAGAATTTTTTCCTTTTGTGATGCATCCAATTCAATACCCAATTGACTTGTTCTCAATGTTTGTAGTTCAAATTCAATAGGTAACAAGGGATTTTTCCCATAGACTAACTCATATGGTGAGAACCTTTTTGTAGTTTTCCAAGTTGTGTTATGAGCTCAGATAGCCTCGGGTAACCTCTTTACCCAATCTCTTCTACCTACTTCAACTGTTTTGGTGAGGATGTTTTCAAATTCTATTTTTGTCACTTCTTCTTTCCCATTTGATTGTGGGTGATAGGGAGACAAATTCCTATGCTTGATTTGATGGTACATTGTGAAGGATTGGATCATATTGGACATGAACTATGGACCTTGGTCTGAAACTATGCTTCTTGGTGCAACAAAATTCATCATAATTTTTTGCCACAAGAAATCAGCAACTTCATCTTCATTAGCATTTTTTAAAGCGTGAACCTCTGCCGACTTTGTGACATAATCAGTACATACAAGAATTTTCTCATTTCCTTGTGAAGGAGGAATAAAATGACCAATAAAATCCATCCTCCACCTTTCAAATGGTTCAATCACTACTTAATGTTGCAGAGGTATTTCACTGGTGAAAGTTCATTGTCCTATCCTTGGATAAGGATCACACTTCTTGATGTATTTATTCACATATTTATATAGATATGGAAAATAATAGCCATTGCCAAGTATTTTTTGTGTTGTTATTTTGACTAAAAAGTGTCCTCCACTCGGTTCGTTATGACATTCCCCCAGTATGTCAAATATTTCATCTTCATTCGTACACCTGCATAAAACTAAATCAGGACCACATTTTAAAAACACTTTATTCAACCATTTAAATTATGCACTCATTTTTATTAATATTTTCATTTTTTTCTTAGTAAAAGAAGGGGGAAACTACCCTGTTACAAGATAATTTTCCATATCAGCAAGCCATGGTGTATCAACTAAAATAACAAATAATTGTTCATTTGGAAATTTTTCCTTAACTTGATCTTGCTCCCATGTAGTGGTTAATATTGACAATAAATCATCTACCACATTAGATTTTCCTGGATTATCCACAATGGTAATATCAAATTCTTGGAAAAGTAACAACCATATAATTATTCTACCTCAAACCATTGGTTTATTCATTAAGTATTTAACTGCTAAGTGATCTATATGTATAAATATTTTGTACCTTGTGATATAATGTCTGAATTTATTAATTGCATAAATCACAACAAGAAATTATTTTTAAGTGGTGGTGTAATTTATTTCAGTGGGAGTAAGATTTTTACTAAGGTAGTAAATAGCATAAATTTTCCCTTCTTCATATTTTTGTCCCATAACTACACCAAATGAGTTATTTGAGGCATATGTTTAGATGTGAAAAGGTTTTTCCCAATTAGGTCCTCTTTATATTGGGGTAGTGATTAATTTTTCTTTAATTTATTCAAAATCATGTTGAAACTTTTCATCCCAATGAAATTCACAATCATTTTTAAGAAAACCAAACATGGGGGCAGTAATTTTACTCAAATTTAAGATAAAATGCCTACAATATCCAACATGCCCTAAGAATGACTTGATAATCCTGACTTCATTTTGGTCAAATTGAATTCCTCTTTTTGAAATGTGGTGTCCTAGTAAAATCCCCTCATCAACCATCATCAAGCATTTCTCATGACAAAGAGACAAATGGTGTTTCTCACATCTTGTTAATATTCTCTCCAAATTTTCCAAGGCATCATCAATTTTTTCTCCATGCAAAGTGAAATCATCATGTAAATTTCCACACAATCATTGGTTAGATCTACAAAAATTGCTAGTCGAGCCCTTTGGAAGGTTACTGGAGCATTACATAGTCCAAATGGCAATACCCTGTAGGAAAAGGTACCCCATGGAAAAGTAAATGTAGTTTTTTATCAACCCTCAGGAACCACCCTAATTTTATTATATCCATTAAAACCATCCAAGAAGGAAAAATAATGTTTACCTGAAAGGTTGTCTAAAACTTGATCTATGAATGGTAAGGCAAAATAATCTCTAACTGTATCTTTGTTCAATTCCTTATAATCAACACAAATTCTCCATTTTCCATTCTTTTTGGGCACAATCACAAGAGGAGACACCCACTGACTATATGAGATAGTGTAGCTAAATCCTACTTGTAATAGCTTTTCAATTTCCTACTTGACTATGTCCCTCAAGGATGGGTTGATCCTTCTCTAAGGTTGCCTAAATTGTTTAACATTTTTAGTATAAATGTGACCGGTACAAATACTTGGATAGATTAATTTCATGTATTTATAGTCCCAAGAAAATTATCTAGTATGAATTTCAAAAATATCAAACAATTTAGCTTCTTAATCATTTTTCAACCAGTTGTTAATGCTCAAAAGTTTATCTATTTTAATCTCAATTTTTTTGGTTCCAATGTGTGATGAACTAATTTGTTGAAAAGGTTCCATTAGAGTGTTTTGTGGACAACAATGTGGTAACAACATATATAGTGTAGCAACGTCTCAAAATTTCCCTTGATAAAGAATACTGGACAAAGGATAATAAGCAGAGTTATGATACTTATCTTGTTGTTGGTAAAACTCCTCGTCACTTCTTCTTTCCAAAAATTCTTCATCGTTCCTTGATATATTTGAGATTGAAGCTATGGATTTCATAACTATTTCTTCCCCTCCCAAAGATAAATCTCGTTCCATTGGATCGAAATTATTTTCATCTTCTTGGAATTTTTTTGGTTGCGGAGATAAGTATGTATGTTCTGGAACTAATTTTGAAGGTTCCGGAACTAAGTATGATGGTTCTAGAACTATCCCCAATTTTTACAAAGACAACTAGTGATCATTCAATGGATGATTAATCATATTCTATACCTTCTATACATGATCCTACAATGTTATCATAGCCAAAGAAGACAAATTCTATTTATTAGTATCAGGATCATTAACCCATAATTGTTCTTCGTTATCAATAAATGGTCATGCATAAGGATATAAAGAATTTTTCTTAGAATTCTTACCATTTTTGATAGTCATATCACCTAGTATTCAATCAATCAAGGTAGCAATTGTAACTAACCATGGTCTATAGAAAATAATGAGATAAACAAGTGTTTTTTACCTTTTGGCCGTAACATAAGGAATTCCACTCGATACTCCCTTGACTCCACCATTACTGCAACATCTTCAATGATTCCTTCTGGTTTTACTACTGACTAGTCTGTCATCTTCAATATGGTGCTAGTAGATTGTACACATGTTAATATTAATGTTTTGAAAGTGTCCACTGTCATCATATTTATAGCTGCTCCAAAATCAACCAAAACATTATGTATATCTTTATTTCCTATAGAGATAGAAATAACATGGCATCCAAGATCCCCATATTTGGGAAGTAAAATTTTTCCTTCCAATAAATCAGAAAGTTTCCTATCTACCTTAATAGTCCTAGGGTTTTTATTCTTCCTTCCAGGTATTTTCAAACATAACATTTTGATTAATTTATTTAATTGAGGAATGTCCTTGATTTCTTACAACAATGGTATTTCAATATTTATTTTTCTTACTTCCATGACTAATTAAGATTCCTTGGTCTCAATAACTTCTTTAAATATTTCTGGAAATGGAGTTTCATTGCAGTTTCTATCTGGATCCTTATATTTTTGTTTTTAATCCTCCTTAGGAACAACTTAACTAGGGGTTTCAGTTTCTTCTATCATCTTAGTAATTATAATACGTGGAGTATTAATTATTTTTCCAGGTCTTGTTTGAATATCCTTATAGTCCATGGCATTAAGATCAACTGGTTCTTATTGCTTTGTTTTAGGGATTAACCACTAATTGTGCTGACATTTGTGTTTGAACCACATTTTCATTTTGTGAACCTTGTGATAGAGAACCCATTATGGCCTATTGATGCTGGTTGGGATATGTTCTTCCTTGAGCGTAGTTATTAGTGTTCCATCTTGGTTGTGACCAAGTATAAGGGTTAATCTTACTAGACCATGGTTTTTGGTGTCCCTGAGCATGCCAAGATTTTCCTGACCAATCCTAGGGATTCCATTTTGTTTGAGCGGTCCAAGGTGGTTGTCCCCAAATTTTTGGCATTGTCTGATCTTCCCATGGAATCATCTAGGGAATAGGAATAGATCTTGGTATGAACTCCCCTTGGCTAGGTTGTCTCTTCACAGAGTTTACTTCTTCTATAGTGGATGAACTGTTAATTTGTTTAATCTAATTTTTTATGAAAGGAAGAAGAGAACAAAAATTAGCTTCATGTTACAAAGATTCCCAAATAAGACACATTTTTGTTTTATCTAAATGACAATCTCTTATTGCATGCTTCTTTCTACATCAAGGATAATACATAGCTAATGGTTTGATATTAGCATTTACTTTAGCTTGCAATCTATGCATGGTGTATGTTAATTGAAGTAGGATGTAATTTTTAAATTATTCTAATTCATGCATAAGTTTGTTCATGTTTGAATTTGTAGTTTTCACAGTTTTTTCTTTCGTAGGTCCATCCCTTGTTCTTGAATAACTTCTAGAAAGGTCTTTAATATCATTCATTCTTAATTTATTAAAGTTTCCACCTACCATTAAGTTAAGTGAATCCCTAGATTAATCATCCAGACCTTTAATAAAAATTATTTTACTCATCTCTTCTTGAACTAAAAATCCACACCTTTTACTTATAAAAAAGAATCTATCTAGATAATCTTCCATATTTTCATCCTCTTCCTATTTGATCCTAAAAAATCCTTCCTTCTTATTTCTCCCTTGACATTAGTCTTGGTATTTATCTAGGATGGTAGTTTCCATTTGTGCCCAAGTGGTAATAGAATTGGATGTTAATCCCATAAACCACCTCATTGCTGCATCTTTCAGAATAGATGGAAACAAATTGAGTTTTTGATTTTCTATTTTGTAGGAATACGTCTTACAAAATACTTTAAATTCAAACAATAATTAGTCAGGGTCCTTAGATGAAATCCCTCTAAATGTATGCTAGTGGGCAGGTGAAATAATTTTCATAGGTGTATCATCATCCTCCAACATAACTTGATAGGTAAAGGTCCTATTAGGTTCTCTTTCAGCTTGTCATGCCATATCTACATTATATTCTAGATATTTTTCCCAATCAATGTGGTATCTGATCTTCTTTGGTGAATGTGAAATGTAAGTAGTAGGTGGTTAAATACTCAATTGATAATCAAAACTTTCTCTAAGCGTAACTTGGGATATAATCCTTCTCCTTAAAGTTTCACTTCATTCTATGTGATTGATCCAAAATGTTCCAAAGGTGGAAGTTCCACTTCTTGTCTAGCAGGAGAAAATGGTGTTGGTAATTATTTAGCAACCTCCCTATTTGAACCATAGGATGCTGATCTAGTTCTTGTTAAGATCTTTTTGGGAGAAATATTCCCTTTGAGTATCTTCGTATACTTATAAATTTTATGATAATGTAGGGAAGATTTTTCAATTACTAGACGTATGATTGTTTCTCTTGTTAAAACCTAATTATACAATTATAACTATTGGGTCACTGAAGACAATGCCAAAAATTATGGGTGTAGTTATTCCCTTCATTTAATCATCTCTTAATTGATGTCATATTCAAACCAGGGGTGTTTTTGAAGCTATATGAAACAAGAAGAATCTTAGTGATGTAGTAATTGATTGTAGGTATTTAATATTTTTATATTTTCTAGGGGGTTTTTTTAGTGTCTTTAGGATTTCCTGACCAAAGCCTTACTATATAAAAACTATAAGAAACTTTCTAAAATAAAAACTCATTGCTAAAATGAAAAAATCTTCTGAATTAAATGTGTTTCTTGAAATGAAACACACTTTTTTAGAATGAAACAAATTGCTGGAAATAAACACACATTGCAGAAGTAAACACACTTTCTTGGAAATAAACACACGTTTGAAAATCTTGGTGAAAATTATTTTGAGGAAATAAGACTCTAATGTATAACACTTTAAGGGAAAGTTACATAACATAATATAAATTACAAATCAAAATCACTTACAGAATTAGCACTTAACACATTTACATGAATTGTTTTAAAATATAAATACCAATAAAGACAAGGAATCCTATTTTTTGGAAAAGTGGGCCCTTGCTTGACCTTGAATCAGGAGTTGACAAAGTATGAGTCTCTCAAAATGAAATTACTATTTTACTATTGAAATGTTATATCTTAAAAAACTTCACTGCATATCTATATCATGTATATAATATATCGTCTTTTCTAATCTATCTAGAAGTACTTATATATATTTCATCATCTGAAGATGCATTTACAATCATAATTTCTGAATATTTTTCCATACATCAATAGGTTCTAATGAAAAAAAATAGTGGTCAAAGTAGATGTGGAATTTAGAAACATTACTGGATACATAGTTATCTTATCTAGCATATGTATTTATGGAGTATGAAGAATCAATAATCATTTGCTATACTCCTATTTGGAAGGGCCGTTAATTTCTATTTCATTATATTTTATCAAAATAAATAGATTGCCATTGATTCTAGAACTTTGGAGAAGTTCATGAACCAAAGGAAACTATTCTAAACTAATTGTGAAAGTTCCAGAGCTAAGCACAAAAGTTTTGGAACTAAGCATTGGATTTCTAGAACTAAGTCTGAAGTTACACAACTAAATCATAGATTTCCTGTGTTGTGTGATGGATTTTAGGAACTAATCCTGGAGGTTCCAAACCTAAGTTGTATTGAATCCAATGTTCCCAAAAAGGTCTTGGTCACTTCATAGTTTGATTATCTGACCGAATGTGACATTTTTTGTTACAAAACTTGAATTTCCACACACTTTGTTAGGAATTAAGGAGTTTTATATGTTAGAACTAAATACAACAAAATATGGACAATTACATCCTCACTTATACTAGATCAAATAAAAGCCAAAAAATGCAACCAAACTTGATAAAAAATGAGATTAAAATAAGATCATTTATTATACATTGATGAGGCATACTTTGGCCTTATCACCAATGGTTCACATAATGGACCTTATAAATTTTAATTCTAATTTCAACCTCCCTTAAAATTAGTATTCATTAAAAAATTGCATAGGAGGGAATATTTCCACGTGGGTCATTTCACATTCTTTTATATCTCCAACTAAAAATCTCAAACAATACAAATCCTAAAGACATGTCCCTTCTTCATCTGATGGGAATTCCTTCATAGTCAAGGGGTTTCCTCAATGTTTTATCTTGATATTTTATGTAAATATTGGTATGTAGCTTATTTTAGGTGTCTCTTTATATAAGGATATGGGGATAAGCTATGTTTCTTTAGCCCAAGGTGTGGGAATTAGCATTCAGGAAGCTGCCCAATGTATTGTCAGGGGAATCAAGGCATTTTAAATCCCAAAAATGGAGTGTAAAAAGTGTCATTCTAATCTAAACATGTTCCATTTATAATTTTTTAGATATTACGTTAAATGAAGGAAACTAGGGTTTCATTACCATGTAATGATATTGGAAAACCCAAATTCTTCCATTTATTGCATTATTATTATAAATCTTAGTAAAAAGATAGTAAAATTCCTCTAGCATAAGTGTAGATGTACAACATTACTTTCAAGCAGTGGAAGTCTATGCCTTGAGATCAGAGATTGAAGATCAAGAAGAGTAGGCCAAAATATACTATATTTACAGATGATTCGATGATCTTGGAAGAAATTATCCAATTTAATCACAATTTCACCAAAGGTAATGTAAGGTTTGTTAGACGCATAAGTCATAGGTCTGAAAGGTTAACATTTGTTAAAATTTCCCTTGTGAACCACCTCATGAAAGGATCTGTTGATAGGATAAGACGATGTTACGGGGATATCATGGATAGCATTGAATACATATTTTAGGGATCCCAAGTAAAGAAAAACCTTCTTGTAATGCCCAAATTTTTCACACATAAATTAAAACACTAAAATTACAAAAATAATTTTTTTTACTGAAATTGTAGTACAGATGACACTATAGGCTTGATCACTAAGGAAAACACACTACACATGATATTTTTTCACAAACATTATCCCAAATACATAACATGAAACCAGGTGATGCACATCAATGCCACCCCTTTTTTTAGGTTTACACATTTATTACTATCTTGTTTCAATATTGAACTTAAGAAGGGCTCATAATATTTGAATAATACATTCCTTTTCCTTTTGATATATTTACTCTATAGTGTTTAACATTTAAATTTTAGTGTATCTAATTTAATAAGGATCATCTAAATTATTTTAATTATTTGTTTAATTCACTCATTATTTAAAAGGGTATTTATGTACCCACAAGGATATTTTCATAAAGCTAAGTCTACTAGGTCTTACGACTAGGATTCACTCTTAAGGGCATACATCTTGAACTTATATCATACCTCCATCAAAAAATGTAAACAAAATGTAGTTACAAAGGATGTGATTAATGATTTAGGGTTGCATTTATTTCTCTCATTTAAAAATTGATAGTTAATTTAGAACAAAATAAGTATTATACAAAATAGGTTATTTTTCCACAACAAGAGGGTTTAATCACATTACAATGAAGATCACGTTTCACTTTACCTATGGAATAACATCTCACAATTACATTTCCCAAGGTCAAATATCAATTATAATTTAAATATAGTTATGCTCAAACAATTAGTTACAAATTCAAAGGCACTTGACATGGAAAAATACTTCCTTATTTTTGTTTCTAGATTACGTTCCTTGAGTATCATTTACATCCAACTTAAGAGGGTTTTCCATAACTAGGTTCATATGCCTTTGTAATGTATTTTGTAACTTATTTTTTAATCACAGAATTTATATCCTCATGCGACCACTAGTCCCTAACTTAGGGGATTTGGCTCTAAGAACATGATCACCTAGTTTCACATCAGAAATCCATTACCTAAAAGAACTAGTGGGAGAGAAATATGGATTATTTCATCGTCTTAAGGAGTTAAGGTTCACATTAGATTTTACATAGTATGGATCCCTCTTCTTCACCATAAAATGGTTTAAACATGATATGAGAAAGATTTCAAATATCACCTTTCTCCAAGCACATCATCTTATTGTTACGTTTTCACAAACTAATCATAAATTAAAATTTTGTTAACTTTCACAATTAACTCAAAGAATTGTACCATAAAATCCAAATGATAATTTAGATTGGATATCAAGTTCATTTGTGATCCCAACTCTTAAATGTGACTTCCAAGTTTAGTTGGCAATATTCTCCACTCAACACGTGTGTCGACCCAAGAGGGATTTACAATATGGTTAATGTTGGTTTTGTATAGGTAGTACTTGTTGACAATTTTTGCACTTGTCCAAAAATGGGCAACTTGAAAATTTGTCATTACGATGAAAGTCACGGTTGAAGTATACCTAAGCTAAGAAAGTTTTGATTATTACTTACTACTAAATTAGTTATAAGATTAAATGAAAGTTGCAGTTATCTGTGATGTTAAAAAATTTAATAGATCACATAGTCTGCAATTTAATGACACCTTCAACAAAATAACACAAAGGTCCCGAAGGATAGCTATGTTCTCTTGATGAAGATGTCGAATTATAGAGTAGGTGAAGTGTTAAGCGTTGGGATAGAAAACATAAGTACAGATATCAGAAAATCAGGGTTCATCACTGACTGTTATGAGTTCTCATCAATTTTCTTTCCTTCATGATTAAGACACTCAATTATGTTACTGATTTTTTTAGTTCATTATACAATCCACATAGAGAAGCTAGAATGCAAAAGGGAATACAAAACTCATTTTCACAATTCAATGTTTTATTTACAAGGAAGGTCAAATGTTTCCCACATAAGCCATGGGATGTAACTGAAAAGTAAAGTACAACTACTGAAATAAAATGTACACATGCATGAAAGAGAAAGCAAAGAAGTATGAGTGAACCCATCATTTCCTTGGGGTTTATTTTTTTGATTGAAAAAATCTCCACTTCCATCTTCTTCTTCATCTCCATTGTAGAAGCCATTGTACCTGAAAAGAAGGAAAGGAGAACTATCAGTTATGAGCTCAAGGATCAATTCATATTCCTAGACTATTCTAATTTGTGCATATGAATGTCTAATTACAAGAGATGTAATTTATTTGAATATCAAACTGTATGCATGCTTTATTCACTCAGATCGAATGAAGGAAAAGAAAAGAAAAGAAGAAAACATGGACATAAGAGAGGCCAAAAAAATCCTAAGTATTTTCGAATTGTTTTCCTAAGTGTGTAGGTACAGATTGCAGCCAATGAAAAATGAACAAGTCATAAGTACATGCATAAAAAGGAAGAATGTAACTCAAGGTTTCAGTAACCATTCTGAAGTGGAAGAAATTACATTATAGAAGAGAGACTGAGAGATAGAAATACATGTTTTTGTTTTCTACAGAAGGAAGAAGTAGAATTCGAAAGTTGATGTTTAGCTAGGAAGAAAGGTTTATAACTGAAACAAAATAAATAATATTTTGGAAAAATTTGACAGGGCTTCACCATGTCAAATGGAGATTTACAACTTTTCATCATGCTTCTTTCAACTACTAACATGCTTTAATATAATTATTTAAATCAAGTAAGTGATATAGAAAAGCAGTAAACCATTCCATGATCAAGATAAACAGTTACAATGTCTTAGTTTTATTTAACAAATCAGTGTCAACATGAAGTGTTACGTTGTATATTCTGGATCAGAAAGTACATCTCCTATACCTAGAAATGGATGGAAGAGAGAATTCTCGGGGAAAAAAATTGCTAGGGCTTTGCCATAAATATTCAACATTTCAAATTTTCCAGCATACATAGAAAGTTGTAATAAAGATAAAACACAATGTTTATGCAAAAAAGAAAGGTAATTATACTTTTAGTCATCAAACTGAAGGATTTTGGAGCATTCATTATAAGCCTAAAAAATGGAAAAGAGATGAAGTTACAAGATGAATCTTACAAGTACAACATTCTATAAGTACAGTATTTAAATTAATCAAGTGCCAACTACACAAAATACTTGAAGTAATAGCTTCAGAGATCAAATTGAATGCAGAATTTATAGTTAAAAAAAATAGAAGTCATTAAGAAAGAATACATAAATGATGTAATATCAGTGGAGTATGACAGACAAGTAGAGAGAAGCCATTTTTCTGAAAAGCAAATGCATAACATTCAAAGGAAGGTTCTAGATACAAACTTCAAAAATTTCAAGGAATGTGTCCGAGGAAGTAATTGACACAAATTTAAACAAGTTACAAATTCTCTCAAAAAGGTTGGGCTATTTACTCAGTGATATAAATAAAAGATAAACATCATATTTAAAGCCATGGGAACACCTTTTTCAGAGTATTAAAAAACCAAGTCATTTTCTAGGTCTTGAGCTCAAAATAGAGTTTTATTCACTGAACCACGAATGTACCAGTTAAACAAATATGAGATTACATGATATTAGCAATAGAGAAAAGAAAAATCTAAGAGCCAATCTTATAATGCAAAATATTTGATAGAATCAGAACAATCAAGGCTGAAGTAACCTAGATTTAAACAATAGTTGAGGAAGAGTGTACCAATTTGAGGCAACAAAGAGAAGTTACAGTAAAAATAATGTCTCCCTCAAGCCACGATAAAACAAATCAGTGAAAAGAAAGTGTATAGAGAAAATGTCGAAAGGAATCAACTTACAAAGTTCAAAGTGTTTATGAGCAACTAACATACCAGGTGAATTTTAATGGTTGAATGAAATCAAAAAATGCAAAACTAAGATTTTATGAAGTAGATTTAAACTTTTCAAAAAATATTATAAGCCTCAAGAACAGATTGCAATATTAAAAGGAATGAATGAGTCTAAATAACCATAACAATAAAAATTTAGATCTGACATGTTTGAGGAAATAGGAATATCCATTTATTATTCAAAACAATAAGCTCAGACAGAAAAGATTTATGTTAAATGACACACACATCCTAATTGAAAAGTATTCAAGCATTTCAGAGGTTAACATTCTTTTAAGGTTAATCACTTTCAAATTACAGTAAAATCAAACAGAAAAGTACAAATCCTATTTCTTAATTACGAACCCATTAATGTGTGTCAAGTCAGAGAAAGAAGTAAAAAACTAACTAGTTAAATTGAAGTGGAGAAAACCCTTGAGATATCATTGAGCTTAGAACTGAAAGGACCAAACCTGGAATGAGTTCAACTTGAAAACTACTAGAGTCATCCAAGAGATCACACAAAAAAATGAAAAAGAAGATGGGTATCAATTTTTAAGCCGAAGTGACAATGAACCAAAATACCAATGAAAACTCAAGGATCGAAAAGATTACCGACCTCATCAAGTAGTGATGCAAAGCCAAATCTACAGAGCTTAGGAAAAAGAGTCGACCTTGGCCAAAAGAAAACAAAAAATATAGATGCAACTTAGCCAAGAGAATCGATCTACTAAAATCTAAACTTCATACAATAAATGATAGAGAGATCAATACTTCCATTCAAAGATCCTCACAGAGCTCAAAAGGATGCATAGAGCTCAAAGGAAAACACTAGCATTGGCAGCCACCAAAGAAATACTATAGGAAATGATCTCTAAGCTCTCACCTTCATGACAGTCATCCAACGAAGTGCCACAGAGAATCAAATGAACATAGCCAAGTTTTAAAATCAACAGTGGCACAACTCAAGGACCTCTCAACAATGGCTTCAAAAAGAAAAATTTTCAAGGATTCACCTACATGGTAAAAATCAAATGCAATGGTCATTTAGGTTGACCCTCACTTTACCATGCAAACTCAGGAGGTGTTTTCAACCTAACTTAACCACAGTTAATAATCAATGGATCCAGATTGAAAATGACATAGATCAATGTCTCCAGATCGAACCCCAATTTCAATGTAAACCATGGTTCAAGTCTTCAAAAAGCCCATTTAATACAAGTCAGAAACCCTAATCATGCTTTAAAGATCAACGATAAAAAATTAACAAGTATAGAGATCAATGCTCACAAACTGATCATCAAGATCGATGCAAAAGTATTCCAAGTGAAATGATGGTCGATTTACCAGCTTGTTCAATTTGTCAAAATTTCCTCCACAGATCCGAGAGTCTACAATGTACATGTGGCATAACAATGCAATGACGGAACAATGGAAAGGTGGGAGAAAATTTAGTTTTAAAACCTTAAAGGTGCAAACATTAAAAGTTCCTAAATTTCCCGTAGGCATGACAAGGATACATGTCATCATCACAACAAAAGTGAAGGTCGGGGGTATTTTTAAGTTTGAAACTTTTACAAAAAGGTTAAAAGTTCCAAAATATTCCTACAAGTCTGAGCCTTCATGGCTGAAACCCTAAACTGAAAGTTTAAGATTGATGGCTGAAGATGAAAAAGGACACAGATTGATGGCCAAGAATGCTCAACAAATATAAAAGAAAAATAAACTTGAGTTACATATGCCGTTGAAAAAGTTACCAAGGGGTGAGTCACCGTGGACAAGGGGCCAGCCCACATCATCAAATCTAACAAAAAAATCATTGTATTCAAAATTCAAAAGATCACTATAGTCTAGACCTTAAATAATGCAAATCCTGACCATGCATGCTTACTATAATCATTGAAAAGGTGAGAATTAAATCAATTATATCCAGATTGCAAAAGAGGCTGACAATTATACGTGCTCACAATGATAACCAAGATCGAAAGGTGGCGGATTATAGTATGGTCGTGGAAAATAATCAAATGTGGCTGAGTATAGTAGTGTGAGGGTGGTCTGCACTTCCAGGAGCTAAAGTAGATTTGTAAAATGTCACTTCATGTGACAATTTTTAAAGAGACGTCAATGTCATAACATGTGCACATGGACAAGTGGTCTCCACAGTGGATGTCTATTTTTGTAAGTTTTGCAATTATTTTTATTCACAAATAGAGAGTTGATTTTTTACATACTTTACAAGAGGACAGAATAGACAAGAATACAAATTCACATGCACAAGGAAAAATATTTTCCATTCAAGAAAGTTTATTTTAGCAACTTATTTACTCTTGCGCTTTCTATTTTATTTTTTCTATTTATTGTGTGCCTTTGCAAAGCACAAGGAGAACTTCTAGAGGAATTTTTGGATATAGGAATACTGAAGCAATTTTTTCCAGTTTTTCCTTCTGAGTGTGAAGAATTTATGCCTTACTAATTATTTGCAGTCTTCTTTATGTTTCTATTAGTCTAGTGAATGCAAATTCCATGATAAATCATCTTACCCTGCTGCAAATTTAGTATTTTCTAGATAATTTTAATGTGAATGTTAACTTATCAGTGATGTTTTGATATTTTCCCCTCAGTATAATAAAATGTTTGTGCTTAAAATCTTTAGAAAACTATTGGCTCATGCATCAAAATCCTTCAAATATAAATTGTGCATATACTCAGTGAAAACCCTCATACAAATTTGGTGTATCACCTTAGTTTTAGTTACTTTACAGTCATCTTTTACTCTTAAACCCAAAAATAAATTTAGGATACATCAACAAGGAACCGGCCTTGATACCTGATACTCACCTCCAAAATAGGTACACCCATAGACCTGAGGTTTTTCCATTATATCTACAAAAGAGAGAGATCAAATTTTGTAAGCTTGGAAAACCTACAACCATCTCTCTATAGGGTAATATTTTAAGAGATAAAAATACCTTAAGGGAACACATTCTCCTTATTACAAGCATGATTATCAATCCTAGGAGGGAAACATATACTCCAAATAAAGTTTGACTATGTCGTACAAAACTGTTGGGTTCATGACAATGCTTCTAAGCATACATCCTATGGCGATAACTCAAACTTGGGATCTTATTTACCTGAGCTAGAAGGTGTCATTGAGTGTAAATATTTAATTTCATCCTCAGGTTTTAATTTTCTATGATAAAAATAATCACACAATAAGAATAGTTATGCACAAAATTTATACTAAGGTTGACTATTTCGTTTAGAATTAATTATTATGTTTTTTAGGTAAGAAATACAACACACCAATCATTGAATCATATTTTACACAATATAAATGCACTATAATGTATTGAATTCAATTTCATTTAACATATACATCCAACCCTTTTTTCAATACGATAAATCTGAATCTAAATGACACCTATCGTTAAATGCACATTTACCAAAGCACCCCTAAAACTAAGATCTCATACATATTACCAAATTTCAATAATAAACTTTACTATAGCATAGAAATTCAATTTTGTTTCATTAATATATATATATATATATATATATATATATATATATATATATAAGTTATAATAATTCACCATGATTTAAAACCACTTTGTTTTTCCATCTTACTTGCATCCTTCAAAACCATGTGAGCATGAAATCTATGATAAATCGTTTGCATGGCATCCACCTAAATCTAGCATAATAAACATTTTTAGTTTTATACTTACATAATAATAATAAGCGCACTCAAAGAGAGAGGGTTAGAATCATATATTCACTTCATTCCATTGCACTTCATTTCTTAACTAAGGAGAGAGAAAGATATAGGGAAGAGAGAGAAACACTATTTTTCCAAAAATTACAATTCACACCACAAGTCACACATGAGAGTTTCATTTGATAACTTATATGTTTCAATAATTTTTCATGACAGTTTATCGTCTTACCTAAGGTCCTATGACCTATTTTACATTTTTCTACTAGTTGCAAAAACATCTCATTTTGTCTTGGAGGCTAAGAAACCATGTTATAAAATTATATGTCGATGAAAAAATACACAATAGGTAAATTTCTATGTGTCCTCCTATATACCAAGAATTTATAGGAACTGACAAAATTAGGAGCTTGCAAATGATTTACAAGTGACGGTAAGTTTTCCAAGGGCCATCAGTCATGCTTGGGCTTGTTATAACATAAACCAATTTTAGCTCAAGGGCTAAGAAACCACATTCAGGAACTAACTCTCGATGGACGGAATCCCCACGAGAATATTCCTACATGCCCCTTATATATGGATAATTCATCACAATTGACAAAACTGAGAACATACAAATGGGTTACAAATGGCGATGGGTTTTCTGGAGCCACCATTTTTAGTTGATCTAGTTTGACCTAGTCAAATTATGACCAAAGGCCTACAAAATCCTACTGTGAAACTATCTTGAAAATTAATTTTCCCAAAATTTAATGTTGTAATAATTTTTCTAGTTGAAATACTATAGGTTTGTGAAGGCGGATAAATGTTCTTTTGTTCATGGTCCAAATGATGGGAAAAAATAAAAGCCAACTTTTTAGTTCTATCAACTTCCTAAAAGTGCAAAATAGAGTAACATGGCTCCTAGGGGAGCGATAAAGAGAGTATAAATAATCGATTGGGATCAATATATAGCCTTATGTGACTCTCCTCATAACAAGGAACACATATGATTCTTGAGATCTCTTTTATGGGGCACAATATGTACTTTTGCACATCTTTGGAAATTACATTTTCCTAACTCTCCAAGGTAGACAAATATGGTTGTTTTAGTTAACTAATCTAGCTCTCACAAAAAGCAATGGACATGGTCATAAATTTTTGAAACCCTAGGTTTATAAATGCATAATGTTGTGGTCACGATACGGTTGAGAGTAAAATTTTAAGTCAATAATGTAAATCATAAGGAGGAGTTTGATTGTTTCACACTAATAGACTAGTTAAGTATCCAATTATTTAGGTATCTCATGATTTAATATTTTCTTTATTTTGTGGCAAATGAAGAACAAAATTGTACAAAATTTATAAATGATTTCTTTATGGAGACCATGTCTGGATTTGATCAGGGATAGAAGTTAAGTAGTTTTATCATTTTGTGCGACGGTTGCAGTTGCTAGAGGAGCTTCAAATCCTTTTTCACTAATCTAACCTCGTGTACCTTCCGCAATCCTCCATAATTTAATAAGTTTCTGGATTTGATGCATCATACTTCATAGTTCAAGGAGTTTGAGAGTATATTTACCATAACATCACACCTTTCTTTAAAGTGCTTAGACAATAGATTAAATTCTCCCCATTTCAAATTACATGGAGTTCCCTCCACATGGTTGAGTCATCAAATCCTAATGCTAGTCTTTGAGTGTATACCAAATTTCCAATGTATTTTGGGAGTGTATACAAAATTTCCAATGTATTTTACCCAAAATCCACACAACTTTACACCTCTCCAAGTGCCACAAGCCACGACATGACTTAACCAACCTCCAAAATCCAAAACGCAAGCATTGTCAACACAACAATCCATGGCCATGTCAAGTGTGAAGATAGTACTGTAAGTGTAAAATCACAACACCCCTAAATTTCTGTAACTTGGTGGGCTGAGAGTATCATTTTTATTGCATAACATGGAGCATATCTCAAAGTGTGGGAATTTTCAATCGAGAGAGCTCTCCATATGAAGGCCAATTCCTATTCCTTTGTTCAGGTGCACACATAAAACGTTTGGAGAGGATCTATTCCGACACCTATTCTGACACCTATTCTAACTTGCCAAGGAGACAGGGTTAAGAAGATCTGAGAAATTAAACCTAAACTAAAAAAGGTGATGCACCAAAGGAATGCTAAACACTGGCTTTTCTATCAAACACAGACCACTAAAATGTGATACAACCACTATGCACAGATAACCAATATTGTAATGAAATATCAAATAAAGGAAATGAACATAAGAGAGGGTTGAAACCATCCACACACATGTATTACTGCTTCATAAATTGATACAGAACATTACAATGGTCAAAAGGAGAATAACTTATATTACACTCTCAATGGGAGGTTCAGAATCCATGAATTCTTCTATAGATTAGAGAAGAAGGGAGGTTGGAAAACCAAAATGTCCAACCCTTTACAATGAACCAAGCTCTTATCTTTATAAATGCAGTGAAGAGATAAGAAAAAAAAAGGTAGGAAACCTAGTTTGGAGCTTGTTATCTCTTGAAAGTGCACCTGGCAGAGAGATGGCAACAGGCTTTCTAATTCTGCAATAGATCTCTCTCTCTCTCGTAGATACAATGGGGACCCCTCAAGTTTTTGGGTATACCTATTTTGAGGTGAACCTTTGGGATTAAAAGGCCGGCTCCTTATTGGTGTTCACTAAACTATTTTCTGGGAGTTTAAGGGAAAAATATTACTATAAATTTAAATAATACTAAGGTGATACACCAAATTTTAGATGATAACTTGAATGAGTTACATACAAAACTGATTTGTGAAGAATTCTTTAGGTGCACGAACCAATTAATAATTTGTATAGGAAATAAGGGCAAAACACTTAATTTGTGCTGAGGGAGAATCACAACAGCACTAGTAATCTAATATGCACAATAAGATTTAGTAGGAAATGGTAAATTTTTTATTAATTAGGGAATATTGATTCACAAGATTAATATTGACATACACAAGACTGCAGAATAACTTGGAAAGGCAAGAATAATTCAAACTCAGAGGGAAAAAATGGCAGAAATTGCTTCAGTACTCATATAAGAAGTTCACTAGGAAGAATCTTTAAAAAATTCCTCCCCCCTTGTGCTTTGCAAGAGCACACAATATATAGAAAAATTTCACCCCCTTCCTAAAAATAGACTAAAGGCTATAATCACCCATGTGTCCTAATTTTATCCCTTAAATAAAGGAATAAAAATAATACAAACTACAACATATAATAAAGTAGGCATTATCAACCTTAGATACAATACACTCGAACTGAAGTTGACTGTTCTATTTTTAAGAAAGAAAGATGAATAATTTGCTAAAATTAAAAATTACTTGCTAGGCAAGTCTTCTTTCTTTGCACATGCAAATTCATCATCTTCTCTATTTTGTCCTGTTGTGGAGGCATGAAAAATATCATCTCCTGTGTGTAGGTAAAAGGTTGCAATATTTTCACAATAAAATTGAAGTGGGGACCACCTCTAATGTATACATGCTTTGATTTTCCTCCACTTTTCAAGATGTTCACATGAGTGACACTTCAAAAATTTTGGTTTAAAAACACCCCATGTGGGGACCACCTTGGTTTGTTTAAAATTATGGATGCTGCCACCTTTGTGGACTTAGGAAATTTGTATTTGTTTTGATAAAAGGGGACCACCCTTTGGCTAGGCCACCATGTATATTATTCGCCACCCTTGGTCATTGGCACATAATACAAACATTACCTTTTCAGGACTTTTGGCATATAATTATGTTTTATTTTGCTAGCATGCATACTTTAAAATTGGTAAATTCTTGGCAATTTATTATTTCTCTGTCCACGTGGGTTGGCCCCCTCCACGATGACTCGACCCTTGTGGTCTTATGCGGTGGTAACCCTAATTGGGCTTGGTTAACTTTTTTTTTTGTGAGCTCTTATGGCCCTTTATCTTTGTCCTTGGTTTCTCTGCCGCCGTTGATTCTTTACCATAGTTAGGGTTTGAACCCAAACATTAATTACGGTCGGTGGCGTTTAATTGGGGCTTATCACTTAAAAAGTGTGTTTGATCTTTGATTGTTCGATTTGGCACTTGGCATTTGGTAATTCATTGATCTTTAACCCTAGTTCGATGGAAGGTTTATACACTTGGGCTTTGCACTTGGTCATTTCATTCAGTTTTTCATTTTGCGGGCAAAGCCTTGGAAAAATTTTCCCTCGCTCTATAATTTTTGATGGAAACTTGGAGATTCTGGAGTTATTCAATCCTATATACTTGTTCTTAAGCCTTTGACACCATTAATGCTTGACTGGAGCTGCATTTTTGATAAAAACAAAGGTATTTCATGTTATTTGGTTTCATGTGCTCGACTTTCCTTTCGGTATATGATCTAAAGATCATTTTCATTGTTTTTATGCTTTGTATTACCTCTATAAATTGATAAATCTTCACTTCTGGCTTTTTCTCTCTGGAATTTTTGATTTTGATAGTTGTCGAGCTCGACACGAGCCTACAGAGGGAACTTGCTGCCATTATTTGCTTGTTTGCTCGTATCTCCCCTTGGTGAGTTCTAACATTGTTTTCTATTTTCCTTTCAAGCTTGAGTTTTAGCTCTGCAACTCTGAATCTTTACAAACCTCGGTTATAATTTTCATTAAATGATATATTTTGTGGGTAAAGTCCATTTATGCTTCTGAAGTGAACCATCGAGCCCAACTAGTAACCTTGAGATTCGTTGAAGATTTTCCTATGATAGAGTTTGGATATTTCATTTGTAAACCCTTGGCCAAGTTCAGCATATTTGAAGTATTAACCTTTCTTGTTCCATATTTGATAGATACTTGTACTTTTTTCTTCTTTCCTATACAACATACTTCATTATCTGTTGAACTCTATCTGTAAACATAGCAGTTTGTGAATCATTTTTGTTTTTGTGCAGACTGCTAAAATCTAACTAGGCATTTGTAAACTTGAAAATAAGTTCTCCTTTTTTTTCATAGACCTGTCACGTTTCCTCTTCTCTTTGTAGATATATACTTGATATTTTGTTGTTTCTTCAAATATTGAAAAAACTGTAACCCTTGATTATTTACAAGTATGAAAGAAATGTAAAGGACTTGAGCTGTTTTTTTTACTTGGTTTCTTTGTATATATGTATGTTCTGATAAGTGAGCATTTGCATTTCGCTTCTATACAAACTGAAATTGGAAACTGGGTAGTATTGTATGAATTGAAGCTCCTGTAGATTCATTATTTTTTCTGTAAATGCAACTCCTTCTTTCTGTACATGTAACTGAATTTACTTTTGTGAACTCTGTGAATGCATACTTGACTTGTTTATTAGATATTGCGGAGCTATAACTGTAGATAAATACTTAGCGTTAGCAGTTCACTTCTCTTGTGATTCATTTCCTTTTCTTTAATGATATAAATCCATTTTGTATGTAGACTTGGAATGGATCTTGTACCTTCTTCTTGCAGCAGTTGTTGGTTGAAAAGTTTTTGGAAAGCTTAGTGTTAGAAGATTGACTATTTTATAATCTTCCATTGCACCTGTAGCTTTGAAATTTCCATTCAAAAAGAATTTTTATAAGCTATAAGGCTGCTCCTTTGATGTAAACATGATTGTATTTCATTCTTGTATAATGAAATAAAATGCTTCTTTTCTTGAAAATGAAGAAAATATTCAATTTACTTTTTTTTAATGACTTTTCATTGTTTAGAAGTCATGCTAGCAATTGTTTTTCAAATTTTGCTTTAAAATTTCACTTCTATTTTTTTGGAAAATTCGATTTTGCAAGGGGAAACTCTGGCAATTTTTTTTCCAAAATCCTTCTCTTTCAAGATTCTTGTGATTTGTCCATTCTAAAAAGATTAAAACATCTCTCTTGCTTATCTATTCACTTGAATGAAACTATCCATGCTAGCTTTGCTTGATTCATTCCAACTTTTGAAAATCTGTGAAGTAGCTGGCCTTTGATTCACACTTAGAATTTCCAAATTAAAAGGAACTTTTGATAGCTGCAAATTGATGAACTTTTGGAATAACTGTATGTTTCATTTTATCATGATATCAACTTAAAAGTGATGAAACATGTACTTTTGTTGATTTTCTTTGTTCCTTTTGAAGCTCAGATAGCTTAGAAAGCATGTAGTAGCTTTTTTAAAAACATGTATTTCAATTCTTTTTTAAATCAAAAGTCAATTTTACAAGGGGAGACTGGAAAAAGTTTTCCAAAATCCTATTTTCCTCTCTCCTTTTCAAGATTTCCAATCCTGATTTACTGCAATATATCTTTCTTGATCTATCCTAATGATTCTTCCTTATGTAAACCACGTGAAACTAATGTTTATTCTTCATTCAGTAACTGCTTTCTTCTTAAAAAAATAAACTGATTTAATTCAATTTTCTAACTTGTTCCTGCAAAATTTAGAAATAAGTTAGAAATAAATAGGTACTTTTGGCCTCTCTTGTATCCATGTGGTTTATTTCTTCTTCTTTCCTTCTTTTTCAAGTTGCTTTCAAAAAAATTTCATGTGTTATTTTCCACATCCTTTCTCTTTTACAAGCTACTCCAAATTTTTCCTTTTCTAACCCAATCCTTAGCTTCTTTGGTTTTCTCTTTCCATTCATTTCACTTTATGTGCTCTGCTTTTTCCATTCGCTGTAGGCCTATCTGTATCTCTTTCTCATCCCATGTCATGAATTTTTGTATTTCTTTCCGTTCAAGTACCATTAGATACATTGAACCTATAATATGTATTTGCTTTAGAACATGAGTATTGGAATAACATTGTATCTTAAACTCAAAATTTGACAAATACTGCTCTTGTCTTACAGGTGAAAGAAGATGTAGATGGAAGCAGGAAGATGAAAGAGTTGAGATGGACATGGAGATAATGAGGAACGGGGATAGAAGACAAAAAGGCAATGATGGGTTCATTTTTACTCCTCTAATCTTATTCTTTAGCACATGCAGCATTCTCATTTCCATGTATATGAT
Source organism: Taxus chinensis (assembly GCA_019776745.2). Lineage (NCBI taxonomy): Eukaryota > Viridiplantae > Streptophyta > Pinopsida > Cupressales > Taxaceae > Taxus > Taxus chinensis. Next base: position 639,646,669 of record CM034152.1, on the reverse strand, counting down.
GAGTTACTTAGTCATATCCCACGGCTTGTGTGGGAAAACTTATGATCTCTTATGAATAAAGAATTAAATTGAAATAATGAGTTGATTATCTCTTTCTGCATACAGTTTTCCTTTGATTGTACAATGATGTAGGTAACTCAATATCTCAATAAAATGAATTAACATAACGGATAATCTTAAAATGAGTTCCTGTAACTTCCACTGGATAACCATTGAATGAAATGTGTCTCCTTTTGTGTTGTTTAAATATCTTAGCCTATGCATTTCAGCTTGAATTCTTCCTGCTATTTACATTTATAAATTATTGTCACCATTTGTTTGTCAGTATTTTTTTGACGTAAGTAGTAGGAAAGGAGTCAGTTGTAATCGTTTATGATAGTGGAGATGGATGTAATATCATTAATCAAAAAACAACTCTAATGAAAAAAAGAGCAATAAATCTAACAGGAACCAAGATAATAACCATGCGAATCTGATTACTTGAAAACTTCCACTATGTTTGTTGTTCCAAAACTATACACCGCACATACTCTAGAATCTAGTATTTTCATGAAGATAACAAAGCTGTTCCATTTGGGGCTTGTGTTCTTTTGCTGAGGATATTCATGCAATTGTAGACTATGTGATTTGTTACATTTTGTAACAGCAAACATAGCTGTAGATTTCACTTCATCTCTTTCGCAAATCAACAGTAACAAAATAATCTGATAAAACTCCCTTAGCTTAGGTATACTCCACTAAGGCTATGCATCGTAACAAATTTTTGAGTTGGCCATTTTTGTAAAAGTGCAAAATTTTTCAACATTTCTTCCGATCCTGCGGGGAAAGCTACCTGCTAGCTTGTAGACTAGTGTCTTAATCTTGTCCATTGGGTATGGACTCCAAATATGTGACCAAAATCTGCCCTTTTTTGAAAGGTCTGCAACCCTTTCAAAACAACTAAAGTTGGGAAAAGATTTTGCAAACTGGACCACATGCACAAATGCACTTATTTAAAATAAATAACGATGCAATGTGTAGAAACTGCACTTATTTAATGGTAGATTCCTATTCTAACCATCACTATAATATTTTCAATAACAATGTTTGAGAAAACATACCATTCACAGGAATGGGAAGTTCCTCTCCATTCTGCTTCAAAAGCTGAAAAGAATTGTGTTCCTTGCAAGCTAAAATTATGTAAGGACTACTCCAAAGTGTATCAAACTTTGAGTGTCTTCCTGGCATAGTACGATTAGCATCCCATTTCAACACAATATCTCCTTAATTGAAGATTTTGAATTTTGCTTTCTTGTCAAAAGTCTACTTCGTCTGTTTCTGATTTTTATCCATGTTCAAATGAGCTTGATCTCTTAGCTCTTGTAATTCCATCAATTCTACATAACGGACCTGCAACAGTTCACTTTCAAGTAACTCCATTTGATGTAGGAAATATAATGTAGGTAATTCAACTGAAATTGGCATCCTCGCTTCTTTCCCTTACACAAGCTTGTACGGTGAGTTGACCAAATGATCTTTTAGGGGTCACCTTATTAGCTCAAACTGCTGAATTGAACATTAGATGCCAATCTCTTTGATTATCCTTGAGTGTTCTTCTGATGATTCTTAACATATTTTTATTAGTGTTTTAAGCTAAGCCATTACCTTGTGCGTAATAATTAGATAAAGAGATCAAGTAGATTCCATGTGGCTAACAACCAAATCTGTTACTTTAGGATCTGAGAAATGTTAGAGCATTATCTGATATGATAGTTGTTAGAACACCAAATATGTAGAATATACGTTCATAGAAGGCTAGTATTGAAGCTTCATTAGCATCCTTCAAGGCTATTGCTTCAGTCCATCATGTAAAGTAATCTGTAGCAGTGAAGATCCATTTGTTTCCTTGTGAAGAAGACAGGTTAATCATTCTAATAAAGTCAAGACCCCACTGCATAAAGGGATAATCAACTGAAACAGAATGCAAAGGTAACAAAGCTAAACATTCTTTTCCAACAAAGAAAGCACATTTCTTGCACTTTCTAATTCATTCAAAATAGTCCTTAAATATGCTAGGCCAATAGTAACCTGCTTTCATGATCTCCAGAGCTATAGTACGTGCTGAGAAGTGACCTCCTGCAGGTCCTTCATGGAATTCTGATAATATCTCTCTGAATTTTGTCATAATCGATACATCACACCAAGATTCCATTTATGTCTCTTTTGAACAATACGCCATCAATGAAAAGATAAGGAATAGCTTTTAACTTAAAATATCTTCGTTTATTCTTATCCATACCTTCCGGATAGGTGTCATGTTGTAGATAGTTCACCAAATCAGTCATCCATCTTTATTCCTGAATTACTTGAGAATGTTCAGGTTGCTGATTTTCTGGTTGCAACATAATGTTTGATTGTTGATACATGGTTTCATCATGTTGTTATGAATCTTTAGGTTCTGTAGCCTGCTATTTTTCCATATCAGCAATTAAAATCTCACATAAAACTTTACCTCTAACTGTCTTGGCAACTCAGATATCAACATCATATTCCATGACCTTCGTTATCCAGCCTGCTCTTTTCTCATTCAATTATTTGTTTAACAAGAAAGCTTTCACACTTGGATGAGAAACAAGAACATGAATCTTATTATTTGAAAGCATGTACTTAAAATTATTTAGTTCTCTGACTACTAAAACTACTTGTTTTTCAAGAAATGTGTACCTTATTTCATAATCATGAAAACTCTATCCAAAAAAAGAAATTAGCTATTCAATATTCTCGTCATTACTTGAGTTAGAATAGTTGAGATTGTTTCAGCTCCTGCAAGTGCATATAATGTGAAATATTTGTCAAAATTTTGATTTGCAAGAGTAGGAGCCTGAGAAATAGTTGTTTTAATAGCCTCAAAACCTTCTCTTCCTTCGCTAGTCCAAGAGAATGTTTTCTCTTTCTTTAGCATGGCTGTCAATGGCTTAACCAATGCTGTAAAATCTAGAAAAAATCTTCTGAACAAAGTTGATTTTTCCTAGAAATCTCTGTAATGCCTTCTTGTGATGAGGTAATGATAGCTATGATATGGCTTCAATTCTGAAAGGATCAATTGCTAAACCTTGTTTAGCAACAATATGGCCAAGTAGCTTACCTTCATGTACTTAAAAGATAGACGTTTCGGGATTCAAGGATATTCCAAACTGCCTGCAGATCTAAAAAGTCTGTCTCAAACGCATTAGATGTTCATCAAAATCTTTTGAGAATATAGTGACATCATCTAAATAAACAAGTATGCATTTATTTAGTAGGCTATGAAAATCCATGTCCATTGCACATTGAAACGTTGCATCGGCATTTGAAAGACCAAAAGGCATTCTTTTATAAGCGTAAATACCCCACTTGGTGGTAAAAAATATTTTATATCTATCTTCTCCTCAGACTAAAATCTGATTATATCCACTGTAACCATCTAGAAGGGATCTAGTCTATCTGATCCTGAACTATTCTCAAAATATGATACATGTTCGGTAGTGGATAATGATCTTTTAATGATGCTTTGTTAAGATCTCTAAAATCCACACATAATCTGATTTCTCCATTCTTTTTCCTAACTAGAACAAAATTTTCTACCCAACTTGAATGCTTAACTAGGAAAATAATTCTTGATTCAATCAATTTTGATAATTCTTTCCTCATAAGAGGTTTTATTCTAGGGTTTATAGGCCTTTGTTTCTGCCTAACTGGTTTAGAATTTGGCTGTAATTCAATCGTATGTTGTGCTAGACTAGGGTCACAACCTTTCAAGTTTTGGTATCTCCAAGTGAAAGCATCTTTAAATTAAGTGCAAAGCTTAATAAAAAACTATTTTTCAGATAAGGAACATACCTTTCCAAGAAATAAGTTCTTTCCTTCATCAACTGAAACCTCTTCACAATTATCAACATGAGTGGACATCTTAGCTTTGTCCTTTCTTAACTAGTCATCAGTGCTGAAGATGTCTTCCAATGTGACAATTCCTCGAGGTAACTTGTTTTTCTTTAACTGAACAAACTGGTTACCATATAGATGTTGTAATTTATCTTGATTTACTGCAGAAAATTTAGCTTCTTACTGCAAAAACCTGTAGATTTGATTATCACTTTCAAAAACCTACCAATTAGATTCATTATTAGGTATAGAAGGCCTGAAAATTAACTTAACATGAGGCTGAACTTTGTTGTTTTCTATTTGTTCCAGCACTTTGAAACTAGCACCAACTGCTGCAAGTCTATCAACATGTTTATTTTCATCTCTAGGAATAAACTGAATATTAATGGCATCAAAATCTTCCATTAAGTCTGAAACTCTATGCCTGTAAGACTTCATTAATGGATTCTTACATACATTGAATTTTTTCACTTGATTGATTACTAACTCAGAATTGCCAAAGACTTGTAACGTGTTGATTCCTCTTTTTCTGGCCCAAAGTAAGTCATGAATTAATGCTTCGTACTCAGCTACAATAAAAGTGCATGAAAAATTGAAGACTCAGAGTTGTAAAATACCTTTCATTTTTTGGTGAAGTGAGCATCAGACCTACTCCCTGGCCCTTCTTATTCTTAGCTCCATCAAAATGAAGCTTCTAAATCCCTTCTGTTGAATTTTTTGTTTTAGACAGCAATACACCGAAAATATGTTCTTCAACCTATTTAAAAGGATCATGAGCATGTTCTTCAAATGTTTTCTCATCCATAAATAGGTTAGGCACACCCTTTAGCACTATAATCTGAGCTACATCATCAAAATCAGATTGATCTAGAGTAGAATAATTTGCCACTACATTTGGTGAATGAGGCTCAATATGAAATCTAGCCAATGGATCTAAATTGATGGTAACTTTAGTGAAATAACGTGTAGTGAAAAATAAGAAAGACCAATCAGAAGACAGGTAACCTCATATTTTTTCTGTAAAGTCTCTAGATAGGCACAAAGAAAAATATGGAGGTAAATCCACAACAGTAACATCTTGCAAAATGGAAACATTTGGGCAAGCATGTAACGTTACCTCCAAATTTTTGATTATACCAATTATATTAGTTGCAGTTCCATCAAGCTGTAGAAAACATTTTTCTGTTGGCTCATACTGCAGGCCTAGTTTTTCAACAATTGAATTTGGCATAACTATGCTAATAGCACCGTTGTCCACCATGCATTTATGAACTAAATTTTCTCCAATAATCAGGGATAGATAAAAAGGTGGTGGATTCTTTATTTTATGAGAATTCAAAACCTTTTGAACCATCCATCTAACATCCTTTACGCAATCTTAATCAAGTGTTCCAAGGACCATATCTGTATTTTGAACTTCCTTTAATGTTGTTTTTGAAGAAATATGCAATTTAGCTAGTTCATGAGAGAGTAAATCTTGTTGTCCTGGAATGCTTAAGGCATCCCACATTGAGATATTAACATTTTGATTCTTCATAACATCAACAATATTAAAAGAAGCAACCTTCTTAGAGATAGATTCAACCTTTTTAGCATAAGCCTTAGCAAAAACTTATTTTGCTTCAGTAGCCTTGGATATTTGAGGGATAAACAATCTTCTTGGATCATGCTAAAGTTGTTTTTGTTGCTCTTTACCAGCTGCAACACTTGTTGTTTTCTAAGGGACAGTAGGACTGTTGGCTTGTTTTGAGGTTGCAGATGTTGATATATCACTGACAGTGGGCAACACAGTTCTGTTTTGTTGTTTTTTATTCTCGGCAGCTTTCTCTTGAGCTCTAGTGGTAACAACAATGAAATTATCCTCATTAAAGCTAACCAAATTTTGTTCAAGTGTTTTCTGAACATGAATTTCTTGCTGCCCACCCTCCATTTGAGGCATGAATAATGCTTCAGACTGAGGTTGTGCAAAAAGATTCAGGTTCAGGAAAACATTCAGACAATTTGTAGCTTGATGAGGCTTATTACAAGGTTGGCACCACTCTTTTGTAGCCATATGAACTTGAACCAAAGATTTAGATGCACTAGGAACATTAGAATCAAACTGCCTTTGTTGATAAGGCTACCTGTAATTCTGATTATGTTGGTAAGGCTGCCTATTCTGCTAGTTTTTCTTATAAGGAGCTTGATATGGTCTATTAGGCAATGCAAGCCTATTTTCAATTGATGTCAGCTTATTTCCCATGGTTTTCAAGGCTTTAAACATATCTAGGGATATGGATGCAACATTAGGCTCTACGATTGTAATAGGTTGTGCGATAGGAGCTAAATCTGCCAAAAATGGCATTGTAGGCCTTGGTGAAAACTTTCCAGCCTGTATAAGGCTATTTTCAGCTTTTATAGCAATGTCATAGGCTTCTTGAAGAGTAAAATCTCCCATGGATTAGATCATGGTTGAAATATCGCTACTTAATGCTCATAGATGATAAAGGAAAGCGTGATGAGCTTGAGGCTTAACACTTGCTAGGATTCTTTCCCAAGTCCTAGAAAAATGAATGTTGAAACTAGATAGGTATTCATGAGGGTCTCTCTTGATAGTAGATAGTTGTTTTATCAGGGAAAAATGATCTGAATTGTCTTGGAACTGTTCAAGAAATTTCTCTCCTAATTCATCCCAAGTTCTTATGCTTCCAATTTCTAAATTTTTGTACCATTGCAAGGCTTGTCCTTTAAAAGATGCAGCTAAAATTCTTAAATCTATGTCTTCATGAGTAATATTGTGGACTACACATATGGCTGCAACATCTTTAATATGTTCAGTAGGTGTAACTTGATTTTCAAAGGTAAATGATGGCAAAATTTTCAAACTAGTGTTGGGAATATCATGGTACACTGGAATTACTAATGGGCTGCCATTAGTGAAGGCCAGAAAATTTCTGGGTGGTTGAATAGCCATTGGAAAAATTAGGATATTTATTGAAAAATTTATATGTGGTGAAGGAATATCAGGAGTTTTTTCAAAACCAGGTCTGTTATAATGCAAAGTATTATCAGCCCTTCTCCTTCTAGCAGAATTCAAAGGTAAAGAAACAAACTCAGGAGGAATTCCTCTTACCGATGATATTGTAGTCACTTTAGGCATGGAACATGCTACAATACTAGTCTGAAATCAGCTTTACGGAGTCGCCAAAAGATCGTACAATCTTTAAAATTAATTTTTTGCAGCTCTGCTCCCAAAATTAACTCTTATTTGCTGTAAATCTTCTTTTGATCTACTCTAGAATTTGTGATTTGCATGCAGATATGATTCGCGGTCCCACCGGGCATGCCAAAAACTGTTATCTCTCAAAAGTGCACCCGACAGAGAGATGACAACAGGTTTTCTAAGTCTGCAATAGATATAAATTTGAAAGGCAAGAATAATTCACACTCAGAGGGAAAAATTGGAAGAAATTTCTTTAGTACTCATATATAAAGTTCACCAGGAAGAATCTCTAAAAAATTCCTCTCCCCTTGTGCTTTGCAAGAGGACACAATATATAGCAAAAGTTCACCCCCTTCCTAAAAGTAGACTAAAGGTTGTACTCGCCCATGTGTCCTAATTTTATCCCTTAAATAAAGGAATAAAATAATACAAATTAGAGCATGTAATAAAGTAGGCATTATCAGCCTTAGATACAATACAGTCAAACTAAAGTTGAATTTTCTATTTTTAAAAAAGAAAGGTGAATAACTTGCTAAAATTAAAAATTGTTTGTTAGGCAAGTATTCTTTCCTTGTACATGCAAATTCTTCATCTTCTTTTTTATGTCCTATTGTGGAGGCATGCAAAATATCATCTCCTATGTATAGGTAAAAGGATGCAACCTTTTGCAATATTTTCACAATAAAATTTAAGTGGGGACCACCTCCAATGTATACATGCTCTGAATTTCCTCCACTTTTCTGGATGGTCACATGAGTGACACTTCAAAAAAAAAAATTTAAAAACACCACATGTGGGGATCACCTTGGTTTGTTTGAAATTTTGGATGCTCCTACCTTTTTGGACTTAGGCAATTTGCATGTGTTTTGATAAAAGGGGACCACCCTTTGGCTAGCCCACCATGTATATTATTCGCAACCCTTGGTCATTGGCACATAATAAAAATATTACCTTTTTGGGACTTTTGGCATATAATGATGTTTTATTTTGTGGGCATGCATACTTTAGAATTTGTAAATTCTTGGAAATTTACCATTGCTCTGTCCACATGGGCTTGCCCCCTCCACGATGACTCGACCGTTACGGTCTTAGGTGGTGGTAACCCTAACTGGGCTCGGTTAACATTTTTTTTTGTGAGCTCTTATGGCCCTTGATCTTCGTCCTTGGTTTCTCTACCACTGTTGACTCTTTACAATAGTTAAGGTTCAAACCCTAACATTAATTATGGTCGGTGGAATTTAATTGGGGCTTATCACTTGAAAAATATGTTTGATCTTTGATCATTCAATCTGGCACTTGGCATTTGGTGATTCGTTGAACTTTAACCATGGGTTAGGGTTTTGAAACCCTAATTCGATGGAAGGTTTAAACACTTGGGCTTCACACTTGGTCATTTCATTCATTTTTTCATATTGCGGGTGAAGCCCAGGCAAATGTTTCCCTTGCTCTACAATTTTTGATGGAAACTTGGAGATTCTGGAGGTATTCGAGCCTGTATAATTTTTCTTAAGCCTTCGACGCCATTAATGCTTGACCGGGGCTGCATTTTTTATAAAAATGAAGGTATTTCTTGTTATTCGGTTTCTTGTGCTTGAATTTCCTTTCGGTATATGATCTAAAGATCATTTTCATCGTTTCTACGCTTCGTATTACTTCTGTAAATTAATAAATCATCACTTTTGGATTTTTATTTCTGGACTTTTTGATTTTGATTATGGTCGAGCTCGACACGAGGCTGCAGAGGGAACTTACTGCCATTATTTGCTTGTTTTCTCATATCTTCCCTTGGTGAGTTCTAACATTGTTTTCTATTTTCCTTTCGAGCTCAAGTTTTAGCTCTGCAACTCTGAATCTTTGTAAACCTTGGTTATAATATTCATTAAATGAAATATTTTGTGGGTAAAGTCCATTTTTTCTTCTGAAGTGAGCTTTCAAGCCCAACTAGTCACCTTGAGATTCATTGAAGCTTTTCCTATGCTAGAGTTTGGATATTTCATTTGTAAACCCTTGGCCTGGTTCAACATATTTTAAGTATTAACCCTTTTTGTTCCTTATTTGATAGATGCTTGTATTCTATTTGTCTTTCCTATAGAGCATACTTCGTTATCTGTTGAACTCTGTCTGTAAACTTGGCAGTTTGTGAATCATTTTCGTTTCTGTGCAGACTGGTAAAATCCAACTAGGCATTTTTAAAATTGAAAATAAGTTCTCCATTTGTTTGCAGACATGTCACATTTCCTCTTCTCTTTGTAGATATATACTTGATATTTTGTTGTTTCTTCCAATATTGAGAAAACTTTAACCCTTGATTATTAGCAAGTATGAAAGAAATGTAAAGGACTTGGGATACTTTTTTACTTTCTTTCTTTGAATATTTGTATCTTCTGATAAGTGAGCATTTGCATTTCAATTTTATATTAACTAGAACTGGAAAGTGGGAAGTATTGTACATGAGTTCAAGCTCCTGTAGATTCATTCTTTTTTCTATAAATGCAACTCCTTCTTTCTATACATGCAACTAAATTTACTTTTGTGAGCTCTTTGAATGCATACTTGACTTGTTTATTGGATATTTCTTAGCTATAACTATATATGAATACAAGTAGCATTAGTATTTCACTTCTCTTGTGATTCATTTCCTTTTCTGTAATGATAGAACTCCATTTTTATGTACACTTGGAATGGATCTTGTACCTTCTGCTTGCAGTAGTTGCTGGTTGAAAATTTTATAGAAAGCATAGTGTTAGAAGCTTCACTATTTATGATCTTCCATTGCACCTGCAACTTTGAAATTTCCACTCAGAAACATTTTCTAGAAGCTATAAGGCTGCTCCTTAGATGTAAACATGATTGTATTTAATTTTTTATAATGAAATAAATGCCTCTTTTCTGGAAAAATGAAGAAAATACTCAATTTCCTTTTCTGTAATGACTTTTCCTTTTTTAGAAGTCATGGTAGCAATTGTATTTCAAATTTTACACTAAAATATCACTTTTGTTTTTCTGGAAAAGTCCATTTTGGAAGGGGAAACTCTGGCAATTTTTTTTCAAAATCCTTCTCTTTCCAAATTCTTCTGATTTGTCCATTCTAAAAAGATAAAAACATCTCTCTTGCTTATCTGATCACTTGAATGATACTGTCCATGCTGGCTTTGCTTGATTTATTGCAACTTCTGAAAATCGGTGAAGTAGTTGGCCTTTGATTCACACTTTGAATTTGGAAATTAAAAGGAAATTTTGATAGCTGCAAATTGATGAACTTCTTAAATAACTCTATGTTTCATTTGATCATGATATCAACTTAAAATTGATGAAACATATACTTTTCTTGACTGTCTTTGTTCCTTTTTAAGGTCAGATAGCTTAGAAAGCTTGTAATAGCTTTAAAAAACATGTATTTCAATTCTGTTTTAAATCAAAATTCAATTTTACAAGGGGGAGACTCTAGATAATTTTTTCCAAAAATCTTGTTTTCTCTCTTCTTTTCCAAATTTCCAATCCTGATTTGCAAAAATATCTCTTTCTTGACTTATTCTGATGCTTCTTTCTTTTGTAAACCATCTAAAAATGATATTTTATCTTCATTCAATAATTGCTTCCTTCTTAATCAGTTAGACTGATTTTCATTCTATGTTGCAACTTGTTCCTGCAAAACTCATAAATAAGTTAGAAATAAATAGGATTTTTGGCCTCTCTTATATCCATCTGGTTTATTTATTCTTCTTTCCTTCTTCTACAAGCTATTTTCCAGCTTCCTTCATGTGCTTTTTTTCACATTTGTTTCTTTCCCAACTACTTCAGATTCTACCCTTTCTAACCCAATCATTAGCTTCTTTGATTTTGTCTTACCATTCATTTCACTTTATGTACTCTGATTTTTCCTTTTACTCCCAGCATATCTATATTTCTTTCTTATCATGTGTCATGAATTTTTGTATTTCTTTCCTTCAAGTACCATTAGATACAATGAACTTAGGATGTGTATTTTCTTTAGAACATGAGTATTGGAATAACATTGTACCCTGAGCTCAAAATTTGATAGATACAACTCTTGTCTTGCAGGTGAAAGAAGATGGAGATGAAAGAGTTGAGATGTGTTAGGAATAATTAATAGTGTTAAACATTATATTGTTATTTGTTGTGGAACAACAAATTATTACCTGGTATTATATGTGAAGTTGTTGTAAACAACTTCATGTATTTAGCTTGTTGTTTACAACCACTCCTAAATTATAGGAGGTTGTTTTGCTATTTGCTTGGCTATTTACTAGCCATGTATTGTCATTATGTATTTTAGAGAGAAATAATATATCGAACATATTTGTGTGAAGAAAATGATTGTGTAAATCTGTTTCAGAGCTTTCATTTGGTACCAGAGCAGTTTGTTCTCCCATGCCTGCGATGGAGTAAAAAATCATCAAGGGGCAATTAGTATTCTTTGTTGTCCCATCTATGAGGAAGGCCCTTCAAATCCGCACCTTCATTCGGCATTGGGTTGCTGTTAAAAAATTGAATTTGTATCACTTTTTGTCACGGATTCAACTTTCACACCAGCGGTTTTCCTCTCAACATTGGATGCCCGCGTATAGACCTCATCAACAGTTTTTTTCTCCAATTTTGACACATGTCTCCACGTGTAACTGAGCAGTAGAGTGAAAAGTTGGTAGGAATTCGTGCATGGAAGATATTGGAAGGCGTAAGGATTTGAGCGGTTCATTACCTTGTTTTGGCGTGGTAAATCCTACAGCAAACAATCAGATCTCCAAACTATAGGACCACGCACTCAGCCTCTGCAAATTACTACTAAAGTTTGATCTTGGAGCCATAAAAATGCACTCATCCTGTAATCATAGCCGTATAAATCTACACGGCTGCACCATGTATCTATTTCATGCTCCTCCCTCAATCTTCTGCGCAAATTGATGAATGGATGTTGCGGAAAATTCTCAGGCATAACACAGATCCATGTTTTCCTCCAACGGAAATTGGTAATTAGGCGTGTTAGTTTTTTGTGATATAGTCGAATTGTATTGTTATAATAATAGTCATTTCCCGTAAAGTTTATCAAAGTAAAAAAAAATCTTTGAGTCTTTATTTTTATAGTTTGTAAAAAGTAATTAAATATACTTTTTATTCTATAGGTAGAATTTTAGTGTTTATTTATTATTCAAGTCAATAGTTGTAAGGTATTAAAAAGTAATTTTCTATTAATTTTTTAAATAGGTTGTTTAAAAATCAATATTTTTGGTGTCTAAACCATAAGATACATTGTGTATAAGTATTGTCAGGTCATTTAGGTTTCATAGTCATTTTTTGCCTTACGAACGCATTTTCGGTAGAATCCGACGTTCGGGTAAGGTGTGTAATTTTTGAGCTTCATATCCAAATCCGGCTGAGTTAGCAGCATGCAACATGAGGATGGAGGCAACAGAGGATGGAGGGCGATCAGCGCCTCTCGTTAGTCACTAACGACGGGGTCGCATTAAAATTTGGAACAATATTTTATATTATTTTAGTTGTGTGGTGTGCAGAATAAAATGATGTGTGGTTTTCTTCCCCTGTTTTGATTCAAATGAGGAAGATATGCATTTTGGGTGCTGAGAACAGTTATATAGGAGGGCAGCTGAACTGGAGAGATCCTCTGACTGCAGAGATTCTTCGACTGTCGTACTTCTAACATCGATCGGCCGGTGAAATCTAGCGTTCACTGGAAGTGAAAGCGGGAACTGTTGAGTTCACGTATGAAGGTGAATCGGTGGAAGTGTGATCATCCGGTATGGGGTTCACTGTGGTGAAGCAGATTAGTCATGTGCAGCAAGATCCAGACAGCAAGATCCAAGCCAGCAGTATGCAGACCTAAAAGTATGCAGAGGCATACGATTCTGGTTCCAGTTCTATGGTGAATTTTTTCCGTGTTCACATTAAGGGGGTGATATCAGTAAATAATGTTCACACTAAGGGGGTGAATGTTAGGAATAATTAATAGTGTTAATCATTATATTGTTATTTGTTGTGGAAAAACAAATTATTACCTGGTATTATATGTGAAGTTGTTGTAAACAAATTCACGTATTTAGCTTGTTGTTTACAACCACTCCTAAATTATAGGAGGTTGTTTTGCTATTTTCTTGGCTATTTATTAGCCATGTATTGTCATTATGTATTTTAGAGAGAAATAATATATCGAACATATTTGTGTGAAGAAAATGATTGTGTAAATCTGTTTCAGAGCTATCAAGATGGAGATGGAGATGAGGAGGAGCGAGGATAGAAGATAGAAAGGAAATGATGGGTTCTTTTTTACTCCTCTACTCTTGTTCTTTAGAACATGTAATATTCTCATTTCCATGTATATGATGAGTTACTTAGTCATATCCCGCAACTTTTGTGGGAAAACTTATGATCTCTTATGAATAAAGCATTAAATTGAAATAATGAGTTGATTATCTCTTTCTGCATTCATTTTCCTTTGATTGTATAATGATGTAGGCAACTCAATATCTCAATAAAATGAATTAACATAAGGGATAATCTTAAAATGAATACCTGTAACTTCCACTAGATAACCATTGAAGGAAATGTGCCTCCTTGTATGGTATTTAACTATCTTAGCCTATGCCTTTCAACATGACTACTTCCTACTACTTACATTTAGACATTATTGTCACCATTTATTTGTCAGTATTTTCTTGACGTAAGTAGTACGAAAGGAGTCAGTTGTAATCATTTATAATAGTGTAGATAGATGCAATCTCATTAATCACAAATAGCTCTAATGAACACAGAGCAATAAATCTGATAGGCACCAAGATAATAACCGTGAATCTAATAACTCGAAAATTGCCACTATGTCTGTTGTTACAAAACTATACACCTCACATACTCTACAATCCGGTGTCTTCATCAAGATAACACAGTTTTCCTTCGGGGCTTGTGTTGTTTTGCTGAGGATATTTGTGAAATTACAGACTATGTGATCTGTTACATTTTGCAACATCACACATAGTTGTAGATTTCACTTAATCTCTTTCCCAAATCAACAGTAACAAAATAATCTAATGAAATTCCCTTAGCTTTGGTATACTTCACCAAGGCTATCCATCGTAACAAAGTTTCAAGTTGCTCATTTTTGTATGAGTGAAAAAAATTTCAACAGAGCTCAGCTACCAACTATCAATTCCCCTACAAATCCACCCACAATCTAATAAGTCCACATCTCTATGTCAGTTTGGCATGTTAAAGAAGGAAGAAGGACGCATAAAATCAAATTTGATTCAGTTGTTGAAGCAATCAGACCGTTTAATAATGGCATGAAGATGTTTTTTATTTTTTTTACCAACTTTACCTTCTCAAAATAAGGGTTTTTTGCCTCCATGGCATGGATGAGGTCGAGATCTTTTCAACAGTGCAAAATTTATTGAATTTTGAGCACTAGATCGAAATTTATGTTCATTTGAATATTTAAATCGGATCCATACAAAAATGGTGGAAAACCAGTTTTACAAAAGAGGTCCGCGGGCTCAAAATTCACTTTGTGCCTTTTATAAAAAAATTACAAAAATTTTAAAAAAAACCCACAGCCCCGTAGGCCTGCAATTCAATTTTTCTAGAAAAATAACTTTGGGCCCGTCGGTCCACATTTTCCATTTGGGCGAAAAGTCTCTCCCAGGCCCGCCCATCCACTTTTGGTAAAGAATCCCTCCAAGGCCAGCCTTCCCGCATGTTTTTTACACCTAACAAGTGGATTCTCTTGGAGTTGGCAGAGGTGCAGCATAATTTTAAACTTTGCGCCTTTTCAAAAAAAAATCCAAAAGGTTCAAACTACCTCCGAAGACCCTCCTTGCCACTTTAACTTGAAAGATGGCCATGTGTAGAGATGACATGCATTTGGGGACCATTTTTGGATTTTTCTTTTGAAGATGCACCGAAGAGACATCTGGCTCCTTCCACGTATTTTCCCTATTTCTCTATGTTTTGGCTAAATCCTTTTTGTTTGGTGGGGCAATATGATTGACCCGAGACACCTGTATAGATGGTGGGCATTTGGGACTTGCTTCTAGATTTTACCTTTTAAATTTGTGCAGAGATGACACAATGAGGCCTCCTCCATCCCTTCCATAATTATTTGATTTAAGTGGCTAGCTCTATCAAATTTTTTGACTCTTTAACATGTGGAAGCTCCGCGCATGTTTGAGACTGTCCATTGGTCTACCCCTTTCAAAATTGCGCAGTTGAGGCACGTGGTGCCTTTCATGAGTCTTTAATACTTAACCGGTTCGGGTCAAGACCTTTCTCAAACCATAAGCACATGGAAGCCTCGACCTCATTTGAGTCTCTAGTTTGGGTCATGCCTTTTGAAATTGTGCCATCAAGTCACATGGCAACTTCTGCTAGTTCTTTATACTTAGTCAATTAAATGGTCAGTTCTATCCCCTTTTTGGGACCTAGGACACGTGGAGACTTGGCACTTGTTAGATTCTCCAACCTTGGCTTTTACCCTTGAAGGTATGCTATTGAGACACTTGACACCTTCCACCAACACTCTTATACTTAACTGATTTGGGCCCACTAGCTATTTGACTTCTATTGGACCCTGACCAGGTGGAGAGTTGGTGCTAGTTTGAGTCTCCACCTTGGGCTCTTACTTTTGAAATTACACCAAACTAACATGTGGTTACTGTTAGTGCAAAATCACAGCACCCGTGAGTGTCTTCAACTCGATGGGTTGAGATTCTCAGTGTAAATCTCTCCGGATGAAGGCTGGTTCCTATTCCTCTGTTCAGATGCACACGAAAAATATGCAAAGGGTTTACTCAAAATCTAATCGAACTTACCAAGGAGACAAGGTAAGAAAATGCATAAAAATAAACCTAAGCTAATAGAGGTGATGCATCGAGGAATGAAGAACACCTACCTTTCCAATAAACACAAACCATTCAAATGTGATGCAAGATCATGCACATATAACAAAATTTGCAGTGAAAGATCATGGGGATGTAAATGAACACAGAGAGGGTTGAGAATCATCCACAGACATGTATTACTTGCTCCAAAGATTGATAAAATACACTATAAAAAATTCCAAGAGGTGAAGTTGAATTACAGTTTTAAATGGGAGGTTTGAACTCCACAAATTCACCTACCAAAGAGAAGAAGGGAGGGGCAAAACAAGAATGTACAAACCTTTAGAAAGAAGCCCCTCTTTACAATTTATAGGAAGAATGAGAGAGGGAAGAGAGAGGAAATACAAATCTACCCCAACCACTTCTAGGTTGCATTTAATTCATTTCATTATGGCGGTAAGTGAGAACCCTAGCAAAAGTGGTAAACTATATTTTACATTTAAGCTAGTTGTTGAAACGTCATTTCTGGCCATTATCACGTGCTAGTGGAGTTTTTCAATTTTCTCTCTCCAACCTTAACCAAACTTCAATATTGACCCCTGGAATCATGTATAGAATTTCACCATCTTTCTATTGATACAAAGAATGTGAAAATCTGAGCTTTGGATCGAAAGTTATGACCATTTGAAGATTTAGGGCAAAAACAGGCCCAAAACGGATCGGCGGGAAATTTTTTTGAATTTTACCTCCTTTTTACATTTTTGGAAATTTTTTTAAAAAAAATCCATGCACTCCGACCACTTGGATGACACGTGCGTCAGGCTCTGGTTTGTCTGTGGGTTTATTCTTTGAAAATTTCTTACCACTTGGACACGTGGCATGACCTTGATTCGTTGGCAGGGGTAGCGGGCCAAAACACTCCTTTCAAATTTTTGGTGAAACACTTAGCCAAATTTCCAACTTTTCTTCTTCTGACATGTGGCACATTCTGATTCATCCACGGGCCTCCTTGTCTCTTTTTGTCCATTTCACCTTTTTGCGTCCCATGCGTCCCTCACATACCTTTGGCCCGGATGTCCCAGACGAAAATCTCTTGCTTCGGCCGATTCGGGCTTCCTTGTTCTTGTTTGAGGTGAAGACATGTGGCAAGATTCCATTTGTTGGCGGCTCTTTCATCTTTTCATGTCCCACACGTACTTTTGGCCCAAATGTCCTAAACTACTTGGGACAAATATCTCTGAACCGCCTGAAATAGACTGTCTTTCAGTGAATCGGCCGGTTCACGTCCCTCGCGTACTTTTAGCTCGGATGTCCCAAACTACACGAAACAAAGACTTAGACATTTTTCCTCTGCTCTCAGAAATTTTGGCTTTCCACGTCCCTCGTGTCTCGACATCCCAACTATCCCGTGGACTGCCTGGGAACAAAATACTTAGCTGATTGTCTTGCTTTTTCGGCCCCAAGCTTGGTACGATGAACCTTAGTATGACCCGAAATGCTTTAAAACAGTTCTGCAACCTTATTTTCTACAATTTTTTTCCATTTTCTCTAACTCGTTGGGATTTCTTTTTGGATGGGAGAGTTAGAAAAAGGCCAAGGAGACCCCGAAAAACATGATTTTGGGCCTCGAATCAATCTTACTTGCTCAGGGACTGAATAATTTGGTGCATGTTATCAAAATTACCTTGAGGGGTGAATTTTGCATAGCAATTTTGACGACTCAACAATGTCATCTGCCTACTGGATGAAGTTACCAGTTGCCCGAAGTATCCATTGGGCATGGATTCATGAGTTATAGCCTATAAACTGATCTGAACTTTGAAAATCTCCTCTATGAGCCACTTGGAAACCCACTGAAATGGACTGCGCAAGAGTAAGACTAGCACCACAAAAACTATGTACAGAACTGAAAAGTCATACATGCTCCAAATGGAACATGTAGAGTGTGCACAAGAACTTCTTTTACTAAAAGAAAACCTACCTACTTTACTCTAATTGGAAGAAAAGGTGGGCTAAACAAACCCCGTAATTGGTTGTGCAAAATAGTTTCCTTTCTTCAAAATTGGTAACCATGCAACTAATTTGGCACTGAACATGGCTGATTGGATGAATGGAAAATCAACAAGAAGCTGGTCTTCTACCCAAATCATCAAGGTGTCAACTGAAAACAAATGCAATACCTCTTTTAGTTGCTTCTACATTTGGATTGAAGAGGTATGATAGCTTATCCTTGGTACTTTATAGCTCACCCTCATGCTTAAAAGCAAGCATGACTAGTTGTGACTTCTCCTTTGACTCCAATGAAGTCAAATACATTATTGGGCAAGGTATGATCTGTTTTATATGCCCATAGATCTTATTTTCATCTCCAAAAATGGAGTATTCTTGTAGACCTTCTTGGGTGGGTGATGTGGAAGCAATGGTATGACTCTTTTTACCCTTTCTCTTCCTCCAATGAAGAACATGAAAGATTAAAATCTTCCAATCTTAGTTCCAAAAAGCTGCTATAAGATGCAAGCTGCTGCAAATGGGTGCTCTCCTTCATGACCAGTAGGCTTAATTATTTGGAACGTGGATGATGAAAGAAGAGAATGGTGGAAACTCAACCGGTTCTTCTTCATCAAAACAGTCCTCCAAATATGATAGATAAACTACCTTATTATTGTCCTACTGCAAATGCTCAACTTCCTCTATGGTGTCCTCTTGATCTGTAACTTGATCATCATGGTTTCTTTCATCCTCCAACATTGAGTTTGAGAGTTCAAACTCTTCTTCAGCACTAGAACTTGAGAGAGATGGAGTAGAAAGAAGAACTGAAGGTTCTCCTGTAGCCTGCTTTATGCTCAAAACCCTTGGATCTGTAACTTTCTCCTCCACAACTATAATGTGCTCCTCTTCTTTTGGATTTGGAACAGCTTCTCCCTCTTCTACTACTTGAAGACAATCCCGCTCTTGATAGAACTCTTCTTCTAGCACAAAGTTCGTTAAGTCAAAAATCTTTGGTCTGCTGCTCTAGAGGAAAAGTTAGGACTGTAGGATATTATTCAGAGCTTTCTTCCTCTATGGCTGATTGTACAACTTGAATTGAATCAGCATTCCCTTCAAATAGAGTTCCAACATGGACACTACTTTCTGAGCAAACTGACTCGCTGATCTGCTTCTTCTTTTTTTCTCTTCTTCTGCTGTCACACAAATTCAGTCCTAACCACTACTTGTTCTCTAACTCCGACCTCTTCTGAAGGCTTAACCATCAAGGGGATCTTTGTTATCCCAAATTTAAGAGCCCAACTCTTCAGAATTTGAATTTATTTATCTTTGTTTGGCTCTTCTTTCTACTGCTATTTTCCTTGACTGGCATTCTAATTTTTATCCTCCCAACATGGATTTGGGAATGCAAGAGGAGAAGTGGATTGTAACTCAATAGATTTGGCAATTTTTCGTGGTGGTGGAGGAGGTAGAAATTCCTGTTTCTTTGGAGGGAATGGTTGTTTAGAAGGAAAAAGGATAGAAGAATCAAGATGTGGTGGAAGACTGGGGAAATGGAGAAATGGAATTAACTCCTGGGGCAGCATTGACTGGATCTAGAATTTGAAATTCTAAATGAGATGATGCTACTTGAGTAATGGGAAGAGAAAAACTAGATGATGGTGTAGAACTTACCCATTGACAAGGTTGTTCAACACCAAGTGTATAGGCCTCTATTTCTGTTGCAGTCCATTGTGTAAGTTGGGGCAACATCTTCATCATGAATTCAAACTTCTCTTGAGGGCTAAAGTGTCTTGGAAAAGGGCCTCCCCATGGACAAGGAGTCCTGCAACCAATTATGAAAGCCTTCATTTGAGCTCCTGCTCTTGATTGCACCATCTTTGCCTCCATCTTTTGGATTTTTTCCACAAAATCTGCATCTTCCATTTGATTTTCTTCATTGCATGTGTACCCTTGCTGTCGATGTGCTTCACAACCAAACTGACTTTGGTACTGCTGCTCATATGGGTGGACATGCTGATTTTGAATTTGACCAAAATGCTGATTTGGAGGATTCGTAAAACATGTTGGAGGTGTGATATGCTGCTATTGTAAATGTGAATTCCATGATGGAAATGAAGTCATGATTACACAACCTCATGGAATGGAAAAGAATGAAAATTATGGAAAGAAGAATGGATGGAAATGAATGGAAAACATGTCTACAACTCAGAGAATGAGTTATTTACCAGATGGAGTAACCTAGATGTGCTTTTGAAAGTGCCTCCAAAAGGTTGAATCTTTAACAAGAACACACCAACCTGTCAAAGATAAAGTGAAAGACCTCTAAGGTCCCATTGGGTGTACCAAAACTATTAGTGCAGAATCACAGCACCCCTGAGATGTCTGATCAGATTTCGATAGGTTGATCATACTAGCATCCAGTGCGATTACACAACATTGAATCCTTTCTCCAAGTGTAGGACCTTACGAAAATGAGAAAGGAATCTCTCCGAATGAAGGTTGGTTCTTATTCCTCTGTTTAGATGCACACGAAAAATATGCAGAGGGTTTACTCAAAATCTAATCTAACTTTCCAAGGAGATAGGATAATAAAATGCATAAAAATAAACCTAAGCTAACAGAGGTGATGCATCAAGGAATGAAGAACACCTATCTTGCCAATAAACACAAACCATTCAAATGTGATGCAAGATCATGCACAGATAACAAAATTTGCAGTGAAAGATCAGGATGATGCAAATGAACACAGAGAGGGTTGAGAATCATCCACAGACATGCATTACTTGCTCCAAAGATTGATACAATACACTATAAAAAATTCCAAGAGGCAAAGTTTCATTACAATTTTAAATGGGAGGTTTGAACTCCACAAATTCACCTGCCAAAGAGAAGAAGGGAGGGGCAAAACAAGAATGTGCAACCTTTATAAAGAAGCCCCTCTTTACAATTTATAGGAAGAATGAGAGAGGGAAGAGAGAGGAAATCCAAATCTAACCCAACCACTTCTAGGTTGCATTTAATTCATTTCATTATGGTGGTAGGTGAGAACCCTAGCAAAAGTGGTGAACTGTATTATGCATTTAAGCTGGTTGTTGAAACGTCATTTTTGGCCATTATCACGTGCCAGAGGTGTTTTTCAATTTTATCTCTCCAATCTGAACCAAAATACAAGATTGACCATTGAATTATGTACAGAATTCCACCATCTTTCCATTGATATAAAGAACGTGAAAATCTGAGCTCTGGATTGAAAGTTATGGCCATTTGAAGATTTAGGGCAAAAACAAGCCCAAAACGGATCGGTGGGAAAAAGTTTTGAATTTTACCTCCTTTTTGCATTTTGGGAAATTTTTTTAAAAAAATTCCCCACACTCCACCACTTAGATGACACACGCCAGGCTCTGGTTCTTCTGCAGGTTTATCCTTTGAAAATTTCTTGCCACTTGGACATGTGCCATGACTTGATTCGTTGGCCGGGGCAGCGGGCAAAAACACTCCTTTTGGATTTTTGGTGAAACACTTAGCCAAATTTCCAACTTTTCCTCTCTTGATGCTGTGGCACATTCTGATTCGTCTGCGGGCCTCCTTGTCTCTTTTCAGCCATTTCATTCTTTTTCACGTCCCACGCGTCCCTCGCGTACCTTTGGCCCGAATGTCCCAGACGAAAATCTCCTACTTCGGCCGATTTGGGCTTCCTTGTTCCTGTTTGAGGTGAAGACACGTGGCGATGATTCCATTTGTTGGCGGCTCTTTCAGTCTTTTTGCACGTCCCATGCGTACTTTTGGCCCAGATGTCCCAAACTACCTGGGACAAATATCTCCGAACCGCCTGAAATAGATTGTCTTTCGGCGAATTGGCTGGTTCACGTCCCTCACGTACTTTTAGCCCGGATGTCCCAAACTACGCGAAACAATATACTTAGACATTTTTCCTATGCTCTCGGTCTATTTCGGCTTTCCATGTCCCACGCGTCCTGACGTCCCAAATATCCCGCGGACTGCTTGGGACAAAAGACTTAGCCAATTATTCTTACTTTTTCGGCCCCAAGCTTGGTACGACGAACCTCAGTACGACCCGAAACCTTCATACCTGAAATGCTTTAAAACAGTTCTGCAACCTTATTTTCTACAATTTTCCCATTGTCTCTAACTCGTTGGGATTTCTTCTTGGCTGGGAGAGTTAAAAAAAAAGCCGAGGGGACCCCGAAAAACATGATTTTGGGCCTCAAATCAATCTTACTTGCTCGGGACTGAATAATTTGGTGCATGTTATCAAAATTACCTAGAGGGGTGAATTTTTTGGGCCTCGGGGACATGTGAAGCTCCGCACAGGTTTGAGGTCTGCATTTTTGAAGTATCCTTTTTGGAATTTCACCAAGTTTTGACACGTGGCGCTTCTGCGAGTCTGTTGTTGTTGGAGCCCCAAGTTAACTCGTATGAGACTAATCTGAAAAATTTCAACCTTTTTGTTGTTTTCCTCCTTTGAGTCTCTTTGTTTCTTAATGTTGTTTTCCCCCTTCATCTGACCCTTTCTCCTCCATTTTCGAGTCTTCCTACAACCTTTTTTTTGGATTTGAAATGCGGGTTTCATACAACAGATAACTGACCCTTATATTTCTTCCAATGTGGGGTATGGTTTGATCATTTTGTGCTTTCTCTTGGGGGGGAGATTGGGATAACAATGTTGGCACTTTTGGGACATTTGTCTGTGCTAAATGTAAAGCAGTTCCCAGTAGCCTTGGAAGTATTCCATTGGGCATGGAGTACCCTAATATGGTGATTTTCGAAACTAGTCTGGAACTTCCTTCCATTGTGCACACTCTTTCTTCACAAGAAAATATTCGATTCAATATTTTTTTAGAGTAGAGAGTTTTGTTTAAAACCTAGAAACTTCTCCCTCATTTGATTTTTTGCAACTTGGTCTATTGGAGCATGATGGAAAACATCCAGACCTACTCCAATATGGATACTCCTATAGATTTCATTTCTTATTTCTTGTGGCCAACAAGTCTTTTCCGTGGATGAGATAACTATAAACAAACATACCAAAAGCAATAGAAAATTTGCACCAACACTTAGGTAAACTGAAATCTAAACTATAACAAGGCAATGTGCATACGCACTCCAGGAGAAATTAAAAACCTATGCTAAGATTTACAAGGGTAAAGAACCCTCCTTTTAGTAGCAGTGTTTGAGATACATCCCATTGACTAGAATATGAAATTCTTTGCCATCCAACTTAGCCTACACTGGAAGGCATTGCTACTTTTACATTTTTTTGACCATGTAGGGGCCACTCCAAATGGCATCAAACTTGGAATTCCTTCCTAGTTTTTTCACGATCTGCATCTAACTTGACAACTAAGTCCCCCTCTTGAAAGTTCCTTATTCTTGATTTCTTATCGAATCTCTCTTGATTGATGCTTGATCCCTCTCCATGATTTTGCATTACATGTTATTTTTTCCTCTTCTACTTCCATTAGCTCTACTAATACTTGATTTTTAATAGGTTTCAAAATCGACTAGTTCCAACTGTTTCATGAGCTCCAAAGTTGGTAGAGCATCCAATGATATGGGCAATAATCCTTTTTTTTTCCATATACACTCTTGTATGGGGTACTACCTGTAGACATTTTGGATGTGATCCTGTCAGCCCATAGATCTGTTTTTGAGCTTTGGTGTGCCAATTCTCTAAATTTCATCAAGATTCCTTCTGATAATCCTTAGTAGGTTTCTTATTTGTGGAATCTTCTTGGCCATTACAGTGAGGGTAAATAGTTTGATGAAGTCAATGAGGTAAAAAACCATTCATAATAACCCATTTAGTGATCCTTGTATCAAGGAATGCCAATGCATTATCTGATATGATAGTGGTAGGGGCTCCAAACCTACTGACTATCCCTTCATATAAATCCAAGATGTTGGATTCCTTTTCCTCCTTTAGTGCCACTACTTCAGTCCACTTGGTGAAATAGTCAGTCGCTATGAGTATCCACTTGTTCAAATTGGCTTGAATTTGGGTTGACTACTCTAATGTAGTCTAGTCCCCATTCCATGAATGGCTGATCCACTGAAAATTGGATGAAGGGGCAGGGCTGCTAACTTTTCCTTCCCTTTAAAGAATTCACACTTCTTATATTTATTGATCCACGAGTAGCAATCACTAAACACCATAGGACAATATAGTAACCAGCTTTCATGATTTTGAGAGCTGTTACTCGAGGAGAAAAGTGGCCTCCTGCTTCTTACCATCATGGAACTCATGTAAACACCCTCTCCAATTGGCCTTTCCCAATGCAACCTCAATAGAACACTCATTGATATCCTTCTTGAACAAGACACCACCAAAGAAAACATATGGGATGACTTGTAATCTGAAATATCTCATTTTATAAGGTCTCTTTTCTTTGTTCCATTCTGAAGGGTACAAAAATTGTTTGAAGATAATGCACACAAGTCTTGATTCCAACATGTAATAGGTTGCATTATTAGCTAGCTTCTCTTTTATCATTATGTAGAAGCAGGACAACCTCTTCTCATCCGTTGATCAGATTTTAACTTGGAAGTGAGATGCTCACACAGACTTCTTGCCACAAAAATCATCTTGGTCACTTATATTTCAATATCATACTCCTTTACAACAGTCTTCTAGCCTGAGATCTCTTCTCATTCAAGTCCTTGTTTTTAGAGAAAAATATTTGACACAACATGAGACCTAGTAGTTGAATCTTGTTGTTCAAGACCCAGACTTGTCTGAACTTGTTTCAACTCCTCAATGATAGTGACGGTACATGCTTTTGAATGAAAGAAGAACATTTACCTCGTAATCTTCCTAGCTTTGATTGAAGAAGGATATGCGTTGTTTCTGAACCTTCCTTGTTAGGTTCAACCAAGATAGCTGAGATTGGTGTCTGTCCCTCCAAAATCATACACATGAAGTCCTTTGAAAATTATGGTTTGATAACTTGAAGCCTGTGATATTGAGAGTTTGATGGCCTTAAAACTCTCTTTTCCTTTTGTTTTCCATTTTAAATGCCAAGACTCTTCTTAAACATCATCGTTAAATGCTTCATAATAGTGGAAAAATTAAGTAACAACCTCCAAACAAATTTTATTCTCCCAAAGAATATTTGGAGAGACTTCTTTGTGTTGTGGCAATGGAAATGATCAAATGGCTTCAACCCTTTCAGGATCAATTGTTAACCCTTCTCTTGAGATAATGTGGCCCAAAAAATTTCCCTCATGTGCCAAGAATACACACTTCTTGGATTCAATGACACTCCGAACCTTCTACCACACCTCTGAAATATCTTCCTGAGGTGGAAGAGATGGTCCTGCCAACATTCTTTGAGAAGATGGTGATATCATCTAGATATAATAGAACTAATATTGTTGATTAAGCCTTTGAATTCCATGTCCATAGGTTGCTGAAATGTTGCCTCCATCATTTTGACATTCCAAATGGTATCTTCTTATAAGCATATGTACCCCATTTGGTGGTGAAGGTTTGTCATCAGCAATCCGGCACTATGATAATTCTTCACCGGGAACTCCTCGTGCTATGATTATTTGCTAATGCACAGCCTTTAGTTTGGTGGATGTAATCTGGAAACAAAACAACAACCTAACACAAGAATACCATTGACTATGATAAGACAAAATGACGACAAATCTGAAATATAAAAAAAATTATAATATTAACATGAAACTGTTACAACATCTCACCCATGAGATACTTCAACAAGACTATGGGAGAAACTTTACAATTACACCTCTTGATGGCTTCTTCAAACAACCTTTAACTGA
This sequence comes from Taxus chinensis, assembly GCA_019776745.2. Classification (NCBI taxonomy): domain Eukaryota; kingdom Viridiplantae; phylum Streptophyta; class Pinopsida; order Cupressales; family Taxaceae; genus Taxus; species Taxus chinensis. The sequence continues at coordinate 639,620,929 of CM034152.1, read as the reverse complement.
TGGCTTCCTTCGCACACTTCCTACAATATTTCTCACTACTTCTTTTCTATGCTAAATGAGGGGGGTAGCCTCTCTATTTATAGAACTTACAGGCTTATCCATCTTATCTCTAAGATAGGATAAGAAATCCACTCTGACGAGAATCATATTCCATACCTTAACTCTTATCTGTACATGTAAGCTTATCTCTTAAGATAAGATAAACCTTATCATTTTTACATGGTTCCACATTTTTAGAACTTTTTACAAATAAAATACACAAAATATTTATGACCTCACTCCTTGTCCTTATTACTAATATAATATTCTAATTCCTAATCATGTAGACCCTACTTCTCTAATTACCCAAACTTTGACATTTTTAACATTACCGGACCACTTACGACAAATATTTACTTTTTACAACATTCCTATTGTACTTTGACTGTTACCGTACTCCACATTATTTGCGGCGGCCGTACTGGCAGCGCCGTTATCTTCTATCGGCGACGCTACTACTAATTACACTTAACAACATTCTATTCCTAATACATACATTAATGAAATAGAAATTATGGAGGAAAATTTTAGTGTCGACATCTTCCCCCTTCCTAGCTTCTACTCCGTCCTCGGAGTAGACTCTTCTGGTGCGTGGAAAATCTTCAACTTGTCGTGGTTGACCCATTTCGTAATGGGAGTGCCATCCAATTCCTCCAGTCGGTACGTACCATTTTCATGCACAGCTACTATTTTGTAGGCCCCATCCATTTTGGAAGAAATTCCTCTGTCTTCTTTTTTTTGTATCTGGGAATCATATACTAGAACCAAGTCATTCACCTGAAATGGAGACCAAGGATCTTTTGATCAAAGTATTCCTTCTGGCTTCATTTTCTTCTTATGGCTTGTATCCTTTGCTATTTCCCTCATTTCCTCTAGCAAATGAAGATGTACCAACCTTTCTTTTACTGAATCACTTTCATCCATCCTTTCATTTTTCATAACTCTCACAGTGGGAATATCAAACTCAATAGGAAGAACTGGATCAATGCCATAGGCCAACTGAAATGGGGAGTATCCTGTTGCTGACTTTGATGTTGCCCTATATGCCCACAATGCTGCATGAATCCTTTTTATCCCATTTATGTACCTGCAAGGCTGCATCTTTGCTAGAATTTGACACAGCACAAAATTTGTTCGTTCCACCTGTCCATTTGTGCTTTGGCTTGTATGTTGTTGCCTTCCTGTGCTTGATAGAAAACTTATTGACTAGGGCTTCTACCACCTCATTAATGAAGTGGCTTCCTTGATCTGTTACAATTTCTAATGGACAACCAAATCTGGTGACAATGCGTTCATATATGAACCTTGCCACTTCATCCATGGAAGCTGCTTTCAATGGCCTAGCTTCAACCCACTTGGTTAAATAATCTGTGGCAACTACAATATACTTATTTTGACGTGATGTAGAGTTGGAAGTGGACCTACAATGTCTATTCCCCACTTTTTCAAAGGGACCAAGGGAAGAATAGGACATAATGGAGCTGATGAAGTCTTACGGTTACCATGTGTTTGACAAATATCACATGTCTTACAATAATTATAACAATCTTTAAAAAGAGTGGGCCAGTGATAACCTGCATCCAAGATCCTTCTTGCTGTAAGTTGTCCAGAGAAGTGCCCTCCACATGTGCCATTATGGAATTCTTCTAGCAGCGCTCCTTTCCTTGATCACGTCCAACTGCCCTCTTGTACTGTCCATCAGGTCCTATTCGAAATAATGCTCCATGCAGAATAGAATATGGACGACTGGCTTGAGTAATCTTTCTCTTAGTCTTTGCATTGGCACCATCAGGAAACTTGAATTCATTCAGATAATTCCAAATATCTATGTATTCACTAGGGATTGTGTCAAGGGAGAACAATGCTGCATCGGGAAAATCATCATCATCACAAGATGATCCTAAACCATCATAGGCTCGAGAGAGTGCATCTGCATTGACATGCTTCTTTCCTGGCCTATCTATAATATCAAATTCAAATTCTTGTAGCAAAATTATCCATCTTGCTATCCTCCTGAGGGGTTAGGCTATATTGACATATATTTCAGAGCCTGATGATCTGTTTTACAACTATAAATTTCTGCCCTAGCAAGTAATTTCTAAACTTCTTTACAGCAAAAATGATAGCAAGAGCCTCTTTTTCAGTTACAGTATAGTTTACCTCAGCACTGCTCATTTGTCTGCTCCCAAAGTAAATTGGATGTTTCATTCCTATTTTCATCCTTTTGGCTCAAAGTACTTCCTAGTGCTGCATCTGAGGCATCAGTGTACACAATGAATGGCTTGCTCCATTCTGGATTCTTCAAAACAGGTGAAGACACCAGGGCTTCCTTCAGTTGTTCAAAAGCTTCATGTGCCTTATTTCCTGGTTCATAAGTAACATCCTTCTTCAAGAACTGGGTTAGTGGCTGTGCAATCTTTGAGAAATTCTTGATGAACCTTCTATAGTAACCCACATGGCCTAAAAATGATCTCAACTTACTTCTATTCATAGGAAATGGTAAATCTTTGATTTTTGAAACTTTATCAGGATCAGTACCAATACCATCTCTGGATACAACATGCCCTAACAAAACGCCTTTAGAACATCCAAAGACACACTTTGTAGGTTTTAGTGAGGCTTGTGCTTCATCTAACCTTTGAAATGCTGTCTCCATTGGTGCAGGTGGTCCAACTTGCTCCCATAGATGCAAAAATCATCCAGAAATACTCTGATGAAGGTCCCAATGTAGGGTTCGAACCCCTATTCATTAAACGCTGGAATGTTGCTGGAGCATTACACAACCCAAAAGGCATAACTCTATAAGCAAACGTTCCCCAAGGAGTGGTGAACGTGGTCTTCAGCTGATCTTTCTCTGCTATACAAACTTGGTTGTAGCCGCTATATCCATCAGCAAAACTATAGCACTCCTGGCCAGCTACTTCGTCCAAGATCTGATCTGAAAAATGGAAGAGGGTAATGATCCTTCTTTGTTGCCTTATTGAAGCTTCCTGTAATCAACACAAATGCGTAGCTTCCCATTCTTTTTTATTGAGATCACAATGGGAGAAACCCATTCTGAATTCTCCACAGCAAATATGAATCCTGCATCAAGCAACTTATCTATTTCTTCTTTTACAGTCTTGGAAAAATTAGGATTCATTCTATATGGCATTTGCTTTATGGGCTTAGCACCATCTACCAGCTCAATACAATGTTCTACCCAACTTACTTGGCGGAGTTCCTTGTAATCAAAAGTGAATAGGTGTATGTACCTTCGAAAGAGCTGGAGGTAGGATTCCTTCTCACTCTCCATCACAGCACGCATCACCAATCTTTATTTGTTGAGACGATCATCAACTTCTTCTTCAGATAATTTTATGGGGTCATGGGTTGGTGTGACTGGAAGGATATCCATGACTGAAACATCAACCTCACTTTCTTCATCTTCAGTGTCCACTTCACTGGTACTAGAGTAATCAGAGGATTCCAATCATCAGTTTCATCACTTGAATCCACAGGTTCTGCTTTATGATGTCGAGGGATCACGTTTATCTTCACCCTCTCTCTCTACCACGTCCAAGTGTCATGAAACCTTCATTCCAGTAGTTTCTTGCATGAACTCTCCTTAGCCATGGTCTTCCCCAGCAGCATTTGGGGTACGCACAGTACCATTTTTCATCACCTGAAAGTCTACCACACATACCACACAACCCATAACAGATATTGCCACATTTGAAATTACACCTTCTGGTTTAGTTTTTCCCTTATTTAATGACCTTAACATAAGTTGTTGAAGGGCGATCAATTTTTAACCCCAACATATTCATTACAGACTCGGTCATTACATTAACTGCAGCACCTCCATCAACTAAGACATCATGAATTGAAATACCATTACATAATACCTCAGCTTGTGGAGCATAGGGATCTGCCTCTGCCTCCAAAACAGGGACCTCAACCTCCTTCCTTCTTCGAGCATTGAGTCCACCTCGCAACTCCCACCTCTTCTCAGAAGACATAGCCAAGAGTTGACCATATGTAATATTTGCAGGCCTTTTGGACAGATCTTCCAAGATGGAGTATGGTCCTTGCCCCTGGTTTGAAATCAGAAAATCCTGCACACCCAACTTTCTTCTCCTATGTTTCTTACTAGTTTTCTTCTTTCATCTTCTTAGGATCATTTCCATCTTGATTATCTTTTTCTTTCTTTCTTTTTGTTACAAACACATCTACTTCATTATTTCTGCTCTTATCTACTACATCAAAAGAATTCACAGGTGTCCTTTTCCTTTATCATTATCTCCCTTACCAGATGTAGAAGCTCTATCTGGACAATTATACTTATAATGACCCTTTTTATAAACAACCATAACAAACAACTTCAGAAATATTCTTTTTGGACCTCTATCTCCTCCCTGAGAACTAAATTCCTTTCCTTGAAGAAGATTAATAGTTAACTGACCCATCTTTTTGAGCAGATCTTCATACTCAGTAGATGTATTAGGAGAAATATTTGTGCTCACTGGGAGTGGTTGTGATTCAGGACCAAAGGTGCTGGTGTAGGCTCTACTTTAGCAACAATTTCTTTGGGGCTCCTCTTCCATGCTTTCTTCTTGCCTTCTTGCAATCTCCTTTGCTTGTTCAATGGTGGCTGGGCGGTCATACTTCACTCGTTTCGGTCTGATCTCCGACTTCATCCCAAGAATGAAGTGCTTACAGAGGAATTATCCACGCCATTCATCAACCCATCCGCTAGTCCTTCCTTCCGGATCTGGGCATCGAGCTTCCCCTCCTTAGCTCTAGGACACGAGCATGATAATCCCTTATCTTCTCCTTCTCTCCTTGGGATAGCTTGTGATCTTCGATCATGAGATCTGCATATTTCTGTTGTTCACCAAATTCTTCAAGAAACTTTCAGTTAATAAATCCCATGAATTTTTCACATTATCACCTAGTGTTTCAAACCACCTAAGTGCTGAACCATCCAAAAGGTAGGAAAAAAATTCAGTCCATTTGCTCCCTTCTTATAAGGGCCATTTACAAATACAAGATCGTTTAAACTCTTGAATGAAAGAAGAAGCAGCTCTTCATTAGATTGAGCTGAAAAAACAGGAATCTTTCCCATTTTCAAAAGTAACCACCGTGAAATACCAACCCACCAGTAGTTAATTAACAAGACTTATTGCACAAATAATTGGAATCACTATACTAGAAAGTGACTTTACACCTTTCTACAGTAAAATAGAAATGACCATGGTAACTATGGTAAAACTTGACTTACGGCGGTAAAAACTGACTTTACTGTGGTAAACACTATTCACGGTAAAAAAGTGAATTACTGCGGTAAATACTATTCATGGTAACAAAAGTGACCTTACTGCGGTAAATTATTATTCCCAGTAAAAAGTGACTTTACTGTGATAAACTACTATTCTGGCAAAATGCCTTGTAAACATGGTAAACTACTATTCACGGTAAAAAATGACTTTACCATGGTCAAAAAAAAAAACTACTATTGGCACAGTAAAAACAAGGTTACCCTCTAATTGATTTTTGACTTATTGGGAATATCTCTCCAGAAAATCCACCAACGAGGAATGATCCCCGGCAACGGAACCAAAATGTCATCAGCAATCCGGCACTATGATAATTCTTCACCGGAACTCCTTGTGCTATGATTATTTACTATGCACAGCCTATTATTTGGTGGACTAATCGGGAAACCAACACAGCATCACACTTAGAATTTGGTGGATGTAATACTGGAAATGCAAAAATCTGAAAATATCAAACACCAATTATAATATTAACACACTGTTACAATCTCCCCAGAGAATGCTTCAACAAATATGGGAGAACTTTACAATTACTACATCCGATGGTAGGATCTTCAACACACCTTTAACTTATGGCCTCTTCCTTCGCACACTTCCCTAAAAAACTACCTCTTCTTCTATACAGAGGGGGGTGCCTCTCTATTTATAGAACTTCCAGGCTTATTTATCCAAACTCTAAGATTAGATAAAATCCAACTCTGACGACTCATTTCCATACCTGAACTCTTATCTGTACATGTACGCTTACTGTTCCAGATAAACAATAAACTATCATTTTACCTGGTTTCCCATTTTTAGAACTTTACAATAAAACACAGAAATAGTTTGATCACTCCTTCTTCAACCATATAATCTTTGATTAATTCCTTCAACTGTGGCTACCCAACTTTGACATTTTAACCTTCGCACCACTTACGACAATATTTACTTTTACACTACTTTCTTTCTTATGAAAATGAGGGGGGTAGCCTCTCATTATTATAGAACTTACGGCGCCGGTCCTTCTTATCGGAATTAGGATAATGAATCCACTGACGAATCTATTCCATACTTACTCTGAAATCTTTACAGGCTTATCTCTTAGATGTCAAAATACCAACCTTATCATTTGACATGGGGTTCCACATTTTAGAGAATTTTTAGGATTGTGGACGAAAATAAAATACAAACAAAATATTTATGACCTCACTCCTTGTCCTTATTACGATTAACAATATACCTCCTACTTCTAAATTCCTCTAATCATGTAGACCCTACTCTCTCGATTACACGCCAACTTTTACCACTTTTTAACATGTTTGACCTTACCGGACCACTTACGAACAAATATTTACTTTTACAAACATTCCTATTGTACTTTAACTGTTCCCCGTGACTCCATACATATTTGTCTTCTGTCGTACTGGCAAGCATATGTTTATCCTCTCAAGATCGTACGCTACTGTACTAAGTAACACTTAACCACATTCTATTCCCTAGACTCACGGGGAACATTAATGAACCTAGAAACTGATGGAGGACCCTTTTTCGTGTCGACATGGTTTTTCTTGTACTATCTTGGGACCGGTTTCCATCTATATCACTCATGTTCTAATTGACTCGGCCCATGTGATCCTCCTATAGCCAACAACCCATCTCTTAGAGCCAGCTAATACCTACAAGATAGTTTTGCTCCTAATCGATGGAAGTAGGTTCGTGATCTTTCACAGTGATGTCTATGTTAAGATTACGGAAGTACTATCACAATTTGATTTTGTCCACTTCTTTTCCTCGACACACAGTCAACCAAAATTACAACCCATCTTGAATGCTTGACCTGGGGAAGATGATGTTGGCCTCAATTATGCTTGTTCAAACTCTTGTGTCATGAGAGGTTCAATATGATGGTTTACTTTCCTTGGCTGATCTCATCCCAAGGTCCTCCTAGATCCTAGTCCATCTCGATAGTCCTCATAGTTGTGGTCCAACCTTGTGATTTGAAACCACGCTTTAGATCATTGTAAGTACCAAGCAAGACAAGACTGAGGAGAATTCTTTACAATATGAACGATTAATATTTTTCTTGTTTGAGTACTACCTTGCCCAATTCACAATGTTTTGTTTGGCCCTTCTTTTATGGATGGGCCTCTGAATCTTCACCCTTCACCTGAATATTTTTTTTCCCCTTCTAGAATTGATCATTTAGGTTGAAGATTGACTCCAAAGTTAAGAGACCCTTTGGTAATTTGTTTGTTATTAGATTCACTACTTGGGTCACCATACCGTTGTTCCAGCTCTGTCTTCATTTCTAGAAGAGAACTAAAGTTCTTCTTGTAAAAAATTGACTATTTACTGATCATTCTCGAAGACTTGGCAAGTTATATTGTTATCTATGGAACAGCTGGTCTCACAACCACCTTTAATATGGGGCTAATATTTCTCACTCTTAATACTATCTACTACAACAAATGTCACCTCGATTGCTACCAATATATCTGTTGTATCATTCTTTTTCCTAGGTATGGACAAAATGTTAAAATATTCAAAATATTGAATGAGATCCCATACCTAGTTTGTATAGATCCTAATTAGGTCATTCTTTGTAGCATATTATCCTCTGACTTGGTTCACAATCAGATCACTAGCACCAAATATTTACAGATTATTGATCCCTCTCTTTCTTTCCCAATGAAATCCCTGGATCAAGGCTTCATACTTCTGTTGTGCTATTTGAGCAAGTGAATTGGACACATAAGGATGAGTAATATTTCATACCTTGAGGTGAAACAAGTATAGCTCCTCCTCCAGACTCATTATCTTACTTCTTGAGCCATATCGAAGAATAACTGCCATACCTCATTATTATCCTTGTGGTATAGCTTAGTGATGTGAGAAAGAGGATGATTCTCCGCATGCAAACAATAAACTCCCAGCTTGGATTCCTCCATTTACTTGTAAGGTTTGAAAATCATTCTGTCTTGCTTCACCCATTCATCGAGAGCCAAGACTGGAATAAACCCAACCTTGGTATCTAACTCATAAGTGCTTGGGAGGTCTTTCTGATGAAAGGATCAAAAAATGTACATTAATCGGGTTGGGTACATGAGTCTTAGTATGGAAATCCATGCAATGGGATCAGATCTGATCTTAGCCTTAGCTCCATACATTGTTCTAAAAATCACGTGTGATTAATCAGTAGACAAATAGTGTCCAATTTAAGCAGTGAAGTCTTTCGATGAACATAATTCAAAGTGTTTGTGGAAATTTTGTGACTGATATGATTTTGCAATACGGTCACATTTAGGGGCATGCATGTGAAATGTGAGGTTCAAATCCTTGATGACTCCAACCATTATTACCAGCTGTCCCATCCAATTACACTATGCCCTTAGTGATGACTTCATATTGAAGACCCAGCTAAGTCGGTTATTTGCTTTGGCATGACTGAGCTACTCGACTCATGAATCAATCATATAATTATGCACTAATTTGTCCCCAATGATTAATGAAAAATAGAATGGAGGGAACTTCAGATTCTTACCTTGTTATCTTCCATGGTATCCTTTAGGATGAGCCGCATTACTAAGCACTTTCGCTTATTGGTTGGTGGATGGCTTTCAGGTTGACCAATTAGCCATAGCAGCCTGGAGCAAGTCCCTTTGTCTTAGGAATAGCCAATGACTCCCACATTAAAATGTTTACATTTTTATTATTCATCTTTTTAATGATGTTAAATGGGGATGGGCTATTTTTTTGTCTGCCCCTTTCCTGGTACATTCTTCTCTTGTACACAGGAGTCGTTGCAACTGGTGCCTGAGAGCGGTACTAGAAGGTGGCTCAAGATGGTTCTACACATTGGGAATTGCACTTTGTGGGATGAAACAGTGTTGTAGAGCATTTTAATTGGAGGATTTCCCCTCTCCATTATTCCTCTTCTTGGACCGTGTATTTGCTAGCCACACTATGAGGAGGTTGCTTGAATTCATACCACTAGAAATATTTAGCTTGCTAATTGACAAGCATGATCTCACTTGAAGGTTCTTCCTTCTAGGTTTCTTGCTACTAATTTTCCTCTTGAATGGGCTCTTGGGACACACCAATGGTTTGTACCTTTAAATCCTGGTTTAGCCCAACGAATGAAACACATTGACTGGTTATGGGGCTGACTACATGAGAAAAACCAATCATATTCGTATGCCATGTTGTTTTTTGTTATAACCAAGGCCATCGATGTTGAAGCTACGTTTGGATCATATGTTCAAAAAGGCCTAGAAACTTGAGGTTGTCCTTGGTTTTGGTTTTGATTTGTAACTTGAGCTAGTGGTCTAGTTTTACTAGTGTGGGGGCCTAGCTTGATACTGAGTTTGAGGCTGATATGGCCTACTACTTTGATCTTTTTTTCCTCTTGATAATCAATAGATAATTTCCTAGGTTTTGTAGTTGTTTCATATCCTCTTGTAGCCTCTTTTAAAGTGCTAGAATATGAGGTGGAAGCTTTAATCTGAACTCTAATTCCTTGGAGTAGGTATGAGAGCTAATGTTGGTGTTTGACTAGTGCTTGGAGCTCCTAGTTCTTGATATAAAGGCGTAGTTGGCCTAGGTGCAAGTTTACCGACTTGAATTAAACAATTTTCAGCTCTAATTGAAATGTTATAGGCTTGAAGGTAAGGTTATGCCTCTCATGGATTGAATCAATAAGGCAATATCATAATTTAAAGCTTTAAGGATATATAGAAAAATCACCTTAGTCTATTGGTCTTATAGCCACCAGAAATCCTAATCCACATGTCTGCTTGACTTTGAATTTCAATTTGGTCAACTACTCCTTAGGGGCCCTCTTGATTCTTGTCACTTGTCCCAACAAGGGAAAAATTACCTCCCTTCTTTCCAAATTGATTGTGAAGAGACTCTACACAGATGGTCCCAATTTTGAATAAAGACTATTGTTAGACTCCTAAACCATTGTGACAGAGCTTTACCCTTGAAGTGAAGAGGGTAACAATTTCATTGCAACATGTCCATCTCAATGATTTCATGAATTAAACATACATTTTCAATTTTTGTGAATGTGGTCACTATGAGTATTCTGGTTCTCTCCAATGAAATATGGTATGCTCTTCACTGCTACAAATGGGAATTGCATTTTGTGCATTAAGAGCGAGTGGGTTGTCTGCCAGTGAAGTTGACATAGGGATTTGACGGTGGATGTGCCGTTATGATTAGCCTAAGAACCCTTGTTGACTAGATTAAAGGCCTACCAGGGGGAGGTGTTGACAAGGTTCTATTTAGTGGATATGGAGACCTTTGAGATCTTCTTCCCCTTCTCCCTCTGTCTGGGGATAAGTGCAGATAGAAAAAAAATCCTTCTTCTCTAGTTCTCGATCTAATCTTAGATTCTTCTCATGAATTTGTCTGAGCCTCACACTATTGAAACCAGTGGACTCTTGCCTCTTTTGGAGTCATCAGATGTGTAATTTCCAAGATTCTTAAAAGCTAAAAACTTGCAACAACTTCACATCAATATTACTACAATAAATATTTAGACCTCCTTGGTCTCACTGGAGCATGCCAAAACTATTGGTGAAAAACCACAACACCCCTAAATGTATGCAACTCTGAAGGGTTGAGGCTCTCAGTTTTATTGCACAACATGGAGCATCTATCAAAGTGTGGGACTTAGGAATCGAGAGAGCTATCTGGATGAGGGCCAGTTCCTATTCCTCTGTTCAGGTGCACACATAAAAAGTTTGCAGAGGATCTATTTTAAAATCTATTCTAACTTTCCAAGGAGACATGGTTAAGAAAATATAATAAATTAAACCTAAACTAACATAGGAGATGCACCAAAGGAATGTTAAATACCGGCTTTGCTATCAGACAAAAGACCATTCAAAATGTGATACAACCACTATGGAAAAATAACCAATACTTTACTGTAAGATAAAATAAAGGTAAAATGAATACAGGAGAGGGTTGAAACCATCCACAAACATGTATTGTTACTTGACATAAATTAATATCGAACAGTACAATGGTCAAAAGGAAAAAAACCTTGCATTACAATCTCAATGGGAGGTTTAGACTCCATGAATTTGTTTGTAAGACTCCACGAGATTCATAATGAGCCAAGTTCTTACCTTTATAGATGCAGTGAAGAGAGGAGAAGAAAAGAGGTATGAAACCTAGTTTAGAGAATCACCTACTAGCCATCAATTCCCCTACAAATCCACCCATAATCTATCAAGTACTCCATTCTATGTTTGTTTGTTGTGGTGAAGAAGGAAGAAGCGACATGGATCAAATCAAATCTTATCCAGTTGTTGAAGAAATCAGATCGTATATTAATGGCTTGAAGATGTTTTGTCTATTTTTTATCCACCTAAACTTATCTAAATTAGGATTTCTAGCCTCCATGGCATAGAGGAGATTGAAGATATTTCCAACGGTACAAAAATTGTGGAATTTCAATTACTGGATTGAAAGTTATGTTCATTTCAATATTTAAATCAGCATTCATAGAAAAATGGCATGGAAAATTAGTTGTGCAAAATGGGTTTGCAGGATCGGAATTCACTTTGCTCCTTTTGTGAAAAAAATTACAAAATTGAAAAAAAAACCACACAACCCCTCGAGCATGTAATTCACTTTATGCCAAAAAACCATCTTCGGGCCCTGCCGGTCAGCTTTTTGTATTGGAGAAAAAAGTCTCCCCCTAAGCCTGCCAACCCGCTTTGGGCAAAGAATCCCTAACCAAAGACCCACGTTCCTGCATATCATTTAGGCTTGACACGTGGCTTCTCTAGGGTGTTCAACGAAGGTGCAAATTACTTGTAAACTTTACCCCTTTTTGAAAACAAAAGCTAAAAAAGGTTCGAATTTCCTCCGAGAGACCCACCTTCCCGCTTGTGACTTGAAACATGGCCATGTGTAGAGTTAGCACGCGTGTTTGGGGACCACTTTTGGATTTTTCTTTTGAATTTGTGCCAAAGAAACACGTGACTCCTTGCATGGCTTTTCACTGTTCTCTTTGTATTTTGTGTAAGTCCTTTTTGTTTGGCGGGGCCATATGCCTGACCCAAGACATGTGGAGGACTAGCACACATTTGAGATCCACCTCTAGATTTTACCTTTTGAATTTACACATAGATGAAAGGTGGAGGCCTCCGCCATCCCTTCCATACCTATTTGATTTAAGTAGTTGACTCTATCCCATTTTTAGAATTTTGGACCTGGAATCTCCACACTCGCTTGAGACTGGCCCACAAGACGCCCCTTTTGAATTTGCACCATTGAGGCACGTTGCACCCTCCACTGACTCTCCCCCATCTTGAATTTTCAAATGTCGAATCTGTCCCTTTTTCAGGCCTAGGACATGTGGAAGATCAGCACATTTTTGGGAGAGCTTCTTTTAGATTTACCTTTGAAGATGCATCGAGCTGACACGTGGCAAATTCCACGAGGTTACGATACTTAGCTGATTTGGGTCGATGCCTTTCTCTAACCCTAAACACGTGGAAGCCTCACTCTTATTTGAGTCTCTAGTTTTTGTAGCACCTTTGAATATGTGGTGATGACACGTGGTTAATTCCACTGGTTCTTTATAATTAGTCGATTAAACAACTGTACTCTATCCTTTTTTTCAAGACCTGGGACACATGTGAGGACTTGTGTTTGTTTCAGTCTCCACCCTTGGCTTTGATCCTTGAAGGTGAACTGCTGAGACACCTTGATGCCTTCCATTGACACTCTTATACTTAAATGATTTAGGACCCACTACCTATTTGATGTTCTGTTTGACTCTAACCACGTGGAGAGATGGCGCTAGTGCTAGTTTGAGTCTCTTCCTTGGAATCTCACTTTTGAAATTGCGCCAACCTTACATGTGGTTCTTTCTGCTCATTTGGAATTTTCAATGGCTAACTTCTGTCCCTTTTCGGGCTTGGGACACGTGGAATGCTCCACACATGTTTGAGGTCTCTATTTTGATGTTCGCTTTTAGAATTACACCAAGCTGACACATGGCGCCTTCTACGAGTCTGTTGTAGCCCCTGAAGTCTACTCGTATGCAGCTAAGTCCGAAAACTTTGAGCCTTTCATTGTTTTGCTCATTTGAGCCTTTGGTTTCTTTAATGATTGTTTGTGCCCCCTTTGCTGACCCTACTCCTTAATTTTCAAGTCCACTTGCAACCTGGCTGTTGGATTTGAAACATGGACTTGTATGATGAAACTGACACTTAGATTTCTTCCTGTGCAGGGTCGGGTTTGATCATTTTTACCGGGGGAGAAATTTTTGATAACAAGTAGTTTAACCTATAACTTGATCCTCAAAACTACTTTTCAATGCCAAGTAGTAGAATAGTATGGACAACTTTAGGAAAATCCAACTACGAAAGAACCAAGGGTTAAATAAAAAAAATCCGGTGGTTCCATTAGGTGGATGTTTCAGCAAAACAAATGCATGTTACATAAGTTTAAATACCTATCTTAAATATCTTATTTCTCATTATGTTCTTTCCAAACAACTTAAAACTTGGGTGTGACATTCCCATGCTAAAATAAAAAATTGTCACAAACCCACAACATTAAGAATGCGTCCTAAAGGAGAATGTGTTGTTAAAGGTTATGGGTAGGATGGTTTAACACCTGTCAATTGCTTCAGGGTGAGAGTTTCTAAATATTTTTAAACAAACCCATTCTGTGCATATCCTATAGTCAATGTTGTCCACAAAACCACATTTTTTTAAGACATTTTGTTAAACAATTCATGTGCCTTTTTATTCTTCCAAATTTTGAATACATGTCTACCAGGGGCATTACAACTACATCTACCAATGTTATTCTATCATTTATGTTGTCATTTATATTCATACCCTATTCTAAAGATCCCATTTTGACGCAAGTTCGGAGTATGCTATAAAAATTGAATTGATTGGGTTTGATACCTGTTTATTGCCTTTGGTCAAAAAAAAAAAAATATTCCTCTTCAACTTGCCCCTCAAAATGCCTACCTGGGCAACAAAATTACAATAGAAAACAAACAAAATAAACCCCCCCCTTTTTTTATCTTCTACTAAAACAACAAACAAAACAAAAACATACATCCACTTCTCTTTCTCTCTTAGAGATAATTGGACTGGCTTCAAACATATATACTATAATTCCCACTCCTCTTTGACAATTATTCTGCTATGATTTTGATCACTGTTGATTACATACTTGGACATCGTTCGATATTTTGATAGAATACTATTATAAACTATGAATATTATGACTACCATTACATTTTGAAGTTTATTTTTTAGATTATTATTATCGTTTGAGTAGCAGGCATTGATAGATTGACATTGTTAGTATATTATGACTTCTATTATAAATGGTATATACTACTAGTAGATGTTAATGGATGATGATCTAGTATAGTTTAATTATATACTGACACATTATATTTGTAACGCATTTCCTATGTTTGGATATTTAGACTATTCTTTTGATCTCATTGATGTTAATAAAATGTTAGAATCAAATTAATTTGAAATTGTAGACAGTTGATAGAATTGCTTGATTTTGATTCTGATTATAGATCAATATGTATGTGCATTATTTCTCAATGTTATTAATGTGTCCATGAGGCAAAAAATTTTATTTTTGTTTGTGATTACAGGAAATGATATCACTATACAATGGTAAGGGCTAAGGGGACCAACCCTACAAGAATGTTGGGTCTTTGGAATAAGGCCAATTTGACAACTTGTGTTCTATGTGTGTGTATGTTTAATTGTTATGTTTGGTTAGGAAGTTTCCCATGGTGGGGTGACCTCATGTTTGTGGACATGGGTTGTGATGTTTCCGTCTTTTAATTTTGGGTATTTATTTTGTGGTGAATATATACCATTATTTTTAAAATGTGTTCACTTTATTACTACGTGTTGATATGCTTATAATTAGTTAATTTAACATAATTAGGAAACTAAAATGAAGATGTGAAAAAATTGATATTTAATAGGGTAGATGGTCCTTGATATTTTCTTGATATTCGAATAGATTTAATTACAGTTTGAAGTGTGTACTCTCCCTCCTTTTTCAATCTCGAATTTTTCCATAGTGGCCCCTTTTTTAGACTTGTGGGACAATTTAACCTTGTCCCTCGCTTCAAAAAATTACCCACCAACCATACTTATGAAGTATGGAGTTAATTTTAGCATATTTAATGCATTTATTGGGTGAAAATAAGTTAATAAGGTCACTTTGTCAACTTACCCTCATTTAATATTTCCTTGGAAGTATGGAGTGCATCTTAGAGTGTATTCTTGTGCAGGTCATATTACTTACTCATTTATTAGCATTGGTCCTTGTGTGTTGAATTTTTGAGTTATAATTGAGGCAAGATGAAATGACATCCTACATAGATCCACCCCATAATCATCACCTCCTTTTATATTTATTGAAGTTTATTGGGAGTATTTTGGGTTACTTGTTCTCATTTCTACTCTTGCATTTTTTTGAAATTTTGGCTTTGGTTCTTGTTTGGAGATTTTGGTGAGTTTTTTTTGGGGTATTTTTCTTGGGTATTTTGGGGAGTTTTTTTTGGTTCTCATTTCTACTCTATATTCTTGTCTCCTTTTGGATTAGTATTAAGCCTTTTTTATTGTAAATAAAATGTGAATCTTCCTATGTGCTTGTTTTCAAAATGAATGCAAAATTTCTCTTTGTTGAACTTGCTTGGGAGGAATAAGAAAGATGAACTTGCTTGAAAGATTTGATTGATGGTTAAATATATTAGATGAGTGTTGAAAGAATGTATGTGTGTGTTATTGTGGAAGCCATTATAATTGTGATTTTTTCAAAGTTTCAAACATTCCCTATTGTTCTATGGTTTAGGACTAGGGGCCAATAAGAAGAATGGGTTCTCCTTCTCATTAAAATAAAGGTTGGGCGGAGAGTGTCACATGCTCTCCCTTCCTTGCATTATGATTCAAAATTAAAGAGATGAAAGAGTTACATCCTGTATTTTAAATCTTTTCAGCACCTTATTGATAAAATCCTCCTAAGACAAATATAATTTCTTGTTCTTCTTGTCTCTGTGAATTTGCATGCCACGGATTTTATTTGCAACTCTTAAATCATTCATTGAAAATGTTGTGAGCCATTTTTCTTCAAGCTCACAAATGTCCTGCATACTAGATCCTGCAATAAGCATAGCATCCACATATAGAAACAAAATAATATAGCTTCCATTTTCAAGCTTCTTGAAATAAACACAATGGTCAGATCCACATCTCATATAACCATGATCATGCATAAAAAGTTCAAACCTCATATACCATTTCCTTGGAGCTTGGTTCAACACATACAAGCTCTTGTTCAACATGCACACATGTTTCTCCTTAACCTCTACTTCATAACCAAACAATTGATTCCTATAGATCACTTCCTCTAAAAAACCATGATGGAAAGTCATCTTAACATCAAGTTGTTCTAAATAAAAATCTTGTACTGCAACTAAACTCATAATAGTACAGATGGAAGTCATTTTAACAACAGGAGAAAATATCTCACCAAAATTAGTACGTGTTTTTTTGCAAACCCTTTTACCAAAAGCCTTTCTTTGTATATTTTTTGTCCACCCTCTTCTTCCTTGATCCTATAAACCCATTTATTCTACAATGTACTTTTACCTACTAGAAACTTGACAAAATCTCATGTCTAGTTCTATTTCAAGGAATCCATGTCCTCATCCATGCCATGATCCCACTAAATTTGGGTATCCTGCTGCAATTCTTCTTCAAAACTTTCCAATTCACCACTATAAGTCAATAAAATGTAAAATAATGAAGTAGTAAATTTTTTTGGAGGTTTACATACTTTTTGATACCTAATTATAGAAATATGGGGTATTTAAGGCTCATTATAGTTCTCCTAGAAATTTGTGTCTAAATTTTAAAGTGATTTATGCCAGTCACCTATAACCGATGCCAATTTCTCTATAGACGATGTCAGTTACCCTAAGCGATGCTAGTCTAGATGTGACTGACACTGGTCACTCTGAGCAATGGCGATGTCTATGGATTTTTGTTTTAAATCTGAGAATATAATTTTCTCAAGAAACACTTCACCCGGTTCATTATTGAGTACCAAAACTAGATCCCTCTATATTATATTTTCATTCCAATTAATTTTATGACTCCCAACAATCTTAACATCTTCAAAATCCAAAAATTGGAATATGAAATCACCACAACCATAATAATGAAAGTGCATCTCTTAGATTTAGCATCCAACTTCTTCCTATTTTCTTTATCAACATGCACAAAAGCTTCTGAACTAAATACTCTAAGAAAAGAAAGATCTACCTCTTTTCTAGTCCTTGCTTCTTCAAGTATTCCACCATTTCATGCACTTGAGGGGCCATGTGTTATCAAATATACCATTGTATCTACTGCTTCTTCCCAAAACTGTAAGGGTAATCCAACATGTATCCTCATGCTTCTAGAATATTCTATAATAGTTTTTTTCATTCTTTCTGCCACTCCATTTTCATGTTGAGTTTTAGGAACCATTCTTTCTCTTTGTATTCCATTCAATGAATAGTAATCATTGAGAACCTTACTACAGTACTCACCACCACTATCAGATCTAAGGCACTTCAACTTCAAATTAGTTTAATTTTATACAAATGCTTTACATTTTCTAAATGTTTCAAAAACATCATATTTACACTTAATACAATAAACCCATACCTTTCTTGTGGCATCGTCAATAAAATTTGTATAGTATTGGGATCCTCCATCAGAAGATACCTAGGATGGTCCCCACACATCTAAGTGCATAAGCTCCAATTGTTGCTCCTTATTTGTTTCCCAACCCTTAAGAAACCTCAATTTCTTTTTCGTTTAAAATATACAATGCTCACAGAAATTAAGATTTACATCTTTCAAATCTATTAATTTACCCTTATCCATTAAGACTTGCATTCCTTATTGACTCATATGGCCTAGCTAATTATGCCACATACTTCCTTTTGAATCTGAAGTAGATAAATAAAAAAAGTAATAATCAATATAGGTAGAAAAATACAATTTTCCTACCTTCGTGCCTCTTTCTACACAAAAATATCCCTTGGAAACTTTCCAAGAATCCATTTTGAATGTAACCATGCATCCATATTCACCTAATTGTCTTATAGAAATAAGATTTATCCTAAGGTTTTGTACATGCCTCAAATATTTCAATATCCACGTATTTCCATTTTGTAATTTAATATGAACTTCACATTTACCATTAATATTGCATGGTTCATCATCTCCTAAATAAACATGCCCAAAATTACTGTAGACATAATTTTTGAAATAACGCTTATTAAGGGTAGCATGGAAAGAATTTTCTGAATCTAAAACCCATGATTCAATTTTATTATCCAAGGAGAGAATAAGGGAATCTTGCATTATCTCTGATGATTCATTTGGCTCTTTACCTTTGTTTGGTACATTCTCGTTTTTTTCCTTGAACCATAAATACTTCTTTGTATGTCTTTTCTTTCCACAATTCCAGCAGGTTATTTGTCTACCTCTAGATTTACATCTCCCACTCTTAGACTTTGATTTCCCATTACTTTGGCTCTTGGATATCTAATTTTTCATTCATCTACTTTATACATTCAAAGCATTTCGAGATGATGATTCTCCAGAAATGTTCCTGTGTATTTCTTCATTCAGAATTATACCAATCACATCATCAAACTTAAAAATATTAGAATCAAATATTATATTACTAACAACCATTACCAAAGTATTCCAACTATCTGCAAAAGAACACAAGAATAAAAGTTATTTTAATTCATCCTCAAAAGGGTCAATAACCAATTTTAAATGATTTACAATAGAACATAAATCACTCAAATGATTAGACACATATCCAGGTTCTTGCATTTTTGAATTAAACAATCTCTTCATCAAATAAACTTTATTCGATGCACTTGCTATTTCAAATAAATTAGCTAAATGTTTCATTAATTCTACATTGGGTGATGCGTTTGTTATATTCGAAGCCACATATGCTTCCAGGATCAATCATATAGATCTCAAAACCTTTTTGTAAAGAATATTCTATTCTTCATCACTCATCTTTATATACCTTGCCTTCGCATCCAACGGTAAATATAGATCTCTCTGATATAGATAATCCTCCACCTACATATTTCATAGTTGATAATTATGACCTTCAAATTTATCTACTTTGTATTTACTATCTTATTCCATTGTTGTGATCCCACTCAATCTGAAATCCCTGTGAGTAAATCCATCAACACACACAACCCTTAAACAAATCTCTAATACTAGTTGTTAGGGTTAGACCAAACTAATTGTACAAATATATATCAAATTAAAGCATACAAGAAATAAACACATAAATAACTAAAATAAGAAAACACATAAGATAAAACGTGGTTCACTGAGTGTGGGCTACATCCACCAAGAAACAACCAATATATTATTCTAGAGGTTATACAATTGAAGATCTACAATCTTCCACACCTTTCACGATGTACAATAATTTTCCTCTCACGAGCTTCTCTAAGATCTCACAAATAATTCCTTCTTACAATTCTCACAATCTTCTTGACTCACATACCTCTAACCTTATTTTCCTAGCTTATATAAGCTTATATAAACTTAGAACACTTTATCCATTCATTTATAACCATTAGATTAACTTTATAATATAGATTAGATCTAATTTTCATGACTTAAATATAAAAAATTATTTACAGGTAACCATTGCCAGTTACCCTAACCAATTACAGTTTATCCCGACTAATGCCGATTAGTATGTTAGGGGACCAATGTTGGTTAGCCAACTGGTGTCGGTTACTATGTAAACCTGCAAGTTGTAAATAAGCTCCTTTTTGAAGCAATTCAGCGCCACAATCTCAACACAAATATATTGACAATGCACATAATATCATTACCTAAAGATATAAAAAAAAAATTCACAATATACAAGTCGACGGTGCTAATGATTTGATAGTGTTACAGTATTATTATCTTTCCATATTCAAACACATGTATCTAGAAGTAAGAAGACCGTGTTGACAACATTTTGGGGAGATGTTGGATGTAAATTGACTTCGTAGACACCATTGAATTATTATTTTCTTGATATTATATTCTTTTGGAGGATCAGACAACACTACTTATAAACTCAAGCTCTAAATGTCACATCGCTTAAAAAAATCCACATGACTCTCTTTGAATTCTCTCTAATGCAAAATCCAAGGAATCGATCATAGAGTTGCAGAGAATAAACAATTAGAAATGATATTCAATATGTTATTTTAATTTTTCATATTACATACAACCATTTATTTAGGAAACAACTTTCTTAAAATATAGGACGTAGATATAACCTCTCCTATGAGCACTCACTAACAACTCATAACATACTATCCTTAAATCTCTCACAAAATTGATATTTACGTGAGTTGTTTATTAATAACTTCACATATTAAAATATCATTACATTCCATAAAAATATTTTTTCCCATTAATGTGAGCACTAAATATTTTTTTCCTAACAGTCAATGTGTGGGCGATTGGATTTTGTGGTTCTCAATTTGTGGCATGTTTGTCTACACTCTCCCACATGTGTTACATTTCCTTCCCCTCATGGAAAGATCTTAACTACCCTCCTTTTCTGGTGACATCACCTCCTCTTTTTTCTTAGGATATCTATTTTCTACATCTCTCTCATTAACTGTTGTCCCTTAGAATACATAGGTTAGGATTTTTTACATTTCTTTTCAATTTTAGGAGTAGTGTTAGCATTAGGATTAGGTAGAGGAACTGGAATTTCTTGAAGGTATTTCTGAAGTTTCCAGTCCTAGACTTGAGAGATGACCCCCTGTTGGCAAAAATTAGGGATCTGCAATGAGTTATCCTATGGTGCTACTTTTTTGTTACAACAAAACGATTAGGATATATTTCTCTATCAAGATTTATTTCCTCAGCATGGGTTGGCTGGTATGTGAGCGTATTATTTGAAGATAGTTCTTTCATGATAAATATGCAAGATACATGGGGTTTTAGGTAATTTTGAGCCGAACAAGAGTTATTGATATGGTGATAACTAGGCACATGGTATGGGAAATGTGTTGTGTGAAGAATCCTTTCTCACATGTTATTGCAACAAAATTTGTTACATTTCGTGATCGGTTTATCCCTTCAGGAGACATAGAGACTTGTTTTCTTATATGGCCACTTAACAAGTATGTAATCTAAAAGAAGTTATCATTGGTGTGAAAATTTACGAATGAAACGCTATTTGATTGGTATTAAGTGGGCTAAACATTATTGATAAGTCATTTTTGGGTCAGTAAGGTGTTGAGAGGGATGTCTACACGATAAAAATTAGGGATTTTAAGTTTTTAGTACACAAAGTATTATAATCTCGAGAAAAGTGAGTTCTCGCTATGGTGAGATTTACATAGATGACATTGTTATTTTAAAACTAGATTGATTGGCCTTTTTTAATACTTACTTCTATGAGACCTAGTAGTGTGAAATATTTCATGGGATTTTAAGGTGGTTGGGATATAAGATTCATTTTGGTGAGATATGACAACACAAGGATTTACCATGAATACTTGCTAAGGTAAGAACGTGCACATATGATGGGGATTATGACTAAGTAAGAGTAATCACTGTAATGATTATTTAGCTACTGGATGGGGACTGATCTCTTTTAATTTTCAGTGGAAACAATTTTTTGGTGGTCATTTCCACCTTATCTATAAAATGGTTTCTTAGAATTTGATCTCCATTTATGTAATGCCCATATTCAAAATAAACTATATAGTATGTGTAAATAAGCTCGCCAACACTCACATGATTATGTTTCAAGCTACAGATATAATAGACATCTAACATATGTTTTATTTCAATTTTCTTAGTTTTGATATTGATTTTCCCTCTTCCCATCACTCAGAATTTATTTTAATATCAAAACTTCACTGTTAACTTAACTTACTAGTTTTTGCTTGTAGATAGTTCAATTCATCTAGTCATGTGCTTACTACTATTACCCATAAAACTTACATCCGTTGATATCTCTTGAGATAATTAATTCTTAAGGAAATGAATATTGAATTGCAATATTAGCTCTAATTTAGCTTCGAAAAACTTCAGCTTTTGAGGTTCAAGTAAGATTTCCTTTGTATGCACTCATTTCAATAGTGGTCATATCTTTTGTAATAGTAATATTATAAACTAGATTTATAATTCCTTTGATAGTGAAGATGATGGTCAATGTTCCCTTAACCTCTTGGGATTGATTTGTTGGCATTTGAATGTAATCTACCACCAACTTTTCAATCTCTCCCTCCACCTCTTCAATTTATTGATCTACCTCTCCCTCTTCCTCTTAGATATGTTTATGACTTGAAGGAATGTTGAGGAAAGAAACTAACTAATATGTTTAGTCTTTTATCTTGAGATAGTAGTGATCCCATCAACTCATCAATGGACATCTAAGTGAAACCCTTGGACTAGATTCTATAGCTATGACTAAAGAGTGAAATATTATAGGGAGACTTCCTAATATTTTCTGAATAATCCTAAAATATGATCTAGTGTCTCAGCATGAGACTTAACCTATTTTACTACACCCTATACATGGTTAAGAAAACATCTATTATATATAATTCATTCATTTTAGTATTTTTATACTCTTTTATAAGAGTTTATAATTTAGTGAGTTTCACTTTACTCTTACATTTATATGCTGTGTAGAGACTCTCATGCATGCTTTGATTTGATTTCTACTACAAATTGAAGAAAGATGAGTTTTTCCATCCCTTGTTCGATGAGGAACGGTGATTTCACATCCTTCTTCATGTTTTATTTTAATAGGTCTTTCTCTGGCTGTGTCAATGTCATATATAATTGGTGGTTTCTTGGTTGAGAAAAGCTATTTTCAACCAAATCCCAAACACCATGGGAGATGACTAGTGTTGACCTTTTAATCCTCCTATAGTCATTGATTTTTCTATTTATGACTGACATTTGTGGCAATGAGATGTTTCCACTTACGTTCGAGACTCTAATTGAATTACTTATACATTGAAACTTGACTACGTTCTTTAATCCGTGAACATCTACAAAAAATTTCAAATCAAATTTTTGGAATCGAAAATACACATACTATAGTATACATAAACCAAACACAAACAAATAGGCCAAAAAAAATAAAAATGCATAACTTATCTCTTAAAATTCTGTCTATATAAGGGTGCTTTTGCCTTTCCACTCTTACTGAACCTCCTTATATAACTATGAATTATGGGTGAATTGTGGTTTTTATATGCATCCTAGATACATTCTCAAAGTTGCCCATCCTTACATTGAAAGCTCAAAATTCATAGAACTTTTGAACTAAAATAGAAAAATGCATTGATTGGGAGCTTTCTTACGGAAGTATGGCGGGGTGGTCGTGATCTACACAGTCATTCCAACAATATCAAAGGTCGGAAAGTCTATAGGGTGGCATGATGGCAAAGCATTAACGAATGCCTTTCACAGTGGATACTTGATGTCTTCAAATTCTTTGAGCCTCGAGGTCTCGCAACCTATCTCTTAGTTCTTGTAGATGTGCCCCTTTGTGCATTCATTGTTTGAGATCACACCGTTAACACCAACACTATCTCAGAATGTCCTTTGCTTGAATATGTTCCACTTTGGCATGTGACACTAGAGATTACGAGGCCTTTCAGAATGGTACCATGTGGCGTCATCTTGGAAGTTCTCAAATTCTTAGGATCTTCTTGATAATGTTTTTAAACAGGCGAAGCCTCCATGAAACAAAAAGGTCTCTGAATGATCGTCAAGAATCACAGTGGTAAACAATCATCGAAGACATAGGACATCTCGGGTGATCTTGTGAACTGCGGACGGTGTATACTCATTTCTCTATGGCTTCGAGTTTGTCAGTATTGTGCCACGATTTTGAAATCTCTATTTTATCCCTTCATTCAAAGTACAGCTTCATGCAACACCATCTAAATTAACTGTAGGGCTCAAGGATCTAGCTGCATAGATTTTTTCTATTGGTTTTTTTTTTTTTAAGAACCACGTGGGATTTTGCAAGGTTGAGTGACGGTAGACGGATCCACCAAGCGGGGTACAGGGTCAAAACCCATGCTGCATTTTTCTTTCAAACTTTGTCCGGATTGGACAAGTTTTGCCGTAGATTTGAAAAATTATTTTTCTGAAAAACTACGACACATCAGGATTCATTCATGCGCGCAGGCGAATTTACTTGTAAGTTTAAGACGCTGGTGAAATATTTAAACATTCTGTCATCTCAGAGGCACACATGTATGATCCTTGGAAAGATTCATCTGTGTAAGTGCCAGAATCATACGGAAGGAGGGGCAATTAGGGCGAAATAAGCGGTGCATATATTGTTACTTATTTCAGTGCTGAATCTGTTTTCGCGCTGGTTTTAACTGGCTGCATCATGTATTATTTCTTCTTGTGAGCTTTGCCATCACTACATCCTACTCTAATGCTACCGATGCTTCTTATTACCCTTCTTGTCATGATCATCGTATAGGAAATAATGCTTTGTCATGTCTATAATATCGTTTGACTGAAGATTCAATCTCATAATCCTCACTTCATTCAATGATCCAGATTTTTCATGAATTTTATTTTGGTGAGCTCCTCAAGGCAATTAAATAGAAAGTTTGTTTATGATTTTTATATTTCTTTGCTAATATATTTTTGTTGCTCGTAATTGTGTAACTACTACGAATGGCTGTGAATTCTGAGCAACTCATAAATTTAAGTAAATTATCATCCATTGAAGGTAGTCTTGCTGGCTGCACTTTAGTAAAATTGAAAGTAATAAAAATATAAACCTTGCAAAAATTATGCGCACATAAAATAACAACTAACTGAAATAAATAAAGAATTGCAAATAAAACTCAGATTAGCACTTCATATGTTTTTTCTTCTAGTTTAGAGATACAATCTCTCTGAATAAGTTTGTATGTAAAAAAATTGTCTCTAATAAATATATGGCTTCATCTAACAATAAAACAACACCAACTCTTAAAAATAGAACTAAAAAACACAGGCTTTTGTGCAATAGAAATCTTTTGATTTATTTGTTTTATTAGCTTTTCCTAGGAAGGCTCGAGACATCTTAAACTATAAAATAAAAGCATGTAAAACACTCATTTTCTACAAAAATTACTATGTTCACCACCCCCCGCCGCCCCCCTTAATTCTGATTTCATTTTATTCTTCTGGAGATGAGTGTGCACTTCTTGTAGTACTCGTCTTCGGACACTCATTACATTTTGTTTTTTTATTATTTTTTATTATAGACATGTTTATTATCATATCATTTTGGTTTAGCATGATGTTAAATGATAAAGATATTCTAACTATTGATGGATTGTGATTCATAGTATGATTTCTGTGAATTCTTAGAGACATAGAGATACATTTTATATTGATGATGATTATGATATGTTTTTAGCATATATATTTATTGACATTCGGCATTCTCGTCATGTTGACTATGATTTAGCGTTTTGAACTAATCTCATGATCTCCATGATATCAATGATATGGTAGAATTAAGATGTTGTTGAAATTATAAAAAAAATATAAATTTTTAGTTTAGATGATGATTTAGTTACATGAGGATGTTTATTGTTGGTTGTGCGTATATTTTATCTTTGATGTATTTGACGCATCTATGAGGCCGAAAGAGGTATTGTGTGATTTTGTAAGTAATTGTATTAGAACAATCAAAAGGGGGTTAGGTGACCAACCACAGTGAAATACTATATGGATACAACAAGTACCATGGCAACTTGTGTATCGTTAGATGTTTTGTTATTAGATTGTTATGATGTCCCCATGGGGGGGATGACCTCCATATGTGACCATGGGCTATGTGTGTAATTCTTTCCATTTTCTTTAGTTTATTGTGGAGTATGTGATTTATTTTGTGATGTAATTAATTTAATCATTGTTGAATTAATCATGTTTATTAAGTTGATTGGGGATGTGACAAAAAAAGAAATTTATTATATTAGTTGGTCCTTTGGATCTTGTGATTTAAGTTGAGTGTATTTGAATTTGAGTGTTTTGTACTCTACCTTACTTGGGAAATTCAAATTTTAGCTTAAGGGTCATTTATGAAGGCTTATGGAACAAGTTAAGTTTGTCCATTACCTCTTAATTTCTTCTACCAACTATACCTATGAGTTGGGGGGTAAAAAAATAGAACCCATTGTGTTTTATATGGAAAAAAAGGTGATATTTATTGCACTTTTATCATATGTGTATTAAATTGTCTTTTTGAGGTGTGGGTATGAGTTTGTGTGTCTAATAGGCTTTTCATTTCTCTCAACCACCAATTTATTGCGACTTAGGGTTGAGGTTTTACTTGTGTGTGGAGTTAAGGATAATTGATGTGGCATCTTAGATGCAGCCACCTCACCCTCGTATTCTTTTTTTATATATATGCAAGTTTATTTGTTGGTTATGGGAATACTTCATTTTATTGTACACTTGTTTTTTTGGATTTGGAGAGTTTTTGGAGTGATTTTTGAATTCTTGGAGTTTGTTGGAGTTGGATTGAGCATAGAATGAGGTTGGAATGTGATTCTTTGATCAAGTTCTTAGTATGGAAATGTAGGAACTGTAACTTTTTTTTACTTATTTTCTTTTATATGCATGTATTGCATTCAAATTAATGGTTTTTGTGTTTGTTTGGATCATTGGTAAAATGGCTAAGTATGGTGTAGGAGAATGCTATAGGGATTTTCTTTTGTAGAGAGGCATAAGAGTTTTTTTTCATGTTTTGGGAGGGATTTAGGTTGGTTGCCCCACCTTTTGATAAGAAAAATGTTTGTTTTTAATACTTGGTTCTTTTGAGGGAAACATAAGAGACTGTAGCAAGGCACAAGAAAATGTGGGAGGCATAAGAGTTGTTTAGGGGTTGTGAGTTATGTTTTGGATAGTTTTAAGGTGGGAACCTAATCCCATTGGGAGGCATAAGTCATCTCCCCATAGTTCATTTCTCCGTTGGCTTTGAGTTTTCAAGGCGTTTGTATTTCAAAAGTTACATTCTTGTGATTTTTATCCTTATGCTTGAATGTGTATTAAATGGTTGTGAAAATGTGTATATTGATGTTGAAATATTATGTTAGTTATCATGGGTTGTATCTATTTCTTATTACATTTTTGTTAGGGCTCGGGGGGCCAATGAGGAGGATAGCTTCTTCTCCTAATTAGATTATTGGTTGGGTGGAGAGTGTTTCCTACTGTCCTTTTTTTTGTTTTCATTGAAGTGAATAAATGGTGGAGATCTTGGTGAAGATTTGAGACTTGGAGCATTTGTAGAAGTCAGAACATAAATCCTTCATTGCAAATTTTTTTCATGTAGTTCTAACTTAAGGGGGAAGGCTAGTAGTCTTGTATTTTAAAGAAGGTTGTATTCTAGAGTTTATTTATCGAGTTGTAATGTATTTTTGGAAAGAATTTTTTTTTATTGTAAGAAAATGAACTATGTTCATGAAAGAAAAAAATAAGAAAATGAAGTTTTATTGCTTCTTGTAGGAGTTTGCATTATTTTAAGAATGAAGGGAGAACTTGGAAGTCGTAAAATTATTGACAATGTATTCTTAGATAATATGAAATTTTATATAGTTACTTGTACTTTCTTTAAATAAATGGTTGTGGTTGTAATGGAAGAATGCACTAAGTTATAGTGAATTAACCTTATAGAAAGATTACATTACTGTTGTGGAAATATAAGAAATAATATTTAGAAATAAATTGAATTTCATTCCTTCATATGATATTGAAAGAAATTTTATTGAGAAAGTATTCTTGTACTTGTTTTCCTTATATTCTATTAAAATAGAAAATGTATGTAATCAGTGATTTAAGTCCTGGAATGAATAAATTTTTTCAACCTATCAACTTGTGACTTTAGGCATATAAATTTGATCTAAGGTTAAACTATGAACCACCCTAGTAAAATTGATGGTTATGTTTTAGAAGAATAGGATCACTGCCCAGTATAAAGCATCGGTCCTCCAAACTGCTAGCGTTCTCAGAGTGGTGGTCACTTAATCTCCACCCAAGTAGGGCAGTGGTTTCTAAATCATCACCTAGGTAGGGTGGGGGTCATAGGACCACCAGCCTACTCAGGGGTGATAGTTTCATCACTTTCGGTAGAAAATTAAAAATCTACAACTATGTAAATTTGAACTTGATTTAATTAAAATTTGAACCTTACAAACATAAAAAAGGAAACCACCAGAAAAACCTGAAGGAACAATCTCATTGTTTAAACATGTCAATCCTAAAATTTCCATTTAAATGTATAAAATCTCATAAATTCAATGGTAATGGCATTTTTCCCCAAATAAGGAACTAAAAAATAGAAATAAATAAATAACTACTCCATTTTCAAGGGGAAATATTCACAATCATCAAATAAAAGACGTTACAATGACAAATCCATGAATAAGCTAAAGTAAGCTATATCCAAATCAATCCCTTCATGGCTTCCCTCCTTACTTTCATCACATTCACCTCCTCCAATCTGTAAATTAAATAAAATAGAAAAGAATGAATGAGGAGGCTAGGACAAGGAGAAAAGATTAAATGAAATCTCATAACGATGGTTAGGGTTAGCTTGGAACTCTAGGATCTAATGGCCATAATTGATTTAATCCAAGGGTTAAGAATCAACCCTATAATTTTTAGGTGAGAATATATATTATGGACTTTTAAATCATTTAAATGTATGTGAAAATGGATGTATGAGGCCACTTAGTACCCTAGTATGTTAAGTTAAAAAAATGTAACTCTCCTACTATGCTTTAGTAAATATTTCAATGGACATTAAGGCTAATAATATAAGGGAACTAAGGTAACTAAGGATAAGGGTTTAAGAAATGTGGGATTGAATTGTTCAATAAAGAGGGGGAAAACTATTTAACCAAGTAAAATAATTAATGAAACATTTCTAGAGGATTGTAACTAAAATTGACTTTAGAAATAGGTTAAGAATATTTAATTGTTAATCTAGACCCGATACTGCCAACTTAATGTAGAAGATTTTTGGTAGGAATCAATTGAATGTCTTACAAGATTTGACATGCTTACAATCTTTTAAAACAAAAAAAATCTGTAACTTTATAGATAATTATTTAAGGTTTAATATAGTTTTTCGAACATCAAAATTATGGGTAATACACTTAGTATCAAAGCTGTGGGTTCAAATCTTGGACCCCGGGAACACTTTTAAACATAATACATAACAAGAAAACTTAGAGAAACTCTAAACCTAGAACACACAACCTTGCATGATGTTTTAAAACGTAAAAAACCTATAAAATTTGAACTAAAACCTAGAATGATAAACTAACTCCTAAATTGGTTTGTGTAGGAGGTGTGGATCATACAAGGGGTTATTACACCTGGACCTAGACATATTGACTCGAGATCAAGTAGTTGCAGTCATATTGCCTCAGATACTTCAGACACTATAAGATGTTAATTCCGCTATTCGTGGAGGATCTTTAGGAGGGAGGACCTAGTAGACAGGATAAAGAATAATCAATGGAGGCTCATGTACCTTCCCAACATAGTGATGAGTATAGGGTTGGGAACTCCCACATGGATTCAGTTAGATGAGATGCACCATCGTGAGGTCATTGAGACATGGCTACAACACACAAACATAGATCTAGGATCCCTAGGTAGCATGACAATCATGATGAGAGAACCATAGGTAGATAATCTATAGCGACATATCACATTAGAGATATTATGAAACTCCATCCATCTAATTTTGTTGAGGACACTGGAGGATTTTAGGTAGAGACATTATTGGTCAACTTGAACAGATTCTTCAAGTTATGTTTGTGTACCAGCTACACAAAGGCTCGTGTTACCATCCACATTCTGAGAGACAGAGATGGGGTTTTGGTTGAGGACCGAGGAGCAAAATCTACATGTGGATTCCGAGATAGTTACCTAGGAGCTCTTTAAGGAGAATTCCAAGAGTTGATACTTATCCAAGAGGTTTATCCAGTAGATGATAGATGAGTTCCATGACCTACGTCAGGCATCTATGACAGTGGCAAGGTATGAGATACGGTTTCTACACTTGCCTTAGTATGTCAACTACATGCAGGATAATCAAGTAAGGATCCATAGGTTTATCAGGGGCCTAAACCTATAATTAGGAGGGGCGATTCACATTCATCATCTGTAGACCCTTAGCTTAGGATGTTGAGAAGGCCTACATTAAAGACGAGACAAGGGAGAAGATGCATCACACCGTAGATAGAGTTCGGAGCCGTATCAACTAAATTTAAGATGGGATATCAAGTGGTTCACCTCCTACTCCTTTCCATTCTTCATTCAAGCTACCTCAACAATGACAACAACAGCCTGTTTGTCCACTGTATACACCTCTACATATACTCAATGCTCAGAAGGGTTTTAGTGTGGGGCCTCCTCCTAAGGGATGAGTTAGGACTTAGGAACCACCTAGAGCTCAGTCTGTAGGGGGCTCGAAAATAGTGACCAAAAAATTCCATGGTAGATTCATTAGGTTCTATGACTGATACCTTTAGAGTACCTACAGGATCCGCTTCTCATTGGAGGGGACTAGGTAGTTATTATAGGTGTGGTGTACAATGGGCACAATTAGACAAAGTGTCCATATAACCCTAATAATAAGGGTAAGGGAACCTATTTCAAAGCCTATAGTAGGTGATATGGCTAGAATCCATAAGATATATGTAGTGGTCGAGAACCACAAAGAAGAGCACCAAGGCACGGTGATTGCGACTACATGTAGCATTAATAGAATTTCTATTTCTATTTTATTTGATTCAGGCTCCTAAGATTCTTTTATTTCTCCATTTTTAGTAGAGCAATGGAGGGTGGTGGCAGCTAGAAAGATCCATAGTTGAGATGTGGAGATGGCTTCTCGAGCCAAGATCAAAGTGTACTCCTTATTCAAGTAGTGTATAGTTGACCTAGGACCTTTTTCAATGACCTTGGATCTTCAAATCCTTACTTTGGGTTCCTATGAGATTATTTTTCACATGGATTGTTTATCCTACACATAGGGCTAGAGTTGATTGTTACAGTAACGTAATATCATGTGCAGATGATTTGGGAGTTGAGATGGTGATAGTGGAAGTTAGGAGACCAACCTCTATGTTGGAACATAATGATTAAGTGGTTTGGAAAACCCTTAATGTATATGAGTTCATTACTAATATATCAGTTAATATTTAATAATATGAAATATTTATATCTATATTATGAAATAAGCTAACCCAGGTATATACTTTAGGTTATATATTTAATATAGTGTAATGAATATATTTTTAATATTAAATACTATAAACCTAGGTGAATGTGTCAACAATTTTAGGTTGAAAAGGTGGGTCAGGAGACATACCGGATCACCTTATATAAAAAGGACTTTAGGTCCTCATTTGATATATTCGAGAAATATATCAAAGGTGTGAAAATAAAGTGATTTTTTTTTTACCCTTGGTAAATAGGGTTTCAAAGGAAGAGGTAATCTTACTGGAAGTAAAATAAGTTCTCTGAAGTAAAATGTTATTTTCAAAGTAGTTTTTACCCTATTGAGGTTTTCCACTATAAATATTGTGTCACCTGCGTTATTTATCTCCTGTAAGTATTCCTTTATTTATTTATGTTATGATGTAATATTTATTTAAATATTTATTGTAACATTATCTAATATGTAAGTTGATTAAATCCGTATTTATTAAAATCCTCAAATTCTCACATGGTATCAAAGTGAGGTAAATTAAATAAATTAAGATCACATGTTGTGTATTTTATTTATTTAATTTGTACGGATTTTTTGATCCAACACGAAAGGGTATTTAAAAGTATCCAGTCACATTTTTTTCACCCAACATTATTTTGCCATTACATTTGTGTAATTAAACTCTTGGTAAAAATTTTAGGGTTTTACAATTTTAAATCCTTAATTGTTTTGGGGGGAGATGTAATATGATATGATTCTTACTTTCATTTACATTTTGTAAATTATATGGAATTAATGTTTCTTTGGAGATTGATGTGTGCACAGGTGAAAGGAGCTTCAAATATTTACATGCGTGAAAATCACATACAGAAAAAATAAAGGATTCATTACTATATGAAATAATTTTCATGTTTTCTATAATTTCAAATTATTTCAGAAGCTAAATTCATACACATGTTCTTTGGTCCCCTCTAAAATGATTTGATTTGAAAAACTATAGTTTATAGATAATTATATAACTATATCCTATATAATTTGAAAGCTATATTATTATTTTTAAATAAAAAATATATAATATAGAATAAATTTTATATAATAATTTATATAAACTTCATATTAAAATTTATATAGTTTTAGAAAAAAAACTATATATTAAAAGTCTTTAACCATATTAAAATTACATGGGATTGAGTGAAGAGTCAATAGACCATATTCTAAGCATAAGTTTAAATCATATTTAACTTAAAATTAACTTATAAATCTAGGCATATATAGTTTGAATCATATTTTATATATGTTGTTAGTTTAAACTGTTTAAAATATAATTTTTTTTAGATTTGGTTTATATATCTTTAAAATAAAATTAAGTGCTTATTTTTTTGGAAAAGGGGCATGTGTTTATTGCTTGGCCATGAAGGGAGTAATTTTTAAATCTTAATACTTATTAAATAAAACATAACATGTGTCCTTAACCATTTATATTATCCATGTAAGGAGGCAGGTCCCATTCATTTATATCTTATAGTTTATTAAAAAACTATATAAATTAACTTCTTTAAATAGTTTTCTTTTATATAAGATTGGGAGTAGAGAATAAAATGAGATAATATCTCACGTATAAATGTGGAAATCTCAAGTATAAATGGAGAATTAAAAAAATGGATTTGTTTATTGGTAGCTCTATGTGAAGTGTGGTAAATATTTATTAAAATATTTGTAGTTATAGCTACATAAAAGTTTTAATGTTTTTATCTTGTAATAATTCTATAAAATATTTATACAATATTTCTATTAATTTTAAATGTGTGAAGAGTAATATAAAGAGTAAATAAAGGGAGGAGACAAGGTTCATAAAAATAGAGGATTTGAATTTAATTCATTGGTCGGGTGAAATTACTTGTCCCCTATGTAAAATTTGTACTTTTTTTTATACTCTCATAAATCTACATACACCTAGTAAAATTCTTTTAACCTAGTCTATATCCCTTTAAACCCCTTTCATAAGGGTTATGAGGTTTTTTATATAAAAATTTATACTATAGTTTATAATTTTTATAAATTATATGTTATTTTTTATTTACATTCTATAAAACTATATGCTTCTTTTTTAAAAAGTGTATATATTATTATATTATAGACTATAATAGCTTATTATAATGTGTTGAAATATAACCTCACTAATATTATATAGAAAAATAAATTCTTAAATTTCAAATTCTAGAAATACACAACAAGTTTTTTCTTCATTAAATTTGACAGTCAAATGACCATCACGGTAGACCAAACATAAAATAATATGATGGTCATTTAGACGTCAAATTTAATCTCATAGGTTCTAGGAAACCTTCATTGTGTTAAAATTGATGGTTAAATGAGCTTCAAGAGAGACCAAAAAATAACCCATTATGAGGGTCATTTAGTCGTCAAATTTAAGCTGAGCCCGAATTTTTTATCTACATTAATTTTTTCAAAAATTTGAAGTTGTTTTTGCATTCTTAGGGGTCTCTTCTTCACTTCTATATGGTCAGAAATATTTTTTATATAGATTTAGGATATAATGCGGAAGCCTTTTATATTGTGGGTTATTATTTTAATCATGGAAGGTTAATTAGTATGCATTGTAATGACAAAATTAGTTATGATCAAATAGTTTTTTTTAAATCTATAAAATTTAAATCTAATTCTTTTAAAAGTGTTGTTTTTATTATCAATAAATACGCATCTAACTATGTGGTACATTGTATATTATAATGGGGATGTGTTTTACAAGTTTAGGAAAATAATGGCATCCAACTATTTTTGTCTTGATAAAACCTAAATCATGAATGAAACCAACTACAATATTTTGGTCAAAATAAAATTTATAGTGAGAAAAACTTTAGATGATTGTTTCCGGATCTGAGGTTACTCCCACTGGTTGTCATGCAACTGTAGATAACATGAATACATTCTTACAACGAATGCAGGAGGGATATTTCTATGATTCTACGCAATGTGAACAATGAGTACCTTCTATACATTGGTAATATCGAACATCTGAAAGGATGTATGGACACAAATAGAATCCGTGCATGAAGGATACTTAGTATATTAAGGATAGTAATGAGAGTAAAATAGTTAAAGTAATTCAAATAAAAGTTTTGTATATTTTTTATGATTTATTTTCTGCTTCTTATTTTATATCTCAAAGTTTGAATAATTTAAAACTATGGCATCAAAGGTTATGATATGTTAATTATCGAAGCTTATCTGAAATGTCTAGATATAATGTAGTGAAAAGTTTACATGTGTTGTCCTCTTATCTTGAAGTTACTTCATTAAATACTTCTAAATGATGGTTTTGATCCTAATTTAGTAAATGGTCATAATGATGTTTTGATGCTATAGATGTTTCTGAAACTTTTATCTTCCTAGATAAGAAATTAAATTGGGCTCAATCTATATTAGAAATTTTAAATTCTATTAACCTTAGGAAAATGACCAGAGGCCATCATATGTACCATGTATTAATTACCTTATATGAACCTGAGCCATGAAGTATTATAAGGTCTAGGTGGATATAAAAAATAAAATATAATGTTGATGGTAACATTAACAAACACAAATCTAAACTTCTTGCTAGAGGTTTCACTCAGAAACCTGGTATTGATTATGTTGAGACATTTCTTGTAGCTAAAATGAGTACTATTAGGGTATTATTCACAATTTCCGCTCAATTTGGGTGGTAAATCCACCAAATGGATAAGAAAAATATATTTTTGAATTGTGATTTAAAGTAAGAACTTTACATGTTTCAACCTAAATGATTTGAATAAACTGGTACAGAAAACTATGTCTGTAAGTTGAGAAATCCTTGTATGGTTTAAAACAAGATCTTACAGTTTGGTATGCGAAAATTGTTTCTTTCTTTAAACTGTTAGGTTTTGTTATTTGTTTTTCTAATAATAATATATTCATCAAGCAATAAGGCTTGCATATTATCATTATATGTATATATGTTGATGATTTACTTATGTCTGGTGATAATTATGATTTAATTCATAGGATTAAAGAGAAATTGAAGATGTAGTTTAAAAAGAATGAGTTAGGTCTCTCACATCATGTTATTTGTATGACTGTATTTCATTTTATTGTTATTTTTCAAAACACAATATGCAACCAATGTATTGAAAAAAATTCTTATGATTGATTGTAAACCATTTTCTACTTCAATGTAAGTTGGAATAAATATTGATCTTAAATTTGCATATGAAAAAGGTTGATCATATTTTATATATGTTGTTAGTTGATAGTTTGATTTATCTAACTATAACTAGATCAGATATTTCATATATAGTTGGAATTACTTCAAGGTTTATACAGGAATGTTTTTTAGAGATCATTGGAATCTTACAAAAATAATTTTTAGATATTTGAAAGGAAAAATCAATTATGGGTTGCATTATAATAAGAATGAAAATGATATCTTATATAGATTTTTTGATTCTAACCATACCGATGTTGTGTTATAAAATATACTAGATATGTGTTCATGTTTTTTGTTGTAGGAACCATTACTTGGAAAAATAAATACAATCAATAGTCTTAATTTCTTCTACTGAGGTAGATAAGTACAATGGAATAAGTAAAAAATCTATCTGGCTACAATGGATGTTGGTAGAGATATACATGTAAACTAAATAAATTATTTCTCTTCTATGTGGTGGTCAGAGTTGTATTAATCTTGATTAAGAATCCAATTCAAAATCATATGATGAATAACATTGAGATACATAGATGCTTCACCCATGAGAAGGTGCAAAGTGATGAGATAAATATCAAGTTCATGTTGACTGAAGAGCAAGTTGCTGACATCTTCACAAAGTCCCTAAGTGCTGTAAAATTTTGTCACTTTTGTGAAATGCTTGGATTGTCAGAGTTTCTATTGAGGGCGTGTGTGCATGACAATATCATGTCCTAATGGAGCTTAGTTTTTGTAAAAACACCTTCGGGCATTTGTAAAAAACTTTCAGGCAACCGTAAAAATACCTTCGAGCATGTATACCTACTCGGCTTATTTTTAGAAAGAAGTGTAGAAAGATATTAAAGGCGGTGTTCAATAAACTCTTTAGTTCTATTGATTTTATTGGTCAACATCCAGTACAAGCATGTTTTTAGGAGGTACTTGGTTGTAAAAGAATCTTATATGCTTGGGTTCAATAACCATTTATGAGAACATGTAAAACTCAGAAATCACAATTAGCCACTGATCATGGGATGATCTTTGGGATTCCAAATCATTTTGTACCAAAAGGTAATTTGATTATGATGAAGGTGTTATAATTCCTTCAACCGATATGCTAGCCTAAAACCTTTATGGTTTAAAGATTATAAATCCTGTAGTGTACCATAGGAAGGTAATCTATTGGGATATGTTATCTTATCCCACTTAATACTAAGGGGGAATGTTGGAACATAATGATTAAGTGTTCTGGAAAACCCTTAATATATATGGGTCCATCACTAATATATAGGTTAATATTTAATAATCTGAAATATTTATATTTCTATTATTAAATATGCTAACCTAGGTATATACTTTAGGTTAAATATTTAATATGGCGAAATGATAATATTTCTAATATTAAATACTATAAACCTAGGTGTTTGTGTCAACCATTTTAGGTTGAAAAGGTGGGTCGGGAGAAATACCTGATCACCTTATATAAAAAAGATTTTAGGTCCTCATTTGATATATTTTCAAAGGTGTGTAAATCAAGTGATTTGGTTTTACCCTTAGTAAATAGGGTTTCAAAGCAGGAGGTTATATTACTAGATGTAAAATTATTTCTCTGAAGTAAAAGGTTAATTTCAAAGTGGTTTTTTCCCTATTGGAGTTTTCCTCTATAACTACTGTGTCACCTGTATTATTTATTTCCTGTAAATATTTCTTTATTTACTTATATTATGATGTAATATTTATTTATATATTTATTGTAACATTATGTAATATGTAAGTGTATTAAATCCATATTTATTAAAATCCTCAAATTCTAACACTCTATTTGCATCATATCAACTATGCAGTTTAAGCGGTGTGCGTAATGAGGTTACTAGTTGTTTATTATCTCGGTTAGCAATAGATCTAAGGAAGAGTATATTGGGCCATCACTTGATGATCATCATATCTTGAGTGAGTTTTCATATTTCTTTCTAGGCGAGCTTCTAGGGCTACCTCCCCAACGTGACATATATTTTCACATTGATTTGGTTCCAGAAGTAGAGCCTATCTGACAAGTGCCATATAGGATGAATACCCCTGAGCTTTTTGATCTAAAGTTGCGGCTTCAGGGCCTTATTGAAAAAGGCCTAATCCATCCTAGTGTATCCTCTGAGGGTGCATCAATGATTTTTGTAAATAAGAAAAACAAATCTTTCCAATTGTGTATTAATTGCCGTCAGTTGAACAAAGTAATGATAAGGAATCGTTACCCCCTTCCACTTATTGATTATTTGTATGATCACATGAAGGGGGCCATCGTGTTTTCCAAGATAGATCTTAAGTCTAGATATCATTAGTATAGGTCACGGAGGTAAATATTCATAAGACATACTTCTTTAGAAGATATGGCCATTACAAGTTCACATTACTCCCTTTTGGTGTAACGAATTCCCTCACATTATTCATGAGTTTGATAAATGGGTTGTTTTGAAAAAAAAATTATCACTTCGTGCTCATATTTTTTGATGAAATTTTGATTTACTCATACATGTGTGATGATAATGTGGAGCACCTTGAACAAGTTTTTGCAGTGTATTAGAGAGCAACATATTTACGTGAACCTGGATAAGTGTTCATTATTTCAGCCATAGGTGCAGTACTTGGGTCACGTCATTTCTGGGGAATGTATCGCAGTCAATCCTTCCAAGATTAGAGATATTATGGATTGGCCCACACTAACTAATGTGATTGAGGTACACAGTTTCATGGGGTTGGCAGGTTAGTACAAGAGATTTGTTTAAGAAAATTCTTAGTTTGCGCACCCCATCACTTCTCTTCAACGACAAGGGAAGAATTTTGTTTGGTCTGATCGATTTTAGAAGGCCTTTAATAAATTGAAGGGATGCCTTATGACAGTACCCATTCATGAAGTGTGAGATCCTCAAGTTGAGTTCTTCGTTCATAAAATGATTCTTCGGCAGGATTAACAGGTGTAATTATGCAGGATGCTTGTGTAGTTACGTTTGAGTCTTGAAAACTAAAATATCATGAGATCAATTATCCAACTCATGACCTTGAGATTGTATAAGTGGTCCATGATTTTCTGTGTTGGCATCATTTTCTTCTTGGCAAGAGTTTTATTATGAGGATAGACCATTTGAGCTTACGTCACCTCTTCACACAACCCAATCTTAATGCTCATCAATGGTGTTGGATGGAGTTACTATGAGAGCATGACATGGAGATATAGAATTTAAAGAGGAAGGAGAATGTTTTTGTTGATGCTCTAAGTAGATGGAGACATTTGGGTATGGTTTATATAGTGGGTACAAATTTACAAAGCAATATTTTGTGACAGCTTACACATGACAGTTTCTACCTTACAGCTAGATCAGAGATTGAGTCTCAGAGACCCCTTGATGGGAAGTATGATGGTTTTACATTAGAGTTAGATGGACTTATCAGATAAAGAGGCTAGATATATGTACCTAGGGATAGAGGTTTGAGATAGGATATCTTGGCAGAGGCTCATCGTGCACCTTATTTAGCCCATTTAGGGGTGACAAAGATGCACGCGACATTGAGAAAGTTATACCATTGGATAGGCCTTTGCAGAGATGTATCTCAATTTGTGTCACATTTTTTAGAGTGTCAGATGGTGAAGGTCGAGCATCAACATTTAGCTAGCCTTCTTTACCAAAATGTTAGACCATAGTTTAAATGAGACACAATTTCCATGAGTTTCATAGTAGGGATATCGATGTCGAGATACCAAAATGATGCCATCATGGTCAAGGTGGATAGATTGATGAAAGTGGCTCATTTTTCTCCAGTGAAGAACACCTATACAACTAGTGCAATAGTGAGAGTGTACTTGAATGAGATTGTTAGACTACATGGGATTCCATGGAAGATCATTTTCTACTACGATCCTTTAGACACATTACACTTCTGAACTACCATCTAGGATTCCCTTGGGACAAGCATCAAATTTAGCACAACCTACCACCCAGAGACAGATGGTTAGATAGAGTAGGTGAACAAAATTTTAGAGGCAAAACAACCTCCTATAATTTAGGAGTGGTTGTAAACAACAAGCTAAATACGTGAAGTTGTTTACAACAACTTCACATATAATTCCAGGTAATAATTTGTTGTTCCACAACAAATCATAATATAATGTTTACACTATAAAATATTCCTAACATATGAGTAATTTTTCTTAGTTGAGTTTACATACAACAACATTTTCACAGAGCTTCTATCAAGATGGCACCATTTCAGGAACTTTATGGCAGGGAGTGTAAGAAACCTTTCACCTCGGGAATAACTTTCAGAAAGATTATACCTTGGGCCAAATTTGATACAAGACATGGAGTAGTAGGTTATTTTGATCGGTCAGAGGTTACATGGGGCACATAATAGGTAGAAGAAATATGTAGATCAAAGGAGATTTAACCATTAGTTATGAGGAGGAAATGAAGGTGTTCCTTCTTGTCACACCTCATAAGAATCCTATCCACTATGGAAAAGGCTCTAAGTTATCTCCTATATTTGTGGGTCCATTTGAGATCCTGGAGTGGATCGGTCCTTTATCTTATCATCTAGCCTCACCACCCTTGTTGTTTTGCGTGCATGATGTGTTCCACATATTTGTCCTTGGAATATATATCCCTGATCCTTCTCATGTATTGGATTGCACTGGATTGCAAGTGCAAGAGCAAGGGAAAATAATGGTGGTGCCCGTCGCATATTTTAGAGAGTAGGAATATGGGTCCTTCGAGGGCAAGAGATTGATCAGGTGTGAGTCCAATGGGATAGGTATGATGAGACTGCTGCTACATTAGAGAATATTATGTTGTTACAAGCCTAGTTTCCACACCTATTTCATTGAATTCCATGAAGAAGTTGAGTCTAAAGGGAGGGATATTAAGTGCTCGCTCCTCTTTGACACTTATTAAATTTTGATTTTGATTATTGTAAACCATAGAAATGGATATTATCATATCAGTTTTGTTTAGCATGATGTTAGATGAAAGAGATATTCTGACTATTGATGGATTGTGGTTCATAGTATGATTTGTTGTGGATTCATGGAGACATAGAGAGACATTTTATATTGATGATGATGATGTGTTGTTAGCATATACTATACTGACATTCAAAATTCTCATCATGGTGACTGTGATTTAGTGTTTGAACTAATCTCAAGATCTCACCGATATCGATGAAATGGTAGAATTAAGATGTTGAACTTACAAAAAAATGATATCATTTTTTAGTTTAGACGATGATTTAGTTATATGAGGATGTTTATTCATGGATCTGCGTATACTTTATCTTTGACGTATTTGATACAACCACCAAGGCTAAGGAGGTATTTTTTGATTTTATAGGTAATTATATCATAACAATCAAAAGGGGGTTAGGAGACCAACCACAACAGAATACTCAATGGATACAACGACGGTCACCATGGAAAATTTTGTAATGGTTTATGTTTTGTTATTAGATTGTTAGGGGGTCCCCATGGTGGGGATGATCCCTAAATGTGACCATGGGCTATGTGTGTAATTATTTCCCTTTCTTATTTAATTATACTAGAGTATGTGATTTATTTTGTGACATAATGTTAATTAATCATTTTTTATTAATGTGCTTTAATTAAGTGAATTAATCATGTTTATTAAGTTAATTGAGGATGTGTCAAAAGGGTCCATTTATTAGAGTAGTTGGTCATTTGAATATTGTGATTTAAGTTAAGTGTATTTGAATTTGAGTGGCGTGCACTCTACCTTTCTTGGGAAATTCGGATTTGGGCTTATGGGCCATTTTTTGAGGCTTATGGGACAAGTTAAGCTTGTCCCACATGTCTTAATTTCTTCTACAAATTATACCCATAGATTGGGGG
Source organism: Taxus chinensis (assembly GCA_019776745.2). Taxonomy (NCBI): domain Eukaryota; kingdom Viridiplantae; phylum Streptophyta; class Pinopsida; order Cupressales; family Taxaceae; genus Taxus; species Taxus chinensis. Next base: position 639,579,132 of record CM034152.1, on the reverse strand, counting down.
GTCAAAAAAATACCCTATTATTTGATTTGTAAGGAAATAAGTTATATTTATTACATCTTTCTTAGATGGGTTTTAAATTATGTCCTTTTGAGGTGTGGGTATGAGTTTTTATGTGTAAGAGACTTTTCATTTCTCTCACCCACCAAATTATTGTGCATTGGGGTTGATATTTGACTTTTGTATGGAGCCACCTCACCCTACTCTTTTATTTTTATATATATGCAAGTTTATTTGTTGGTTATGGGAATACTTCATTTTATTGTGCACTTGTATTTTTGGAGTTGGAGAGTTTTTGGAGTGCTTTTTGAATTTTTGGATTTTGTTACATTTGGATAGAGATTGAAAGAGGTTGGAATGTGATTCTTTGAGCAAATTATTACTATGGAAAAGTAGGAACTACACCTTTGTTTTACTTTTTTTCTTTTATATGTGTATATTGCATGCAAGTGAATGGTTTGTGTGCTTATTGGGATCATGGGTAGAATGCCTAAGTACGGTGTAAGAGAAAGCTATCAGGATTTTCTTTTATAGGATGCATAAGAGTTTTTGTCATGTTTTTGGAGGGAGTTGGCTTCGGTGCCCCACCTTTTGATAAGAAAAATGCTTGGTTTTCTTACTTGGTTCTTTTGAGGGAGACATAAGAGATTGTAGGGAGGCATAATATAATGTGGGAGGCATAAGAGGATCTTGAGGGAGGAATAAGAGTTATGTAGAGGTGTTAAGTTTTTGTTTTAGATGTTTTTTAAGGTGGGAAAATAATTCCCATTGGGAGGCATAAGTGATCTCCCCATAGTTCCTTGCTCTGCTAGCTTTCATTTTTCAAGGCTTGTGTATTTTGAAATTTGCATTCTTGTGATTATTATCCTTGTGCTTGAATGTGTGTTAAATGGTTGTGAAAATGTGAATTGTGATATGGAAGAATTTTTTTAGTGGCCATGGGTTTTATCTATTTCTTATTTAACTTTGGTTAGGGCTTTTGGTGCGCAAAGTAATCTAGCCCTGTTCATTCAAAAAAATCTTAATATGCAAGATTTGAAGATTTATTTGTCTCCCTGTATTTACGAGTGAAATATTATTCATTCATTTGGTTGCCATGATAAGTCCTTTCTTTTGGTAGAGGATCACATTAAGTCTAGATATTGTTTTCGGTTTCTCTGTCCATGGGAAAGTAGTAATTTGGGTGTGAATTCAAGTTTCCCCCTTCTTTTTTTCCACAATCACATCTTCCTTGTCAATATTTGTCCAAATATCCATGGAAATTTGCTCCTTTCTGATTAGATGTGGCTCAGAAGGTCTTTTTGGTGAAACTTGCCACTTTTTCATATTTGTAAAAACATACCAAATTCTCCCCGTAGCTCCGATAGCATCTAATTGGTTAATCAACAAACATGAAGCGGTAGGGAAAATGTATTACTTTGACCCTGAAGGAGGACACATGGAAGTTTTTCAAGTTACAAGCGGGGAAGCAGGTTGATTGAACAATTTGAATTTTTTTACATCTTTGTATGAGGGGGAAAAGTTATGAAATAACCCACAACTCCGTTGGAGCCCACATCAAAAGTTATAAGTAGAAATGTGGGTCATTGGGGCATTTTGAACCTTTAAGGCCCACTTTAATTCAAATCTTGGACATGTGGAAGGCCAACCCTCATTTGAGGATCCGGATCCGCGTCTTGGTCCTACCATAGTAGTTGCGCCAAGGAGACACGTGGAGGATTGCAACTAGATCCTATCTAAACTTAAACTTTTCAATAAAATTTCTAAGGATTGGGAAACATGGAGGGTTGGTGCTCATTTGAAGATCCGCCTCTGCGTCCTACCGTAGCAGTTCCGCCAAGGAGAAACGTGGAGGTTTGTGCTGGATCCTACCCATACTTAGAATTTTCAATGGCTAAAGAAAATTTCTCAGACCCTAAGCACGTGGGACCTACCACTTGTCCTTATAATATTTAAAAAAATATACCAAAATGAGACATGTGGTGAGCCCGTGCTTGTGTAGGGTCTCTGCTTTTAGGCACCACATCAAAAGTGTGCCAAAGAAACATGTGAATGATTCCGCTGGCTTGTTTTTACACTTTGACTTTTTCAAAGGCAAAAAGATAATTTTCTTAGGCCCAGGGCATGTTGAAGGCCCGCACTTTTTTGGTAACTTTCCTCTATAATTCACCTTTACAGTTGTGCCAAAGAAACACGTGGAGGCTTTTGCTAATTCCTCTTTGCACTCGACTAACTTGGACTCGTAGCATAGGTATGTGGAATGATCCGTGCGTGGATATTAATTTCTGAGAGGCACGAATGTAGGAATTCATGTGAGGGAACTCATTTTAAAAGGTATTTCATCGAGGGAAAGAAAGATTGCTTGTCAGATCCAGCTATACAAAGACAATCGCAAATGATTAAAATGGGTATTTCTCGCATGAAAGAATAAAATAATGATTAGAAGGACTATCAAAAGGCTATGGTGTTACATGTTGCACATGATTGAAGGTCTGATAACCATGATCAATTCATGATTTTTACACCTGGCATCTTTGGGTGTAAACTTGCTAAACATCACTTTCTGAGACAAATTGATAACAAGCAAAGCATTCCTCAAATATTGTTCTTTTTGGGAGAAATTTTTGGGATAAGTGATTGAGTGAATTGTATAAATCCAATGAGAATACACTTGCAAAAGGTCGGGGGTTTAATTATTACGAGAAAATTTTGAGAAAGTCCATCTTCCTCAGAGACCATCTGAGAAACCTATTAATTTGTTGTGTTTTATATTTGATCATGTCAAGATGGTTGTGAGTGTAGATCCATTGACAAGCTCTGAGATTGTTCAAGAAAATTTCCTTTACTGAAAAATCTAATAGATCTTGAATTAATCCATATTGATCTTGGGAAAAATTGTGTATGATTTTATTTTAGAGTGTCTTTCAAATGGTTTTGATGTTCTTGTTGTAATATTATGCTAAAATCCCTCCGAATCACATAGGATCTTGTCCTCGTGATAGTTTATTGGCATTAGCAATTTCATTATGAGAAGAGACTTCATCCTATAATGAGATAAACAATTTAAAATCACTTTACTATCATTTTGTTGATAAATATTATCTGTAATCATTTGAGTTTATCTTAGGCATGAGGAACCAAGGGTTTTTAATGTTTAATTGAGTCTTTAGATCGATCCTTCATGTTGAATTCTCAAATATTGTGAGAAACCATGTAGATATGGGGCTCAATTGATGCACACGTTCTAGTTGAAGGAATATTCTTGCTATTTTGAGGCATTTTGTTTGTTATTCTTCCAATTGTTTTAAAGGTTCTCGAAGATATGGTGAAAACAATTTCATCTTGCTTAATCCCCACAAAATTTTTAAAATAACCATGAAACCTACCTGAAGTGCCCCTGTTTTTGTTGTGTATCCACGAATAGACAATTCGTACTACAAAAATATACAGAAGAAAACAGGGTTTAAGTATCTTTAGTAACTTAAACCATGTTAAAAAAACATCTCCACTCTTCAGATGTGACAACTTGTGAGAGTTAAATTATGGTGCATTGATCATATTTTCTCAAGGTTCCCCTGTAAGTTCTATAAAGAAGGATCTCTTCATGGACTTCACCGAAAAAAGGTTACAATAGGGGTCCTCTCACCCGTAGTCGATAGGTATGGCCTAAAGTAGTCAGGATAGATAAAATCCTCTTACATGGTGATATCCATTTCTCCACTGCCTGAGTGATAAAGAGCCACCTAAATCACTTCCCCTGACTGTAAAATGACATATGATTTGTTCATCTTAGAGTGTCTTGTTAAATCTATGAGGCTGTTTGGCTTCCAATGGAGAATAAATTTGGATACCAACACCATTCTGGTTCCATTTCCGAGGATCTTCAAAGACACTCTTACATTTGGCCCTTGTAATATTTCTTACATTATCTAAGTGAAAATATTTTTTTTAAACATCATCCTATGTTGAAATTTTAGGGGAATTTTACAAAGTTATAAGTTTTGTGTGTAATTTTTCAAGTTTGTAGTGGTTATTCCACTAAATTTATAACATCAGTGGTAGATACATGTAAAGGAAGGTTACATATGCTAAGCTTTGTAGGAATTAAGTGTTTAGAGATATTTGGCAAGTCATTTATAGTGCGTTTGGACAACTAAGGTGAAAATCCTTATTGGTGACTCCGTGTTGATTTAAAATTTGATAAGTACCAGTGCCGTAAACTTTTTTAAGTGAATCTATCACTAATATTTGCAAATATAGAAGTTATTAGATCTTTCTTCACTAAGGACCCTACTAGAAAGTTGTTTCCAGAACTGGGAAAGAAAAATTCAGAAGGAAAAAGAGTCTAGTAAATAGTTGGAGATCAGAAATCAAGAAGAGAGTTATCCATTGTGGAAAGTGATGGTTGAGGATTACCATTCTGGGGACATAAGGTTGTGTGTGGAGTTTAGAAAATTAAATAACGAATCAATCAAGGATAACTATCCCCTTTCCAAATATGGATAACAAGTTGTACTTAGTTACAAGTTCAGAATTGTTATCTAGTTTGGATGGTTTTTCTGGGTATAACCAGGTAGTTGTGAAACAATTAGAAAGAATCAAAAGTACTTTCACTAACCCTTGGGGTACTTATGTGTATGTAAGGATTCCATTTGGCCTGATGAATACTGGAGCTACTTTTCAAAAGAGCAATAGATGTAGCATTCTTAGGAGATATAAATGACTTCATTGTTGTGTATGAGGATGATGTGACTATTTTCTCTAGGAAGAGAAGTGATCTCGTACAACATTTAGAAAAATTGTTGATAAGATGCAAGGAGTATGGTATCTCACTGAACCCTAAGAAATTCCATTTTGGGGTTAAAAAGGAAAAGTTTCTTGGACACATTGTGTCAAAAGGAGTCATGATTGATCCTGAGAGAGTGGAAGCCATTAGCAAAATTCCTATTCCAAGAACCAAAAAAGGAATTCAATCCTTTTTTTTGGTGGATAGATTTTATTAGGATTTTTATTTCCAACTTCACAGAATTTACTATCTGAATCACTAATATTTTGAAGAAGGATCAGAGTATCAAATTGGAAGAATCATCTATTCAATCCTTTACTCGGATTAAGGAATCATTGAAGAGTGCCCCTCTTTTAGAAGCTCCTAATTATAAGAAGACTTTTCAAATGTTTTCCTTTACTTTAAAGAATATCATTGCATTAATCCTGTTATAAAAGGATGATGAAGGAGTTGAAAGGCCAATTACTTTCTTTAGTAAAGCACTATAAGGGGTAGAACTGAAGTATACTATCATGGAGAAATATGCTTTTTCTTTGGTCATGCCATAAAAATATTCAGGCCCTATATTATAAGTTCTAATGTCCTTGATTATGTTCTCCCATACCATGGTTAAGGATATCTGATCAGAAATAGAAATTTCAAGCAAGAGATGCCGATGGGTGAATAAGTTTTAAGAATATGACATGGATATCCAAACCACAAAATTGGTTAGAGGTCTAGGCTTATCAAAGCTTATGGCAGAGAGAAACCTACAAATAGTTGAGGTAAATGAAGTTGAAGAAGAAAGGTTGAATATCCTTGGAAAAATGACAAATTCTTAATTGTACAAGGATATAATTTATATCTAAAACATCTATACTACCCTGAGTATTTAATTAAGAATCAAATACGAGAACTTAAGTTAGCCTCCCAGAAAAACATCATCACTGGTTATGGGTTAGCTTGGAAGTACCCTGGGGGATTTCTTTTAAGATGTATCACTTAGGATGAAGCCCTAAAAATAATTGAGGATTTCAATTGTAGAGTTTGTGGGTGGCATTTTGCAAGGAGAGTAACAACCCATAAGATCTTAAGGGCTAGTTACTAGTGGTGAACTCTTTTCAAATATAAAACTTTTTTCGGTTAGGAAGTGTGAGAGTTATCAGCGCTTTTCATGGAGATTAAAAGCTTTAGGTTCCCTCCCATTCCAACCTATATCAATTGAAGCCCCTTTTAAGTAGTGGGGGATTGACTTCATTATGGAGAGTTATGATCCTTCAAGTGTAGGCCATAAGTGGATATTAGTGGCCAAATATTACTTCACCAAGTGGGTGGAGGCTATCCCCACCAAGAAGGCAACCCACCAAATTGTCATCGATTTCATTTTGAATTATATCGTTTGCAGATTTGGAGTAACTTCCAGAAATAGTTGCTAATAATGCTATGAGCTTTCGAGCTAAATGTTTGGTGGCTATGTGTTAAGAATATGGGATAAATTTAGCATATGCTTCCAATTATAATCCACAAGGAAATGAAAAAGAAAAATCAAGTAATAAGAATATGTTGAAGATAATGAGGACAACCTTGGAGTTAAAAAAACAAATGTGGGGTGAGCAATTGAAATTTTTTGTTTGGGCTGATAGAATCACTGTTAAAAGGGTTATCGGAAAAACTCTATTTCAATTGGTATATGGAATTCAAGCCCCACTTCCCCAACATATGAAATTATCTTCTTACTGATTTTTTCAATAGTTAGAGGACCAGGAATTCAATTCCTATGATGGTTGTATAAATAAAATTGTGGAATTGGATGAGGAGAGAAGAGAATCCCACCACAGACATGTGAAGTTCAGGGAGAAATTGAAGAAGCTATTTTATAAAAAGGCGAATCTGAGAGCTTTAAGTGTGGGATATTTGGTGCTACTATGGGATAGAAGACATGATGATAAGGGAAAGAATGGAAAGTTTAATGCATTGTGGATGGGCCCTTATTCTATTGAGATTTGAATTAGACAGAAAACATTTTTCCTAAAAGACATAGATGGGGAATTGCTTGATTTTCCTATTAATGGCAGGAACTTGAAACATTTCCTTGACTTATTTTTCCAAAATCAAGGGTGCACATAATTGTATAATGTATAGTATTTTGGTTTTGTTCTGCTTTTGTGTATTTTCTATTTTGGTTTGTTCTGGTCCCTAGCGACAATTTTTTTTTGTTTCTTGGTTCGTCCTTAGGGGAATTGCTTACTGTTGTTATGCTCTACAAGATTGTTCTTTGACTTCATTTCCCAATGGATTTTTGGCACATGGTCTGTTGTTCTTGTGGCATTCACAGGGAGTGACCATCTCCGAGTTGGAGCCAATGTTGGTGCTCAAATAAATCTCACCCTGTTCGTTAAAATTGTCTTAGTCCGCAGGATTTGAATTTTTCTCTGTCTCCCTATATTTATGTGTGAAAATATTATTCATTCATTTTGTTTCTATGATCATTCCTTTCTTTTGGTAGAGGATCACATTAAGCTCCAGATATTGTTTTTCCGTTTCTATGTCCATGAGAAAGAAGTTATCATTTGGGCATGAATTCAGGTTTTCCCCTTCCTTCTGTTCTCCCACATTCATTGTTTCCCTGTCAATTTTTATCCCAATATCTATGGAAACATGGTCCTTTCTGATTAGATGCACTTCGGTAGGTATTTTTAGTGAAACTTTCAACTTTTTCATATTTGTAAAAAATACCAAAGTGGCCCTGCAGCCTCAATAACATCTAATTTGTTAATCAGCAAACAAGTAGCGGTAAGGAAAGAGTCTTACTTTGACCCTGAAGGAGGACACATGGAAATTTATGAAGTTACATGTAGGAAAGTGGGTCAACAAAACATTTTTAAGTTTATTACCTCTTTGTATGAGAGATAAAAAATTATGAAATAACCCAAAACTCCATTGGGGCCCACATCAAAAGTTAGAATTAGAAAGGTGGGTCATCGGGGCCTTCTGAAACTTTAAATCCCACTCTCAACTCAAAGACTAAACACGTGGAGGGATTGACGCTCATTTGAGGATTTGACCTTTGGGTCCCATTAGGTGAAAAATCGTAGCACACCTGAATACGTGCAACTAAGCTGGGTTGAGACTCTTAGTGTGATTTTGCAACATGAAGCATCTATCAAAGTGTTGGACCTTGTGAGTTGAGATAGATCTCCAGATTTAAGCTGGTTTGTATTCATCTATTCAAGTACATACAAATATATTGTAGAGGATCTATTTTAAATCTACTCTATTTGACCAAGGAGATAGTGTTGAGAAGATGCAAGAAAAAAAATCTATGCTAATGAGGTGATGCACCAAAGGAATTTTAAACACTCATTTTGTAAGATAACATAGACCATAAAAAATACAATGCAAATTCCAAGCACATATAACCAAACTATGATGAGAGATCAGAAGACAACAATAAACACATGAGAGGGTCAAGAATCATCCAAAAACATATATTATTGCTCTAAAAATTGATACAGTACATTCAAATGGCCAAGAGGTGAGGAAATTTGTATTACAATTCGAATGGAAAGTTTGAAAGACTGCACAAATCCACTTGCGAATAAAAGGAAATGGAATGGAGCAAAAAATAAATGTCCAACCTTTTACAATGAGCCCTGACCCTTCCTTTGTAAATTCAGCACATAGAGAAGAAGGAGAGAGAGGTGGGAAAACTAATTCGAAGCTCCACTACCAACCATTAAGGCTTCTGCAAATCTACCCCAAATATTTCATGTCTGCATCGATTACTTGTTTGGCGCGTTGAAGGAGGAAGAACGACATATCAGATCAAATCCGATCTGGTTGTTCAAGTAAATGGATCTTATATTAATAGCACGAAGACGTTTTTCATTTTTTCCCACATGTAAATTCTTCAAAAAATAAAGTTTCAAATCACCATGGTGTGGACGAGGTTGATATCTTTCCAACGGTACCAAATTTGTCAAATATCGAGCACTGAATCAAAAGATATGCTCATTTGAATATTTGTGTGAGGCCCATACCAAAATGGTAGGAACCAATTAACAAAATGGGTCTTTTGGAAATTGGACATGTGGAGGTCTGACACTTTTTTGGGGACCAATTTTTTATTTGGATTTGGAAGTTTCATGGGGATGGCATGTGGCATCCTCTGCGGCTTGCTCAATTTCCTCATGTTTTGGCTAAGTCCTTTTCCTCGGCGGGACCATACATCTTACCAAAGACACGTGGAGGCTTGGTGCTTATTTGGAAACCCACCCCAAATTTTACTTTTGAAGTAGTTATGCACTAACACTTGGATATTTCTGCTTTCATTTTCCCTGTGTTTACTTTTTAACCCTGACCATGTCCCCTTTTGGACCTGGGACACATGGAAGTTCTGAGCTCACTTGGAAACACACTCAATATTTTACCTTTGAGGGATTTTCATTAGGACACATGGCAACTTCTGCCTGCACTCTTTAACTCAACCAATTTAGGCATGCTTTTTAATATGACCTTTGTTGACCATTGGTGATGTGGATGGCTGGCGCAAGTTGAGTATCCACCTTTGGATCCCATCTTTAAACTATTCCGATCAAACACATGTTTCCTTCAACTTGTTCAGAATTTTCAACGGCTGACTCTATTACTTTTGGGCCAGAGACATGTGGAAGATCTGCACCTATCTAGGAATCACCTTTTCCTTTTCCCCCTTGAAGGTGCATCATTTTAACATTTGGATGCTTCCACCGGTCTGCTATACTTAATTGTTTAGGGCCCCAAATTCACCTTTTTCACTCTGAGACACATGGAAGCCTGGTGCTTGTTAGATTCTAAATTTTAATTATAATCTTTGGAGATTTTCCATTGAGGAACATGGAGACTTCCACTGATTCTCCCATAATTAGCCAATTTTGAGGCTCATTCTGAATCATTTGCAGAGCCTGCAACCTTCGATTTTTTCCCCCATTTCTTCCCTTACAGCCTCTTGATTTCTTTGACATTGTTTTCCTCCTTCCTGACCATGTTGTATCCATTATAGAGCCCACCTGTAACCTGTTTGCTAGATTTTAAATGTGGACTCATGTGATGGATCCGTCTCTTGGATTTCTTCCTACAAGGGGTCGTGTTTGATCAATTTTATCAAGGGAAAACTTAAGATAACAATTTGGTGATTTGCAAGGATGTCTGTGTGCTAGATGAAGAAATCAATTACCTTGTTGTATCCATTGGGCATGGATTCATGGTCGATGGCCTGGTGCTGGTCTTTTTTTTTGGAAATGAACACTTGAGACCTGATTTTAGTCACTCTATATTTTTTCTATTAGAAAATGATCAACTTTTATGGAAACTATGGGTCTCCCTGTTGCAATATGTTGAAGGGCCTAGTGCGTTCACCTAGACGCACATTGAATTGTATAAAAACGCAAACTTAGCGCAACAAAAAAAATTGTTCCACATCACTTAGGGAAATAAAACCTATGCTACAACAAAACAATGTGCATATACACTTAGGGGGAAATAAAACTCTATGATAATATATACAAGTATGGAACCTTTCCATTTTAGAAGCAATGTTTTAGATGCATCCCATTTACTGGGATGTGCAATTCTTTGCCATCCAATTTAGCCAGTTGGAAGTCATTGCTACGCTTGCACCTTGTGATAATGTAAGGGCCACTCCAAATGGCATGAAATTTGGATTGCTTTCTTTGCTTTACCTGATCCGCATCCCACTTCAGAGCTAAGTCCCCTTCTTGAAAGGTCTTCATTGTTTCTTTCTTGTCAAAACTCTTTTTTATCAATCCTTGATCCTTCTCCATGCTCTACATTACATGCTTTCTTGCTTCTTCTACTTCCATCAGCTTTGCATACCTAATTGCCATCGGTTCAAAATTGGCTAGCCCTAACTGTTTCATGAGCTCCAGAGTGGGAAACTCTAATGATATGGGCAATACTTCCTCTTTCCCATAGACAAGCTTGTATGGGGAGTTACCTATGGATATTTTGGATGTGATCCTATCAGCCCATAGAGCGGATTTGAGCTTTGTATACCAAGTTCTCTAATTTTTATCAAGATTCCTTCTGATAATCCTTAATGGGTTCTTGTTTATGGACTTTTCTTGGTCATTACCTTTAGGGTAATAGTTTGATGAAGTGCTGAGGAATACACCATTCCTAGCTACCCATTCAGTGATCCTCATACCAAAGAATTCTAATGCATTATCAGATATAATAGTGGCAAGGACTCCAAACGTGGTGGTTATTCCTTTAAAGAAATCAAAGATATTGGATTCATTTGCTTCTTTTAGTGCCACTGAATCAATCCACTTAGTGAAGTAGTCTGTTGATGTAAGTATCCACTTGTCACCTTGGCTTGAGTTTGGGTTAAACACCCCAATCAATTCTAGTCCCCCATTACATGAATGGCTGATCCACTGAAATTGGACGAAGGGGCAGGGTTTCTAAGTTCTCTTTTCCTGTGAAGAATGCACACTTCTTGAACTTCCTGATCCATGACTAGTAGTCCTTGAACATTGTAGGTCAGTAATAACTAGCTTTCATGATCTTGAGAGCTATTAATTGAAGGGAAAAGGGACTTCCTGCTTCCCCATCATGAAACTCATGCAACACTTTCTCAATTTGTCTTGTCCCAATGCACCTCACTAGAACACTATGGATATCCTTTTTAAACAAGAAAAAACAAAAAAACACATATGGAAAGGCTTGTACTCTAAAGTATATCTTTTTTTACTTTGTTCCATTCTGAAGGGCACAATCTTATTTAAAGGTAATGCACCAAGGATAGGGTCTAACATGGAGCAGGTGCATCATTAGTTAGTTGTTCCTGATCAATTTGTATCTATGGGATAGCCTCTTCATTTATCCATAGACTTAGCTTGCTACTTGGAAGTGGGTTGTTCACATAGACCCTTTCCACAAACCCATTTGGTCACCTTGATCTCAATGTCATATTCCATTACTTGAGTGACCCAACCTGCTCTCTTCTCATTCAAATCCATGTTTAGGATAAAATCTTTGACAGCAAAATGAGATACTAACATTTGAAACATATTGTTTGAGATCAAATGTCTGACCTTCTTCAAGATCTTAATACCAGTAAGGACATGTTTTTCAATGAAAGAGTATTTTTCCTCATACTCCTCCAAGTTCTTACTGAAGAAGGTTATGGGTTTTTTCGAACCTTACTTGTTATCCTAGACCAAGATGGCTAAGATGGTGTCTAATCCTCTAAAAGCATATAACACAAAGTATTTTGAGAAGTTTGAGTTAATGAGAGTTGGATCTTGTCATATTGCGAGCTTGAGGGTGTAAAAGCTCTCTTTTCCTTATGTTGTTCATTTAAATGAAAGACTCTTCTTTAACATCGTTGTTAAAGGATTCACAAGAGTCACAAAATCAGGTACAAACCTATGAACAAAATTTATACTCCCCAAGAATATTTGGAGATACTTTTTGTGTTGTGGAAATTGAAGTGTCTGGATGGCTTCGACACTTTCAGGATCAATTTCTAACCCTTCTCTAGAGACAATATGGCCCAACAATTTTCCCTCATGTGCCAAGAATACACATTTCTTTGGGTTTAATGAAACCTCGAACCTTCTACATCTCTGAAATACCTATCTAAGGTGAAAGAGATGCTCTGCATTATTCTTCAAAAAGACAGTGATATCAACTAGATACACCAAGAATATGTTGTTGATTAAGAATTTGAATGCCATGTCCATAGCTCACTGAAATGTTTCTCCAACATTTGATAGTCCAAATGGTATTTTCTTGTAAGCATATGCTCCCCATTTTGTGGTGAAGGATGTCTTGAACTGATCCTCCTCTTTCACCATTATCTGGTTATAGCCCAAATATCCATCTAGCAAAGAAAACCTCTCAGAGCCAGCTACAACTTGTAGGATCTTTTCCATTGATGGAAATGGATAGTGATCTTTCAATGATGCTTTGTTAAGATCATGAAAGTCCACATACAATCTGAGTTCTCCATTTCTCTTTTCTCACAGACACTAAGTTAACAACACAACTTGAGTGCTTAATGGGGAAGATGATGCTGGAGTCAATTAGCTTGTTTAATTCTTTCTTCATGAGAGGCTCAATGTGAGGATTTATGGGCCTTTGCTTATGTTTGAAAGGATTGGCTCCTAGATCTAGATCAATTGTGTGTTGTGCTAACTTTGGGTTGAAAACATCTCAAATATTAACAAGTCCAGGAAAATACATCTAAGAATTCTTGAAAAAGTTGAATGAATTCAGATTTTTCTTGTTGAGTGCTTACCTTACAAATCTGCAATGTTTTTCCTTCTTCTATGAAACTGGGCTCTGAATGTTCACCCTCTACCTGAATGTTCACCTTATTCTTTCATAATTGGTCATTTGGGTTGAAGATTGATTCCAAAGTGACAAGACCCTTTGTTAGTTTGTTAGTCCTCAGTTGCACTACTTGATTCTTGGAGGAGAACTTAGCTACTTATTATAGGAAGTTGACAATTTGTTGATCATTTTCAAATACTTACCAACTTGTGTTGTTGTTTGGGACAGATAGTCTCATTAACAACTTAATATGTGGCTGAGACTTATCATTCTTAATACTGTCTACAATGTTGAAGGCTGCCCCAATTGATGCAAATATGTTTGCTACTTCATTAGTCTTCCATGGGATGGAGTTGATGTTGAATGCCTCAAAATCCTCAATGAGGTACCATACCCTACTCTTGTAACTCTTTAACAGGTCGTTCTTGGCAGAAATTTTTCTTCAAACTTTATTTGCAACTAGCTCACTATCACTAAACACCCACAAGTTCTTGATTCCTTGTTTCCTCACCCAATGTAGTACATGAACTAAAGCCTTATACTCTATTGTATTGTTTGAAAATGAAAATTGGAAATGAAAATCTGAGTAGTATTTCATACCATGGGGAGAAACAAGAATAGATCTTCCTCTGGATCCTTGTCTACTTCCTGAGCCATCAAAGAAAAATTGTCATAACTCATTATCATCTTTGTGGTTTGGCTTGATGATGTTAGGAAGAGGTTGATTCTCCTCATGAAAATAATAGACTCCTAGCTTAGATTCCTCCATATATTTATAGGGGTCAAAAGCATGCCTCTTGTTCCCTCACTCATCGAGGGTAATGTCTAGGATACACCCCACCTTGGTATCTACTTCACAATTTCTTGGAAGATCCTCCTCATGAAAGGATAAATAATTGGCATTGACCAGGATGGGTACATAAGACTCAATATGGTAATCTAGAATGGGATCAGATCTAATTATATCCTTAGCTCTATACCTTGTTCTAAAGAGTATGTGTGACCAGTAAGCAGACAGATAGCCCCAAATCTTAGAAGAGAAGTCTCTCAACAAACACAATCCAAAATGTGGTGGTAAGTCTATGACTGATATGTTTTGTAAGACAGTCACATTGGGACAGGCATGCAGTGTGAGGCTGAAATCTTTCATGACTCCAACAGTTATCACTATGGCACCCATCCAATTGCACTACCCACTTAGAGATGACTTCATATTGAAGGCCCAGATGATTGGCTATTTATTTTATCATTACAAAGCTACTTGCTCCCAAATCAATCATAAAGTTATGTACCAATTTGTCCCCAATGATCATTGAAACATAGAACAGATGGGGTTTTAGATTCTTACCTTGTTTTCCTCCATGATTTCCCCCAATCTGAGATGCATTGGTAAACACTTTCTCTTGCTGGTTAGGGGGCTGATTTGAGCTCTACCAATTGGCCATAGAAGTCTACAACAAATCTCTTTGTCTTGTTATGGCCAATGACTCCCGCATTGAAATATTCACATTTTTCTTCTTCATTTTTTCAATGATGTTAAATTATGTATCCTTTTACTACCCATTTCCAGGTACATTTTTCTCTTACACATGGGTCATTATAATGGGTGCCTAAGTGGGTTTAGAAGGTGGCTTAGACTATCTCTACATACTGGAAGTTGCATTCTGAGTGCTAATCCCTTGTGGAGTTATGGAGGGTTGAGGATTACCTGAGATTGGTGATTATCCCTCTCAAGTAATCCTTTTCTTGGACCATGTATTAGATGCTACACTTTGAGAATGGGCTTGATTCATATAACATAAATCTTCATCTTGCCAATTAACAAGCATAGTTTCACTTAGAGGTGCCTCTTGTTCAACTCCTTGCTGTTAATTTTTCTCTTGACTAGACTCTTGTGATACACCAATGGTCTATACCATCAAGGCCTAGTTTAGTACACCATTAAAACACATTGATTGGTTATGGGGTAGATTGCATGGGAAACAACAATCATATTCTTGTGGCATGTTGTTTTGTGCTAGAACCAAGGCCCTTGATTTTGAAGTTATGTTTGGATCATATGAATAGAAAGGAATAGTAGCTTGAGGTTGTCCTTGGTTTTGGTTTTGATTTGCAGCCTGAGCTGGTGATTTATTTTTCTAATATGGGGGTCTATCTTGATATTGAGTCTGAGGGTGATATGGCCTAGAACTTTGAGATGGTTTCTTATGGATAGTTACTAACTCATTCCCTAGGTTCTGAAACTAGTTCATAACTTATTAAAGCTCTTTTGAGGTATTAGAGGATAAGGTAGAGGATTTAGTTGAACTCTGATTCCTAGGAGTAGGTTTAGGAGCAAATGTGGGTGTCTGATTAGTGCTTGAGGCTGATAGTTTTGGGTATAAAGGCATGGGTGGCCTAGGATAAAGTTTTCCAGCCTGAATTAAGCAATTTTCAGCTCTTATATAGATTTTATAGGCTGCAGGTAAAGTGGTGCCTCCCATCAATTGAATCGTTAAAGGAATATCAGAATTTAGAGCTCTAAGAAAATATAAGAAAGAACCTTCATCTCTGGGCCTTACAGCCAATGGAATCCTATCCCGTGTCCTTTAAAATTTGAGTATGGAAATCTATCAACTTCTTTTTAGGAGCCCTCTTTATTGTTGTTAGTTTCTTTGATAAGGATAGATTATCTCCCTTCTCTCCAATTTGATCATGAAGAGCACTACACAAATGGTCCCAAGTTTGAAGAGAGCCTACTATTAGACTCCTGAACCATTATGAAGCTTTAGCATTGAGTGAAAAGAGTAGTAACTTGATTGTAATGTGCATCTCAGTGATCTCGTGAATTACATAGACATTTGCAATGTCTTAAATGTGGTCATTAGGAGTAGTTTAGTTATCTCCAGTGAAACATGGGATGCTCTTTAATGTTGAAGCTCAGACTATATTTTATGCATTAAGGGTGAGTGGGCTACTGCTAATGAAATTTACATAAGGATTTCACTATGCCATCCTGATTGGTCTGAGAACACTTATTTATTTAATGAACGACCTACTAGGAGGAGGTGTTGATAAGGTTCTCTTTGGTGGAGATGGAGACCTTTGGGATCTTCTCCCTCTATTCAGAGACAACTGTAGATAGACAAATAGTGACTCCTTTCTTGTTCTTGACTTTTTTGTATTCTTCTCATGAACTTGATAAGCTTGAAATGTTGAAACCAATAGATTCTAATTCTTTTGGAGTCATTAGATGTGCCGTTTCAATGCTTCTTAAAATCTAAAATTACAGCAAGTACACATCAATCTGACTGCAATAAAGATGAATACTTCTTTGGTCCAACCAGATGTCCCAAAACTGTTAGTGTAGATTCATATAACCCTTGAATTCCTATAATCAGATGGGTTGAGAATCTCAGTGTGATTGCACAACATGGAGCATCTCTCAAAATGTGGGACCTTTTGAGTTAAGAGATCTCTCTGGATTAAGTTTGGTTCCTATTCCTCTATTTAGGTGCATAAAAATATATTGCAGAGGATTTATTTTAAATATACTCTATTTTACCAAGGAGATAGGGTTGAGAAGATGAAAAAAAATAAACCTAAGCTAACGAGGTGATGCACCAAAGGAATGTTTAAAAATCACTTTGCGAAGTAACACAAACCATAAAAAATGCAATGTAAACACCAAGTACAAATAACCAAACTGCAATGAGAGATAAGAAGAGAATAATAAACACATGAGAGGGTCGAGAATCATCCAAAAACATCTATTATTTCTCTAAAAATCGAAACAATACATTAAAGTGGCCAAGAGGAAAGGAACTTTGTATTACAGTTCGAATGGGAGGTTTTAAAGGATCCACAAATCCACTTACAAACAAAAGGAAAAGGGAGGGTGAAAAAAAAAATTCCAACCTTTTACAATGAGCCCCAACCCTTCCTTTATAGATTCAGCACAGAGAGAAGAAGAAGAGACGTGCGGGAAAACTTATTTAAAGCTCTGCTACTAGCCATTAATGCTCCTGCAAATTGGCCCCAAATCTATCATGTCTGAATCGATTACTTGTTCGGCATGTTGAAGGAGGAAGAATGACAGATCAGATAAAATCAGATCTAGTTGTAAAAGAAAATGGATCTTATATTAATGGCACAAAGACATTTTTCATTTTTCCCCACCTATCTTATTCAAAATTAAATTTTCAAATCTCCATGGAATTGACAAGGTTGAGATCTTTCCAATGGTGTAGAGTTTCTCAAATTTCAAGCGTTGAATCAAAAGATATGCTCATTTGATTATTTGAGTTGGGCCCGTACCAAAATGGTGGGAAACGGTTAACAAAACAGGTCTTTTTCAAATTGGACACGTGGAGGGCTGGCACGTGTTTTGGGAATGCTTTTGAATTTTTCTTTTGAAGTTGTGCCAAGCTGACACGTAGCATCCTCCACAACTTTCTCAGTTTCCTCATGTTTTTGGTAAGTCCTTTTGCTCGGCAGGGCCATACATCTAACCAGGGACATGTGGAGGCTTGGCACTTGTTTGGAAACCTACCCCAAATTTTACTTTTGAAGTAGCACCACACTCACACTTGGCTCTTTCCATTAGCCTTTTCCCTATTTTGAATTTTCAACCCCGACCCTATCCCCTTTTGGAATTGGGACACGTGGAAGGTCTGTGCTCACTTGGAAACCCGCTTAGGATTTTACCTTTGAGGGAGCATCATCAAGACATGTGGCGCCTTCCACCTACACTCTGAAATTTAACCAATTTAGGCTTACTTTTTAATATGAAATTTTTTGACCATTGGCGACATGGAGGGTTGGCGTAAATTTGAGTCTCCGTCTTTGGCGCCCATCTTGAAATTGCACCAATGCAACACGTGTTTCCTTCCACTTATTCGGACTTTCCAAAGGCTAGATCTATTATTTTCGTGCCTGAGACACATGGAAGCTCCACGCTTGTGTGGGAATCACCTTTTTATTTTCCCCTTGAAGGTGCACCATTTGAACACGTGAATGCTTCATCTGGTCCGCTATATTCAATCATTTTGGGCTCAAAATTCATAGTTTTTTAGTCTATGACACATGGAAGCCTGACACTTGTTTGAGTCTTCATTTTGAGTATAATCTTTGGAGATGTGCCAATGAGGTAAATGGAGGCTTCTAATGATTCTCCCATACTTATCCAATTTTGCAGCTCATTTTGAATCATTTGCATAGCCCAAAGCCTTCAATTCTTTTCTGCCATTTCTTCCCTTATGGCCTTTGGATTTCTTTGACACTGCTTGCCTCCTTCCTGACCCTACTGCATCCATTATAGATCCCACGTACAACCTATTTATTGGATTTAAAATGTGGACTCATGTGATGGATCCATCCCTTGGATTTCTTCTTGCACGGGGTTGTGTTTGATCAATTTTACCTGGGACCAATTGAGATAATGGGTCCTACCGTAGCAGTTATGCCAAGGAGATACATGGAGGATTCCACTAGCTCCTTTCTATACTTAAAATTTTCAAGAAAATTTCTAAGCCTTGGGACCTGTGGAGGGCCGATGCTCTTTTGAGGATCCAACTCTTGGTCCTATCGTAGCATTTGTGCCAAGGGGACACGTGGAGGTTTTTGTTGGATTCTTCCCATACTTTTAATTTTCAACGTCCAAAGAAAATTTCTTGACCCCTAGGAATGTGGTGCCTTCCACTGGTCCTTAAACTCTTTTAACAAATTTTCTAGACTGAGACACGAGGTGAGCTCGTGCTTGTTTAGGGTCTCCTCTTTAAAGAACCATATCAAAAGTGTGCCGAATAAACACATGGAGGCTTCCGCTGGATCCTTTTTATACTGAGACTTTTTCAAAGGCCAAAAGTTAATTTTCTTGGGCCTCAGGCATGTGGAAGGCCCGTAATTGTCTAGGAACTTGCCTTTGTACTTCAACTTTGCAGTTGCACAAAGGAAACATGTGGAGGCTTCCGCTGATTCCTATTTGCACTCGACCAACTTGGACTCGCAGCACAAGTATGTGCAATGATCTGTGCACAGATATGATCTTTTGAGTGGCATGAATGTTGGAATCTATGTGAGGGCTGCCATTTATCAAGGTGTTTCCTCGATGGAAAAAAATATTGCTTGTAAGATCTAGCTACACAGAGCCACCTGAAAATGAATAAAATGGGGATTTCTCGCATGAAAAAATAAAAGAATGGTTAGAAGGACTATCAAAAGGATATGGCATGACATCCCAGTCATGGTTGAAGGTTTGAGAAATGTGATTAGTTCTTGATTTTTCCACCTGGTAGCTTTGGTGTAAAATTGCTAAACATCACATTTTGAGACAAATTGGTAACAAACAAAGGATTCCTCTAATGTTATTATTTTTTAGGGGGGATATTTGGGCATGAGTGAGCAAGTGAATTGTATAAATGCAATGAGAATATCTCTAAACACATAATTCCTACAAACCTTAGCAAATATGACCTTGCTTTAGTAGTATTTACCACTGATGATATAAATTTAGTGCAATAACCACTAGAAACTATAAATATTACACAAAAAACTTATAGCTTCACACAATACTTATAGATATCAATATAGGATGACATTTAAACAACATGTTTGCACTTAGATCATGTAAGAAACATTACCATGGATAAATGTAAGAATGCCTTTGAAGATCCTTGGAAATGGCGCCTGAATGGTGTGTAGTACCAAAGATGATTCTCCCTTAGAAGATAATTAACCTTATGGATTTAACAAGATACTCAGAGATACACGAATAATAAGTAGTTTTCCAGTCAGGGAAGGGATTCAACTGGCTCTTTGTCACTCAGGTAGTGGAGAAATGGATAATGCCATGTAAGAGGACTTGATCTATCCTCACTGCTTTAGGCCATGCCTTTCAACCAGGGGTGAGAGGACCCATTGTGTAACCTATGTTGGTGAAGGAAATGAAGAGATCCTTCTTTACACAACTTGTAGTGCAACCTTGATAAAATACGATCAATTCACTATAATTCAACTCTCATGAGTTGTCATGTCTAACAAGTGGAGATATTTTCTGAACACAATTCATGTTACTAAAGACACTTAAAACCTACTTGCTTCTGTATATTTTTTCTATAGGATTTGTTCATTCAAGGATACAAAATAAAAATAGAGGGCACTTCATTTAGGATTCATGGTTATTTGAAAATTTTGGTACGGATTAAGCAAGATGAAGTTTCTTTCACCAGATCTTTGAGAACCTTTACAATAATTGGAAGACTAATAGACAAAATGCCTCAGAACAACAAAAATATTCCTTGGACAAGAAGGTGTGCATCTATGGAGCCCCATATCTACATGGTTTCACACAATATTTGAGAATTCAACATGAAGGTTGGAGCTAAAGGCTCAATTAAACATTAAATACCCCTGGTTCCTCACACCTAAGATACACTCAAAGGCTTACAGATGATCTTTGTCAACAAAAAGACAATAAAGTGATTTAAATTGTTTATCTCATTACAGGATGAAGGCTCTTCTCATTATGAAATTGATAATTCCACTAAACTATCACAAGGAAGAAATCATGTGTGATTCAAAGGTATTTTAACATAAGATTGCAAGAGGAACATCAAAATAGTTTGAAATACATTCTAAAATAAAAGCAAACACAATTTTTCCCAAGAACAACATGGATTAATTTGAGATCTATTACATTTATCCATAGGGGGAAAGTTTCTTGAATAGTATCAAACCTTGTCAATGGTTGTACACTCGTAGCCATCTGGAAACATTCAAATCTAAAACAAAAGAGATTAATAGGTTTCTCGAATGGTCTCTCAGGAAGATGGGGATGTTTTAAATTTCTCTCGTAAGAATCAAACCCCTGACCATTTGCAAGAGTATTCTCTATGGATTTATACACTTTACTTGCTCACTCATCACAAATTTTCCCCCTAAAAAATAATAATATTCAAGGAATCCTTTTCTTGTTACCAATTTCTCTCAGAAAGTGATGTTTAGCAATTTTAGACCCAAAGCTGCCAGGTGGAAAACTCATGAACTGATCACATTTCTTAGACCTTCAACCATGACCAAGATGCCACACCATAGCCTTTTGAAAGTCCTTCTAATCATTCTTTTATTCTGTCATTTGAGAAATCCATGTTTTAATCATTTTTAGGTGGCTTTTGTATAGCTGGATCTGACAAGCAATCCTTTTTTACCAGGATGAAACACCTTGAGAAATGAGTTCCCTCGCATAAATACCTACATTTGTGCCTCTTAGAAATAAATATCCATGCATGGATTATTCCACATACCTATGTTGTGAGTCCAAGTTGGACGAGTGTAAAGAGGAATCATCGGAAGCCTCCATGTGTTTCCTTGGCGCAACTGCAAAGGTGAAGTAGAGAGGCAAGTTCCCAAATAAGCATGGGCCTTCCACATGCCATGGATAAAAGAGAATTTCCTTTTGGCCTTTGAAAAATTATCAGTATAAAAAGGAGCTAGCAGAAGGCTCCATGTGTTTCTTTGGTGCACTTTTGATATGGTGCCTGAAAGCAGAGACCCTAAACAAGAAAGGGCTCACCATATGTCTCAGTCTAGAAAATTTGTTGAAAGAGTTTAAGGACAAGCGGAAGGCGTTGCATTCCTAGGGTCTGAGAAAGTTTCTTTGGCCATTGAAATTTCTAAGTATGGCAAGGACCTAGTGGAAACCTCTACTTGTCCCCTTGACACAACTTTTATGGTAGGAACCAGAGGCGGATCCTTAAATGAGTCGACCCTCCATGTGTCCTAGACCTTAAAAAGTTTCTTGAAAACTTTAAGTGTAGAGAGGAGCCGACAGAAGCCTCCACGTGTCTCGTTGGCACAATTGGTAGGATAGGACCCATAGGTGGATCCTCAAATGAGCGCTAGCCCTCCACGTTTCCAAGCTTTGAGTTGAAGTGGGCCTTAGAGTTTCGAAAGGCCCCGGTGAACCATCTTTCTTATTATAAATTTTTATTTGGGCCCCAGTGAAGTTGTAGGTTATTTCATAACTGTTCTCCCTCATACAAAGAGGTAAAAAATACAAAATTGGCCCCGCAGCCCCGATAACATCTAATTCATTAATCAAAAAACATGAAGCGGTGGGGAAAAAGTCTTAATTTAACCCCAAAGGAGGACATGTGGTAGTTTTGCAAGTTACAAGAGGGGAAGTGGGTTGGCGGAACATTTTGAATTTTTTTACCTCTTTGTATGAGGGACTAAAGTTATGAAATAACTCTTAACTCTGTTAGGGCCCACAAAAAAAGTTAGAAGTAGAAATCCAGTTTGTCGGGGTCTTTTGAATAACTAAGGCCATCTTTAACTCAAATCTTACACACGTGGATGGTCGTTAGTCATTTGAGGATCCACCTTTGGGTCCTACCATAGCAGTTGCACCAAGGAGACACGTAGAAGCTTTCATTGGATCCTCTCTACACTTAAAATTTTCAAGAAACTTTCTAAGACCTGGGACATGTGGAGGGTCGGTGCTCATTTGAGGATCTGCCTCTAGGTCGTACCATAAAAGTTATGCCAAGGGGACGCGTTGAGGTTTTCACTAGGTCCTGACCATACTTAGACATTTCAATGGCCAAAGAAACTTTCTGAGACCCTAGGCGTGTCGTGCCTTCCACTTGTCCTTAAAGTCTTTCAATAACTTTTCTAGACTGAGACACGTGGTGAGCTCATGCTTGTTTAGGGTCGCCACTTTCGGGCACCATATAAAAGGTGCACCAAAGAAACACATGGAGGCTTCTACTGGCTCATTTTTATACCGAGAATTTTTCAAAGCACAAAAGGAAATTTTATTTTGGCCCGGGGCACGTGGAAGTCCCATGCTTTTTTGGGAACATACCTCTGTAATTCACCTTTGCAGTTACACGAACAAAACATGTGGAGGCTTCCACTTATTCCTCTTTACACTCGGCCAACTTGGACTCCCATCATAGGTATGTGGAATAATATGTGTGTGGATATTCATTTCTGAGAGTCACGAATGCAAGCATCCATGTGAGGGCACTCATTTCTCAAGCTGTTTCCTTGAAGGAAAAAAGGATTTCTTATGAGATCCAACTATGCAGAGCTACCTGAAAATGTTTAAAATAGGGATATCTCACATGACATAATAAAAGAATGAATATAAGGAATGTCAAAAGGCTATTACGTGGCATATTGGTCATGGTTTAAGGTCTAGGAAATGTGATCAGTTCATGATTTTTCCACCTCAAAGCTTGGGGTGTAAAATTTCTAAACATCACTTTTTGAGACAAATTGATAACAAGCAAAGGATTCCTTGAATATTCTTCTTTTTGGGGGGAAAATTTGGGATGAGTGAGTGAGTGAATTATATAAATGCAATGATAATACTCTTGCAAATGGTTTGGGGTTTGATTCTTATGAAAGAAATTTGAGAAATTTAGTCTTCCTGAGAGACCATCCAAGAAACCTATTAGTCTCTTATGTCTTTGATTTGATCATGTTAATATGGTTGTGAGTGTACACGCATTGACAAGCTCTAAGATTTTTTAAGAAACTTTCCCTTACTGATAAATCTAATATATCTCGAATTAATCCGTGTTTTTCTTGGGAAAAATTATGTCTACTTTTATTTCAGAATGTCTTTCAAATGGTTTTGATCTTCTTATTGCAATCTTATGTTAAAATACCTCTAAATCACATATGATATCATCCTTGTGATGGTTTAGTGGCATTATCAGTTTCATTAGGAGAAGAGCCTTCATCCTATAATGAGATAAAAAATTTAAAATCACTTTACTATCATTTTGTTGATAAATATTGTTTGTAAGCCTTTGAATGTATATTAGGCATGATGAACCAGGGGTCTTTAATGTTTTATTGAGCCTTTAGCTTGACCCTTCAAGTTAAACTCTAAAATATTATGTGAAACCATGTAGATCTAGGGCTCCATTGATGCACACCTTCTGATTGAAAGAATATTTTGGATGTTCTGAGGCATTCTATTTTTTCTTCTTCCAATTGTTTTAAATATTCTTGAAGATCTAGTGAAATCAACTTCATCTTGCTTAATCCCCACCAAAATTTTCAACTAACTGTGAATCCTACTTGAAATGCCCCTGTTTGTGCTATGTATGCACGAATGAACAAATCCTACTACAAAAATATACAGAAGAAAGTAGGTTTTAAGTGTCTTTAGTAACCTAGACCATGTTCAGAAAATATCTCTTCTCTTTTGATGTTTCAACTCATGAGAGTTAAATTGTGGTGCATTGAGCATATTTTCTCAAGGTTCCCCTGCAAGTTGTGCAAAGAAATATCTCTTTATGTCCTTCGATGACATAGGTTACAAAACGGGTCCTCTCACCCTACTTGAAAGGAAAGGCCTAAAGCACTTAGGATAGATCAAATCCTCTTACATGGTGATATCTATTTTTCCACCACCAAAGTGAGTAAGAGCTATCCAAATCCCTTCCCCAGATGTAAAACGACCTATGATTATTCTGTCTTTGAGCATCTTTTTAAATCTGTGAGGGCTACTTGGCTTCCAAAGGAGAATCAATTTGGATACCAAAACCATTCTAGCACCATTGCTGGGGATTTTCAAAGGAATTCTTACATTTTTCCCTGGTAATGTTTCTTACATTATCTAAATGCAAATACGTTGTTTAAACATCATCATGTGTTTACATTTTTAAGAATTGTGCAAAGTTATAAGTTATGTGTGCAATATTTCTATTTTCTAGTGGTTATTGCACTAAATTTATATCATTAGTGGTAAATAATGGTAAATCAAGGTAATATATCCTAAGCTTTGTAGGAATTAAGTATTAAGAGATATATGGCAAGTCATTTATATTAAGTTTGCATAACTAAGGTGAAAATCCTTAGTGGTGACTCTGTGTAGATTTAAAATTTGATAAGTACCAGTGCCTTAACCTGTTTTAATTGAATCTATCACTAATATTTCCAAATCTGGAAGGAAGAAGATCATTCCTCACTAAGGTCCCTACCAGAAAGTTTCTAGAACTGGGAAAGACAAATTCACAAGGAAAAAGAGTATGGAAAATAGTTGGAGATCAGAAATCAAGAAAAGATTTATCCATTGTGGAAAGCGATCAACTTGTGGTTGAGTATTACCATTCTTCTTCGAGTGATTCTGAATAAGGTAATTTTTATATAGAATTGAATTCTCCAACTGGAGAGGGGCCTTCATTTGTGTCTAATAAGTGTGCTTCTTAGTATGTCCCTATATTTTCCAAGGTTGATAAGGTCTTCCATGAAACAAAGTGTTTAGAGAACATTCATTTTGAAAATTATACTCTCGTGTTCCAAAGACCCCTTGTCCCTCATCATTTTGTTTCTCCAGTAAGATCACCCCCTCAAAACAATATGGCCCAACCCCCACCTAGACCTCTGTTTGTTGTTAATAATTTTGTTTCTATAAATTTTAGAGGTGTGGCTGCATATCTAAATGTAGTGCCACAAGACATTAGAAATAGACTAAATTTCAAGGGAATAATGCTATCAATGGCAACCAACATTTGAAACTTTTTGTCAATTAATGGAAGAATTTGAGATTGAATTTGAGGATGTGTATGTAAAACTGTTTATTCATACTCTTGAGGAGGATGCACGTGACTGGTATAAGTCTTTTCCAAATAACTCAATAGATTCATGGAAAGAAATGAAAAATGCTTTTAGATTGCAATATGGGGATGACAAATCCCAGGTTTCTTTTGTCTAAATTTGAAAATATTAAGAAGAATGCTAATGAATCTATTCATGACTTCAATACAATGTTCAATAAGACTTTGAATAGGCTACCTATAATCCTGAGGCAGAGTGATGTTTCCTGTCTGATAAAATATTCTGATGCTTTTGACAAAAATGATGCATATTATTTAAGGGACAAAAACCCAGGAACTTTGAGGTAGGCCTTCACCGTGGCTTAGCAGATTGAAAACAATATCAAAGAAATTGGTAAGCCCCCTATGAGGGAAGGTATCAAGATGATCAATCCAGAGAAGCCTCAGTCAAGTAAGTTTATGGACCTAGAATAGGTTGTAAAAACGTTAGCCAGAGTTGTTAAGGAAATTTCCTATAAGCTGGCTAGAGTAGAGAAGGGGTTTGCAAAAGTTTAAAAAAGTCATAACAAGCCACAAGGTCAAGAAATATTTGTAAATCATCCCAGAGGTGATCATAGATTAGATGACAGCCCCAACCCTAGGAAAATAGATTGGTGCCTGATCCTTTAGCTACCAAAGTTGCTACTATGGAAGAGGTCCATTATATGGAGTGGTGTGATAGA
This sequence comes from Taxus chinensis, assembly GCA_019776745.2. NCBI lineage: Eukaryota > Viridiplantae > Streptophyta > Pinopsida > Cupressales > Taxaceae > Taxus > Taxus chinensis. Next base: position 639,552,754 of record CM034152.1, on the reverse strand, counting down.
TATTTCTTTCCCCATTTTCCATGTGATGAAGACAAAGAAGTTGAGGAAGCTGATGATGATGAGACAAATCATGATGCATACATGATGTATTGCTCTACAAGTTCACAACATGGAGCAACCTCAACTAAGTTGATAAGTGTTAGAACTATTGCTGATTTTTGTGATTGTATTCACTAGGTATTACCTCTTCCTCCCACTCATAATTTTAAAATTGATATGGTGGAAGATTTTGAGTTTCCTAATAATGATTAAAATGTATGATGGAGAAATTCCTTAAGAAGAGGAGAGACAATTGTTAATGAATGTAACAGTTGCCCAAGAAAAGGAATACAATACCAGGAGTAAGGTTGCCAAAGGGGTTGGGCCTCAGGCCAAACCAAAGATTCTAGTGCTTACCAACACCCCTAAGGAAACCCCAAAAAATGATGCATCTAGAAAAGGCTTTGTCACCCCAAATAAAACTTGTGTTCCTCCCCATGCTTATACTATGAAATATCCCGAACCATTAGATGAAGTTGTGAATATTCTTCCTAATATTTCCTTACCCAAGTATGTTCCTTGCGACATAGCCCAAATCTTAAGTCAAATCAAGATTACTATTCCTATTGTTGAATTTATTAGAATTCTTGAGCATAAGAAGAGGGCATTTGAGTATTTGGGGCTTAAGGAAGAAATTGTCACCTAGGGTAAAGCTATAAACAATTTAGAGGTTTCTCCGGCCATTGCTGAATTAGAAAAATAACAAGCATTGGAGGAATTGGGTGAACCACTTGAGATTTATTTGGAAACTTCTCTGGTTGAGTCTCAGCTAAATGTTTATCCATTTTTTACTTCTCTGATTATTAAAGATAGGTTGTTACATAATTACATGTTTGACTCAAGAGCTTCATGTAATGTAATGCATCTTGAAGTATTGAATGATTCAAATATCAAAGCAACAGTAGGTTATGGTAAATGTACTACCATTGATTAAAGAGAAGTTCCCATAGTTGGATGTGTCAATGTTGTAGAAGTGCAATTGGCAGTGTATCCAGGAAAGTACTTAACCTTGAATGTAGTAATTGTGGATTATCCCACTAAGTGGAGAATGTTATTATCTAGAAAGTGGGCAGCTAGTGTAGGTGGAAATGTGCAAATGGACATGTTTTATGCTACTATACCAATTGAGGGCAGCCTTGTGAAGTTATATGGTGAGAAGAAAATGTTACATCTCATTGAGGACCGTAACAATGCTTCTTATGAAGTATTATACACAGATGTCGATGTCAATAACCTCGTGGGCTATATTGATTGTAAGGAGCATAAAATTGATGAGTGGAAATATCCTTAGTAGGATGGTTCTCCTTGGACCTTTATGTTTGATTGGGATTGTTCTAGAGATGGTAATGGTGCTAGTACTATCTTGATATCTCCAAACCAAGATGAGTTTAATTTTTATTTTAAACTCAATTTTGAGTCCACAAAAAACATTGCTAGGTATGAAGCACTACTCTCAGGTCTAAGGATTTCTTGGAAATATGGTATTAGAGACATTATTGTTAAATAAGATTCAGATTTGATAGTGAAAAAAGTCAGAAAATTGTATGCTACAAGGAACCAAAGAATGAGAAAGTATAGGCATGTAGTTTGGGACTTCATCAAAATGTTTGACTCTTTCAATATAATACATCATGATAGGAGCTATACTAATGTAGCAGACAAATTGAAAGTATTGGGATCAATGTTTGAAAATTATACAATGTATCCATATTATGAATATGATTTCGAAATATTAACCAAGTCATTTGTCCTTCACAATATCAAGCACTGGCAGTTATTTGAGGATGATGCTCAAGTCAAAATATTTTTGTAAAATAAAGGAGAATTTGCAAATCAAAGTGTAGACTAGTAAGCAATGGTTTTTGTAGATAAAGGAAAGGAAACTTTGTTTGCTAAGGACATTATTCAATTGAAGACTAATACTATTCCTAGAGGGTTGGTTGCACTAAAATAAAATTTTTATAATGTTGATTGCATCATCAACAGACACATGTCAACCTCAAGAGATGTTGAAGAATATGAACTGGGCACAAAGGATAAACCTAAGAGAATATGGCTAGGAAGCAACTTGAATAGAGAAGAAAAGTAGTCATATGTCCAATTACTAAAAAAGTACCATGACTACTTGGCTTGGTCATATTCAGAACTGAAAGCATACAAGGAAGACCTTTTTCAACATGTAATACCCATGGAAGGTAGTGTAAATCCATTCAGTAAAAGAAAGAGACCAATTAATCTCCTTCTCTCTTCAAAAATGCAAGAATAATTGAAAAAGTTAATGGGATGGGGGAATTATAAAACCTACAAGGTACTCCTCATGGGTAGCAAACCTGGTAACTATTAGAAAAATGATTGGGGACATAAGGTTATGTGTGTAATTTAGAAACTTAAATAAGGCATCAATCAAGGATAACTATCCCTTGCAAAATATGGATAACATGTTGCAATTAGTTATAGGTTCAGAATTGTTATCTACTTTGCATGGATTTTTTGGGTATAACCAGGTAATTGTGAAACAATCAGAAAGAATCAAAACTACTTTCACTACCCCTTGGGGTACTTATGTGTATGTAAAGATGTCATTTGGCCTGATGAATGCTGAAGATGCTTTTCAAAGAGAAATGGATGTAGCATTCTCAGGATATATAAATTACTTCATTGTTGTGTATTTGGATGACATGGCAATTTTCTCTAGGAAGAGAATTTATCACCTGCAACATTTAGAAAAAATGTTGATAAAATGCACGGAGTATGGTATCTCACTAAACCCTATGAAATGCCATTTTGGGGTTAAAAAGGAAAAGTTGTTTGGGCACATTGTGTCAAAAGAAGAAGTCATGATTGATGTTGAGAGAGTGGAAGCCATTAGCAAAATTCCTATTCCAAGAACCAAAAAAGGAATTCAATCCTTTTTTGGGTAGATAAATTTTATTACGAGTTTTTTTTTCCAATTTTTCTTAATGGACTATCCCAATCTCTAATATGTTGAAGAAGGATCAAAGTATCAAATGGGAAGAAGCAGCTATTCAAGAATTTACTCTTATTTAGGAATCATTGAAGAATGCCCTTGTTTTAGCAGCTCCTTATTATAAGAAGGATTTCCAAATTTTTTCCTTTGCTTCAGAGAAAACCATTGTATCAGTCATGTTACAAAAGTATGGTGAAGGAGATGAAAGACCACTTTCTTTCTTTAGTAAAGCACTACAAGGGGCAGATCTGAAGTATACTATCATGGAGAAATAATCTTTTTCTTGCGTCAGATCCACAAAAATCTTTAGGCCATATATTTTAACTTCTCAATTCATTTCTTATGTTCCCCATACCATGGTTAAGGATATCTTATCAGAGATGGAAATTTCAAGCAAGAGATGTCGATGGGTGATTAAATTTGCAACAATATGACATGGATATCCAAACCCAAAAAAAATTTCGAGGTCTAGGCCTAGCAAAGCTTATGGTAGAGAGAAACCTACAAACAATTGAGGTAAATGAAGTTAAACAAGAAAGGTTGAATATCCTTGAAAAAATGACAAATTTTGAATGGTACAAGGATATTATTTTTTATCGCAAACATCTAAAATGATCTGAGTGTTTAAGTAAGAATAAAAAAATAGCACTTAAGTTAGCCTCAAAGAAATAAATCATCACTGCTTATGGATTTGATTGGAAGAACCCTGAGGAATTTCTTTGTAGATGTATCACTGAAGATGCTGCCCTGAAAATAATTGATGATTTCCATGGTGGAGTTTGTGTGGGGCATTTTGTAGGGAAAGTAAAATCCCATAAGATCTTAAGGGCTAGTTACTAGTGGCCAAATGTTTTCAAAGATAAAACTTTGTTGGTTAGGAAGTGTGAGAGTTGTCAGCGATTTTTAGGGATATTAAAATCTTCAAGGTCCCTCTAGTTGCAGCCTCTATAAATTGAAGCCCCTTTTAAGTAGTGGGGGATTGATTACATTGGGGAAATTTCTGATCCTTCAAGTGCAGGCCATAAGTCGATATTGGTGGCCACATATTACTTCACCAAATGGGTGGGGGAAATCCACACCAAGAAGGCAACCTACCATATTGTCATCGATTTGAATTTGAGTTATATCATTTGTAGATTTAGAGTACCTACCAAAATAGTTGCTAATAATTCCTTGTGATTTTAAGCTAGAAATTTAGTGGCTATGTGTCAATAATATGGGATCAATTTAGCATATGCTTCGAATTATAATCCCCAAGGAAATGGAGAAGAAAAATCAAGTAATAAGAATATGTTGAAAATCATCAGGAGAAACTTGAAGATAAACAAATGAAAGTGGGGCGAGTAATTGAAATTTGTTGTTTATGCTAATAGAATCATTGCTAAAATGGCTACTAGAAAAATTCCATTTGAATTGGTATATGGAACTCAAGCCCTACTTCCCCACCATATGTAATTATCTTCTTACCAATTTGTCTAACAATTAGAGTACCAGGAAGTCAATTCCTCTGATGCTCGTATAAATAAAATTGTTGAATTGGATGAGGAGAGAAGAGAATCCCACCAAAGACATATGAAGTTTAGGGATAAATTGAAGAAGCTATTTGATAAAAAAGTTGAATCTGAGAGCTTTCACTGTTGGAGATTTGGTGCTATTATGGGATAGCAAACATGAGGATAAGGGAAAGCATGGAAAGTTTGATACATTGTGGATGGTCCCTTATTCTATTGACCTTCGGTTTAGAGAGCACACCTTTTTCGTAAAATACTTAGATGGGGAATTGCTTGAGTTTCCTATTAATGGAAGGCACTTGAAACATTTCTTTGACTGATTTCTTTGAATCAAGGTTGCACACCATTGTATAGTGTATAGTATTTTGGTTTCATTATGCTTTCATGTCTTTTCTATTTTGGTTTGTCCTGGTCCCTGGTGACAAGTTTTTGTTGGTTTCTTTGTTTTTCCTTAGGGGGATTGGTTATTGTTTTTCTTTTCTACAAGCTTGTTATTTGACTTTGTTTCCAAATGGATTTTCAGCAACAGTCTATTGTTCTTGTGGCACTCATAGGGAGTGCCCATCCCCGAGTCAGAGCCGATGTTGGTGATCAAATTAATCTCACCTTGTTCATTCAAAAACATCTTAATCTGCAAGATTTGAAGTTTTTTGTGTCTCCTTATATTTATGCGTGAAAGCTTCTTCATTCATTTGGTTGCAATGATAAGTCCTATCTTTTGGTTGAGGATCACATTAAGTCTAGATATTGTTTTTTATTTCTCTATCCATGAGGAAGAAGTTGTAATTTGGGCTGAATTCAGGGATTCCCTTTCCTTCTGTTTTCTACAGTCATGTTTTCCCTATCAAGGTTTATCCCAATAACCATGGAAACATGGTCCTTTCTGATTGGATGTGGCTTGGTGGGTATTTTTGGTGAAACTTGCCACTTTTTTCATGTTTGTAAAAAATACCAAATTGGCCCTGTAGCCCTGATAACATCTAATTGGTTAATAAACAAACATGAAGTGTCAGGGAAAAAGTCTTACTTTTATCGTGAAGGATGACACGTGGTAGTTTTTCAAGTTAAAAGTAGGGAATCAGGTCGGCGGAACATTTTGAAGTATTTTACCTCTTTGTACGAGGGAGTAAAGTTATTAAATAACCCATAACTCTATTGGGGCCCGCATGAAAATTTAGAAATAGAAATAAGGGTTTCTAGGGCTTTTGGAAACTCTAAGGCCCACTTTAACTCAAAGCTTGGACACTTAGATGGCCGGCACTCATTTAAAGATCTACCAATGGGTCCTATCATAGCATTTGCCCTAAGGAGACATGTTGTGTCTTCCGTTGGCTCCTCTATATACTTAAACTTTTCAAGTAACTTTCTAAGGCCTAGGACACGTGGAGGGCTGACACCTTTTTGAGGATCCACCTTTAGGTCCTATCATAGTAGTTGTGCCAAGGAGATACGTGGAGGTTTCCGCTAGATCTTGCCCATACTTAGACTTATCATCGATCAAAGAAACTTTCTTGGATCCTCCGCATGTGGAATCTTCCACTGGTCCTTAAACTCTTTACAAACTTTTCCAGACTGAGACACGTGGTGAGCCTGCGCTTGTTTAGGGTGTTCACTTTTGGGCACCATATCAAAAGTTCACCAAAGAAACATGTGGAGGCTTTTACTTAATCCTTTTTATAAGGATACTTTTTTTAAGGCCAAAAGGGAATTTTCTTGGGCCCAAGGCACAGGGAAGGCCCGCACTTTTTTGAGAACTTGCCTCTATACTTCACCTTTGCAGTTGCGCCAAGGAAACATGTGGAGGATTCCATTGATTCCTCTTTACACTCAGCTAACTTGGACTTACAACACAGGTATGTGGAATAATTCATGCATAGATATTCATTTCTGAGAGGCATGAATGTAGGCATTCATGCGAGGGCACTCATTTCTCAAGGTGTTTCCTTGAGGGAAAAAAGTATTGCTTGTGTGATCCAACTATACAAAGCCACCAAAAAATGATTAAATCAGGGATTTCTCACATGACAGAGTAAAAAAATGATTAGAAGGACTATCAAAAGGCTATAACATGGCATCCCAATCATGGTTGAAGGTCTAAGAAATGTGATCAATTCATGATTTTTCCACCAAGCAGCTTCAGGTATAAAATTGCTAAACATCAGTTTCTGAGACAAATTGGTAAAAATCAAAGGATTCCTTGAATATTCTTCTTTTTTGGGGGGAAATTTGGGATGAGTGAGAAAGTGAATTGTATAAATGAAATGCGAATACTCTTGCAAATAGTCATGGATTTGATTCTTACAAGAGAAATTTGAGAAATCCCATCTTCCTGAGAGACCATTCGTGAAACCTATTAATCTCTTTTGTTTTAGATTTGACCATGTTAAGATGGTTATGAGTGTATAACCATTGACAAGCTCTAATAATTTTCAAGAAAATTTCCCCTGCTGATAAATATAATAGATCTCAAATTAATCCATGTTGATCTTGGGAAATATTGTGTCTACTTTTATCTTAGAATGTTTTTCAAATTGTTTTAATGTTCCTCTTGCAATCTTATGTTAAAATCCCTCCTAATCGCACATAATGAGAAGATCCTTCACCCCATTATGCAATCTTATGAAGATTGTATTGATGTTCCTGTTGCAATCTTATGTTAATATTGTTCCTGTTGTAATATTATGTAATGTTAGCAATTTCATTATGAGAAGAGCCTTTATCCTGTAATGAGATAAACAATTTAAAATCACTTTACTGTCATTTTGTTGATAAACATTGTTTGTAAGCCTTTAAGTGTATCTTAGGTATGAGGAACCCGGGGTCTTTATTGTTTAATTGAGTCTTTAGCTCGATCCTTCATGTTGAATTCTCAAAAATTGTTTGAAACCATGCAGATCAGGGGCTCCATTGATGCACACCTTCTAGTTGAAGGAATATTTTGGATGTTCTGAGGCATTCTGTCTATTAGTATTCCAATTGTTGTAAAGTTTCTCAAAGATCAGGTGAAATCAACTTCATCTTGCTTAATCCCTACAAAAAATTTCAAATAACCATGAATCATAAATGAAGTGCCCCTGTTTGTGCTGTGTATCCACAAATGAACAAATTCTACTTTAAAAATATACAAAATCAAGTAGGTTTTAGGTTTCTATAGTAACCTAAACCATGCTCAGAAAATATCTCTACTCATTAGAAGTGACAACTCGTGAGAGTAAATTGTGGTGCATTGATCATATTTTCTCAAGGTTCCCTTGCAAGTTTTGTAAAGAAGGATCTCTTCATGTCCTTCACTGACATAGGTTACAAAATGGGTCCTCTCAACATGGTCAAAAGGCATAGCCTAAAGCAGTGAGGATAGATAAAATAGTCTTACATGGTGCTATCTATTTCTCCACCACTTGAGTGACAAAGAGCCAGCTAAATCCCTTTCTCGACTGCAACACAACTTATGATTTGTTTGCCTTTGAGTGTCTTGTTAAATCTTCGAGTCTACTTGGCTTCCAAGGGAGAATCAATTTGGATACCAACACCTTTCTAGCATTGTTTCCGGGGATCTTCAAAGCGATTCTTACATTTGGACATGGTAATGTTTCTTACATGATCTAAGTGCAAATACATTGTTTAAACATCATCATATGTTGATATTTGTAAGAATTGTGTGAAGTTATAAGTTTTGTGTACAATATTTCTAGTTTCTAGTGGTTATTGCACTAAATTTATATCATCAGTGGTAAATAATGGTAAAGGAAGGTCAAATCTGCTAAGCTTTGGAGGAATTAAGTGTTTATAGATATTTGGCAAGTCATTTATAGTGATTTTTCATAACTAAGGTGAAAATCCTTAGCGGCGACTACATGATAATATAAAATTTGATAAGTACTAGTGCCTTAACCTATTTTAAGTGAATCTGTCACTAATATTTGCAAAGATGGAAGGAAGAAGATCTTTCTTCACTAAGGAACCTATGAGAAATTTGTTTCCAGAATTGGGAAAGACAAATTCAGAAGGAAAAAGAGTCTGGAAAATAGTTGGAGATCAAAAATCAAGAAGAGAGTTATCCATTGTAGAAAGTGATCAACATGTGGTTGAGGATTAACATTTTGGGGACATAATGTTGTGTTTTATCTTTAGAAACATAAATAAGGCATCAATCAAGGATAAATATCCCTTGAAAAATATGAATAACATGTTGCAGTTAGTTATAGGTTCAGAATTGTTATCTACTTGAGAAGGTTTTTCTGGGTATAACCAGGTAGTTGTGAAATAATCAGAAAGAATCAAAACTGCTTTAACTACCCCTTGGGGTACTTATGTGTATGTAAGGATGCCATTTGGCCTAATGAATGGTGGAGATAGTTTTCAAAGAGAAATGGATGTAGCATTCTCAGGATATATAAATGCCTCCATTATTGTGTATCAGGATGATGTGATAGTTTTCTCCAGGAAGAGAAGTGATCACCTACAACATTTAGAAATTTTTTGATAAGATGCAGGGAGTATGGTATTTCACTAAACCCAAAGAGATGCCATTTTGGGGTTTAAAAGGTAAATCTTCTTGGACACATTGTGTAAAAATAAGGAGTAAAGATTGATCCTGAGAGATTGGAAGCCATTAGCAAAATTCCTATTCCAGGAACCAAAGAAGGAATTCAATCCTTTTATGGGAAAATAAATTTTAGTAGGAGGTTTGTTTCCAACCTTGCTAAATTGACTATCCCAATCACTAATATGTTGAGGAAGGATCAGAGCATCAAATGGGAAGAATCAGTTATTCAAGCCTTTAGTGGGATTAAGGAATCATTGAGGAATTACCCACTTTTAGCAGCTCTTGATTATAAGAAGGCTTTCCAAATGTTTTCCTTTGCTTCAAAGAATACCATTACATCACTCTTGTTACAAAAGGATGATGAAGGAGCTGAAAGGCCAATTGATTTCTTTAGTAAAGAACCAAAAGGGGCAGAATTGAAGTATACTATTATGGAGAAACATGCTTTTCCTTTGGTTAGAGCCACAAAAATCTTTAGGCCCTATATTTTAAGTTCTAAAGTCATTGCTTACGTTCCCCATACCATGGTTAAGTATATCTTATTAGAGATGGAAAATTAAAGCAAGAGATGCTGATGGGTGAAAAAGTTGCACGAATATGACATGGATATCCAAACCACAAAATTGGTTAGAGGTTTGGGATTAACAAAGCTTATGGTAGAGAGCTCCTACAAACTTTTTTTTCTCTCTTTTCTATTTTGGTTTGTCCTGGTCCTTGGTGACCAATTTAGCTTGGTTTCTAAGTTCTTCCTTGGGGGAATTGGTCATTGTTGTTCTTCTCTGCAAGATTATTCTTTGAACCTATTTCCAAATGAATTTTTGGCACATGTTTTGTTATTCTTGTGGAACTCGTAAGGAGTTCCCATCCCCGAGTCGGAGCTGATGTTGGTGCTCAAATTAATTTCTTCGTGTTCATTCAAAAACATTTTAGTCCATAGGATTTGAAGTTTATTATGTCTCCCTATATTCAGGTGTGAAATATTCTTCATTCATTTGGTTGCCATGATCAGTCCTTTCTTTTGGTTGAGGATCACATTAACTCCAGATATTGTTTTATGTTTCTCTTTCCATGAGGAAGAAGTTGTAATTTGGGCATGAATTTGGGTTTTCCGCTTCCTTCTCTTTTTCCAAATTATTGTTTTCCCTCTCAAATTTTTTCCCAATATCCATGGAAATGTGGTCCTTTCTAATTGGATGTGGCTCAGCGGGTCTTTTTGGTGAAACTTGCCACTTTTTTCATATTTGTAAAAAATACCAAATTGGTCCCACAGCCCCAATAAAATCTAATTGGTTAATCAAAAAACTTAAAGCAGTAGGGAAAAAGTCTTACTTTGACCCCAAAGGAGTACATGTTGCATTTTTTCAAGTTACAAGTGGGGAACCAGGTTAGTATAATATTTTGAAGTTTTTTAACTCTTTGTACGAGGGAGAAAAGTTATGAAATAACTAACTCTGCTAGGGCCCACATCAAAAGTTATAAGCATTAAGGCGCGTTAGCGGGGCCTTTTGAAACTCTAAGGCCCACTTCAACTCAAAGATTGGACACATGGAGGGTTGACACTTATTTGAGGATCCACCTCTGGGTCTTACCGTAGCGGTTGTGCCATGGGGACATATGGAGATTTCTGTTGGATCCTACCCATACTTAGAATTTTCAACGGCCAAAGAAACTTTCTCATACCCTAGGCACATGGTGCCTTCCACTACTCCTTAAACTCTATTAACAAATTTTCTAGAATAAGACACGTGGTGAGCCCACGCTTGTTTAGGGTCTCCGCTTTCGGGCACCATATCAAAAGTGTTCCAAAAAAACACGTGGAGGCTTCCGCTGGCTCTTTTTTATAGTGAGAATTTTTGAAATGTCAAAAGGAAATTTTCTTGGGCCTAGGGCACATGGATATCCCGTGCTTGTTTGGGAAATTGCCTCAGTACTTCACCTTTGAAGTTGTTTCAAGGAAACACATGGAGGCTTCTTTTGATTCCTCTTTACACTCGACCAACTTGGACTCACAACACAGGTATGTGGAATAATCTATTTGTTGATATTCATTTTTGAGAGGCACAAATGTAGGCATCTATGTGAGGGCACTCATTTCTGAAGGTGTTTCCTCAAGGGAAAAAAGGATTGCTTGTCAGATCTAGCTATAAAGAGCCACCTGAAAATGATTAAAATAGGGATTTATTATATGATAGAATAAAATAATGATTAGAAGGACTATCAAAATGCTATTGCATGACATCCTGGTCATGATAGAAGATTTGAGAAATGTGATCAGTTCATGATTTTTGCACCTTGCAGCTTTGGATGTAAAATTACTAACCATCACTTTCTGAGACAAATTGGTAACAAGAAAAGGATTCCTGGAATATTCTTCTTTTTGGGGGGAAAATTTGGGATGAGTGAGTGGGTGAATTGTATAAATGCAATGAGTATACTCTTGCAAAAGGTCAGGGTTTTAATTCTTATGAGCAAAATTTGAGAAAACCCATCTTCCCGAGAGACTATCTAAGAAACATGTTAATCTCTTGTGTTTTAGATTTGATCATGTTAAGATGGTTATGAGTGTACAACCATTGCCAAGCTCTGAGATTATTCAAGAAAATTTCCCCTACTGATAAATCTAATTGATCTTGAATTAATCCATGTTGATCTTGGGAAAAAATGTGTCTTCTTTTTATTTCAGAGTGTCTTTCAAATGGTTTTGATGTTCTTGTTACGATCTTATGTCAAAATCTCTCTGAATCACATAGGATCTCATCCTTGTGATAGTTTAGTGGCATTATAAATTTCATTATGAGAAGAGCCTTCATCCTATAATGAGATAAACAATTTAAAATCACTTTACCATCATTTTGTTAATAAAGATTGTCTGTAAGCCTTTGAGTGTCTCTTAGGCATGTGGAACCAAGGGTTTTTAATGTTTAATTGAGTGTTTAGATCAAGCCTTCATGTTGAATTCTCAAATATTATGTGAAATCGTGTAGATATTGTGCTCAATTGATGCATGCATTCTAGTTTGAAGGAATATTTTGGCTATTTTGAGGCATTTTGTCTGTTATTCTTCCAATTGTTTTAAAGGTTCTCAAAGATATGCTGAAAACAACTTCATCTTTCTTATTCCCCACAAAAATTTTAAAATAACCATGAATCCTACCTGAAGTGCCCCTGTTTTTGTTGTGTATCCATGAATGAACAAATCCTACGACAAAAATATATAAAAGCAAGCAGGTTTTAAGTGTCTTTAATAACATGAACCATGTTAAGAAAGTATCTCCACTCTTTAGATGTGACAACTCATGAGAGTTAAATTGTGATGCATTGATCATATTTTCTCAAGGTTCCCCTAAAAGTTGTGCGAAGAAGGATCTCTTCATTTCCTTCACCAAAAGAGGTTACAAAACGGGTCCTCTCAGCCTAGTCAAAATGTACAGCCGAAAGAACTGAGGATAGATCAAATCCTATTACATGGTGCTATCCATTTCTCCACTGCCTGAGTGACAAAGAGCCTTCTGATTCCCTTCCTTAGATGCAAAATAAATTATGATTCATCTATCTCTGAGTTTCTTGTCAAATCCATGAGGCTGCTTGGCTTCGAAGGGAGAATAAATTTGGATACCAACAGGGGCTCGATGGCCAATGAGGAGGATAAATTCTTCTCCTTAATGGATTATTGACTAGGTGGAGAGTGTTGCCTACTCCCAAATTTTATTTTTTTGTGATTGGACTGAAGAAAATGGTGGAGCTATTGTTGAACATTTGGCACTTGGACCATTTGTATAAATCAAAAAATAAATCCTTCATTTTAGAAAATTTTTATGTAGTTCTTGTCATCTCTCAAAAGTGCACCCTGTAGAGAGATGACTATAGAGGTTCTAAGCTTGCTTTGCATCTCTCTCTTTCATAGATAAAATGGAAACACCTCAAGTTTTTGGGTATACCTATTATGTAGGTAAGTCTCCCACATCAAGGTCGGTTCCCTCTTGATATATCCTAAACTAATTCTTTAGGGTTTTGAGGGTAAAAATATGACTATAAATGAATTGAAAACTAGGCTGATACACCAAACTTGTTGAGGGATTTGACTGAGTACATGTAAAAATACATAAGAATTTATTTTGGATGCACAAACCAATAGTTCTTAGTAGAATATCAAGGGAAAACACTTTATGTATTAAGGGAATGATTCACAACAATATTGTTAAGATAAACATGCACACTAATATTTATACAGAAATTACTAAATTTGCAACAAGGTAAGATGATCAATCAGGGAATTTTGACATTCACAAGAAATAATCAAGTATACACAAAGCTTCAAATAATTAGAAAGGAGGAATTCCATTCTCATTCAAAGGGAAAAACTGGCAAAAACTACTTCAACACTCCTATGTCCAAAAGTCCTCTTTCCTGATGTACCTTATCTCTACTTTTAAAAGAGATTCATCTACCTAAAATTTATAGCACAATATTCAAGGTTTAAAACCCATAGCTCTAACATATTTTTTTTCTTATTATTGGTACATGAGCTGCTGAAAGCTAAAGGAAGATCTAGAGATGGATCTACAATGAAGATGAAGATATACAAGAAGACAAAGATGACGATAACCCAAATAAATGGTGAGTTGTACCTTTAATCCTTCACTTTCACTTTTATGTATATGTATCTTTTAGCTTGAGTAAAAATATGTTACATACCACAACTTGTGTGGGTTCACTGTACTTTTATTCCTCATGAATAAATGAACTATTTCCATGTATTGAGATGTATGTCTTTTCTTTATTGCACTCTATTCATTTTTATAGATAATAATGAACTAATACAACTCGAAACACTTAAATAATTCACTTAATCAAAGAAATAAATTAAAATAAAGTGTACCTTTTTTATGCTCATTGGACATGCAAACTTCTTGTAAAACTACCTTTCTAGGATTCAAACCTCCAACTGAGACTACTACTTAAGAACATAAAACCTTTCATATGCCATATTTCCTTCCTTCACCAAGGCCTTGCAGTAGCCTTCCCAGGATAGTGCATTGTCTTGTTAAAGATGATATAAAGGAGAGGTAGTATAGGCAGAGTGTTGCCTTCTGGGGCAACACTTTTAGCTACTAATTTTTTGTATGACGTTCGTATTCTGTCCAAAACCAAGTAATTAAAATTATATCCCCTTCTTACATGTCTGATCTAAACATATCCAAAAATTGTATCCAGAGAAATCTCAAAAACTTAAAAGTTTCGAGTTGCCCATTTTGCACACATGTAAAATAGTCAACAAGTCTGACGATCCTGTGGGAAAATTTTCCAGCTAGATTATAGACCAGTGCCCTACTCTTATCCATTGGGCATGGAGTCAAAGCATATAACCAAAAACTTCCCTTTCTGAAAAACAAACTAAAACTAGAAATGATCTGGAAACCATATCACGTGCATGGATACACCTAATTGAATCGAAAAACATGCAATCTTCATGAACTACACTTATTGAAAGGGAAATCCTAATCTACTGTACTCTTACCAGCAGCAATCGAAGGTCAAAAAAATGTGAAATAGGTAGTGAAAAGTAGCTTCCATTTCTCCAAAACCAAGACCATGAATTCATCTCTAGAAACCAGTAAAGTGTCAAAGATGAAAACAAGATATGTACCTTTATTTCCTTCATCAAATCATTCCAAGAACTGGGAAACACCTCTATTTAATCTGTAACCTATTCTAACATGATTTCAGGATTTCTATTGAGGACAGATAACTTACTTTTGTGCTCCAGGACAAGGAAAGAATCTGGCAATGCTATAACTAGGTAAGAATAAGCCAAATACTGGATAGTACAAGGCCTCCTAGTAGTGAATAAGCTGAGTGTTTTGATCTGATCTGAATCATGAACATCATCTTCAACCATAATCTCATTATGAAGTTGTCTTGAAAACTATTTTAAATTTCCCAACTATTGTAGCTCATCTGGAAACTGATTTGAGAGCTTTTATTTCTCTACAAGTTGTTTTATGACTACTATGAATGATTTTTCAGTAGTAATGTTTAATTCTTCTACATTTCTTAGATCCTCCATGTAGTCTGAAAACTCGAGATTGTCTTCTTCTTCCTAGGAACTATCCATATACATGGTACATTCAAAAAATTGAAGATCATCTTCTTATTTTTCATCAAGAGTTATGAGAAATTATTGTTCTTTATCATCTTTTAGGACATTCTGAAGTTGACCTGAACATATTTTAGCTCTTTCAAAATACTGTACCAAAGTTGATCTTTCCTCTTGATTATCTTGATTTGACACAAAATTAATAAGATCGAATTTGTCTCATTTTTCTACAAAAGATCTGATCTAGACAGCCTACTTTTTTGACATATTCTTCTCAAAAAATGGTTCTTCCAGGAGGGGATACTAAATATATGTATCTAATAACACTTCTTTCTCATTTTTAAGTACAAGGTAAACCTTATCAATTAGAGGTTCTTTGAATTCTGAAACTGCAAACTCAGTGAGTTCTATATGTTTCTCGTCACTTATATAGTCCTCCAAATCTGACGAGAAGTCAACTTCTTGAAGCTCTAAATTTGTAGCACACTTTCCCTAGAACTCAAACTTCTATTTATTTAAAATTGATCTATCCTCTTATGAGAATGTTGTAAGCTATGTGAGTATGGTACCCTCATGCACACTACACTTGGAATATGCAGATTGTTGATCATCTTCCAATTTCTCTTCAACTGATGAAAAAATAGGTTATACCTTTTGCATGGTTTATTTTTCCAACTCTGGAATAAAATCAAATTGAAAAATTAACACCCATCCATGAAAATTCTACAAAAACTCTAGTGTATTTTTGTATTTTGTTGTGTGCTACTTCTTGATGATATCTTCATTTTCTCTTTCCCATAATAGAAGTACAGGTAAAGGAGGAGGAGTGGGCTTGATTCATATTTTAACCAAAAAATTTTTGACAAGAGCTTGGGGTATAAGGAACACTTTTAGAAAAAACATCTGAACGCCAACTTGGACACTTAATTTTGACTTCAGTATATGATTTTGGGGTAGAAAAAACATGAATTGCAACAAACTCATAATTAGGAAACTAAGGAATTACCTGCATTGGCTAATAAGGAGGATTTGTAGGCACTGGATTTTGATAGGGAAGCCAAATGGGAACATCCCATTGATAGCGTTCCTTAAACTCATGAATATCAATCTTCACTTCTTTTGACTTCTCAATTTGTTCCTTCATAGCTAAATATTGTTCCTTCAAGCTATTAAAACCGATTCTACTATCTTCTTGTTGTGCATAATAAACATAACCCTCTACATTACCTTGATTGAACAACATAACCCTAATATTGATAATCATATTGATTGGAAAGGTTTTCTTTATAAGGATATTCATTCTAATAGGGGTTATAAAACTAATCTGAAGGATACAGTTGATGAAAGATTACTAGTTTGGCTGATAATATTGCTGAAAATGAGATTTCATGGCTACATGACCTCATAAAATTTTGAAACTATGAAAAATAGGTATGCTGGTATAAAGCACAACTGATAACAAATCTTATTTTCTTGAAAAATACCTAAAAATTGCAGCTGAAAATTGGATAAGTTGAAATTTTTTATACTGATCTGAAATCAGATTACAAAGTTGCTAGATGAATTAAGCTCTGAATATTCAATTGTTTGAATCCATCAATAATATTTCTATCCAAAACAGGTGTGCATGGTGTCTAATCTTCTTGAAGGATGAAACACCTTCAAAAAATAGGACTTTGAGCTTTGTGAGTGTCCCATCCGGCATGCTAAAAATTGTTATCTATCAAAAGTGCACCCTGTAGTGAGATGACTGCAGGGGTTCTAAGATTTATCTTGATCTTTCTCTTTCGTAGATAAAATGGAACACTTCAGGTCTGTGGGTATACCTATTATTGAGATGAGTCTCTGGTATCAAGGCCAGTTCCTTCTTGATGTATCTTAAATTAATTCTTTGGGGTTTTAAGGGCAAAAATATGAATCTAAATGAATTGAAAAATGGGGTGATACACTAAACTTTTTGAAGGCTTTGACTGAGTACATGCAAAAATATTTGAGAATGGATTCTGGATTCACAAATGAATAGTTTTCAAGAGAATATTAAGGAAAAAAAATTGATGTATTGAGGGAATGATTCACAACAACAATGTTAAGATAAACATGCACACTAATATTTATGTAGAAAGTAGTAAATTTGTAGCAAGGTAAGACGATCAATCAGGGAATTTTTACATTCACAAGACATAATAATGTATACACGAAGCTGTAACTAATTGGAAAGCTGGAATTCGATTCTCATTCAAATAGAAAAACTGGCAATAACTACTTCAGCACTCCTATATCCAAAAGTCCTCTTTCCTGATGTATCTTATCTCTAATTTTAAAAGAGATTCATCTGCCTAAAATTGATGGAACAATATTCAAGGTTTAAAACTGAGATCTCTAACAGATTTTTTTTTTTTTATCATAGGTACATGATCTTCAAAATGTTGAAGGCAGAGCTAGAGATGGAGCTGCACTGAATATGGAGATATACAAGAAGAAAAATATGACGAGAACCCAAGGAAATGATGGGTTCTACCTTTAATCCTTTGCTTTAAGTTTTATTTATATGGACCTCTTGCCTTAGGTAAAAAATAAGTTACATCCCACCGCTTGTGTGGGTTCACTATAATTTTATTCCTCATTAATAAATGAACTATTTCCGTGTAATGAGATGTACGTATTTTCTTTATGTACTCTCTTCATTTGTATAGATAATAAATGAAATCATAGAACTCCAAACACTTAAATAATTCAATTAATCACAAAAATAAATTAAAATAAAGTGTACCTTTTTTATTCTCATTGGAGATGCAAAATCCTTATAAAAATTACTATTTCATGCTTCAAACCTGTAACTGAGATTTTTGATTCAGATCATAAAACCATGCATATTCTATCTTTCCTACCTTCACCAAGGCCTTGTAATAGTCTTTACAGGCTACTGCACTATCTTATTGAAGATGATACATTGGAGAGGTACTATACGTAGAGTGTTGCCTTTTAGGGAAACACTTTCAGCTTTTAATTTACTGCATGGTGTTCTTATTCTATGCAAAACCAAGTAATTAAAACTATATCCCATTCTTAGATGTCTAATCAAAACATACCCAACACCTGTAACTTGACCAATCTGAGAAACTTAAAAGTTTTGAGTTGCCCATTTTGCACGAATGCAAAATTTTCAACAGTTCTCATTGAAGGTCGAAGGTTAGTAGTCTTGAATTTTAAAGAAGGTTGTGTTGTAGATTTTATTTATCACAGTTTATTGTATTTTTGGAAAGAAAAAAATTTGATTTTCAGAAAATGAGCTATTTTCATGAAAGAAAAAAGAAGAAACAGAAATTTCATTGTTTCTGAATTGTCACCTAGGTAGGGTGGTGGTCACAGGACCATCGACCTTCTCAGGAAGGTGATTTCATCACTTTCAGAGGAAAAATAAAAATTCACGATTTTGAAAATTTGAACTTGATTTAACTAAAATATGAACCTAACAAGAATTAGAAAGGAAACCACTAGAAAAACCTAAGGGAACAAGCTCATTGTTTAAATATGTCAATCCTAGAATGGACATTTAAATGTACTAAATCTCATAGATTTGATGGTAATGGTGTTTTTCCCAAATAAAGAACTAAAAAATAGAAATAGCTAAATAACTACTCAATTTTTAGGGGAAAATCTCCACAATCATCAAATAAAAGACATTACATTGACAAATCCATGAATAAGATAAACTAAGGTAGATCCAAATGAATCCCTCCATGGCTTCCCTCCTTTCTTTCATTGTTACCACTCCTCCAACCTGAAAATGAAATGAAAGAAAAGATACCAAATGAGGATGTAAGGGCAAGGGAAAAAGGTTAAATGAAATTTCATAATGATGGTTAGGGATAGCTTAGAACTCTAAAATTGAGTGGCCTCAATTGATTTAATCCAAGGGTTAAGAAGTAAACCTACAATTTTTAGGTGACAATATATATTATGGACTTTAAACAAATTGAAATGTATGTGAAAATAGATTAATGGGGCCACTTATTACCCTAGTATGTTAAGTTAAAAAAATATAACTCTCCTAGTATGTTTTAGTAAATTTTTCAATGGACATTAAGGCTAATAATTTAAGGGAACTAAGGTAACTAAGGATGGGGGTTTAATAAATGTGAGTTTGAATGTTAATTTAAGAGGGGGAAAACTATTTAACCAAGTAAAAGAATTAATGAACACATTTCTAGAGAATTGTAACATAAATTTACTTTAGAAATGGGTTAATAATATTTAATTTTTGATCTAGATCTGATCCTTCCAATGTAATGTAGCAGATTGTTTGTAGGAATTAATTGAACGTATTATAAGGTTTGACACCTTTACAATATTTTAAAACAAAAAAAAATCTGCAACTTTCTAGATAATTATTTAAGGTTTAACGTGGTTTTAGAACATCAAATTTGTGGGCATTACACTTTCATATTTCACATATTCCTAATAAAAAAATTTCAAATACCCAAAAAATTCATTTCCCAAAGCTTTTGTAAAGATGTCAGCAAACTCTTCTTTGGATCTGTAAAATTCAAGGCAAATTTCCTTATTGTTAACCAAATACCTAATGAAGCGATACCTCATGTCTATGTGATTTCTCCTGTTGTAAAAAAAGTGATTTTTTGACGATATTATTGTTTAATTGATTTCAAAAAAAAATGTTTAGCATCTTTCTGATTCTACTTCAAATGTTTCAACACTCTTCTCATCCAAATAACCAGTAATGCTGCTCCTTTTTCTATTACATACTCTGCTTCTGATGAAGATAGGGTGACTATGGGATGCTTCTTAGATTCCCATGAAATTAAACCTATTCCAAGGTGAAAATCATAATCGAATGTGCTCTTTCTGTAATCAATACTTCCAACATTGTCATTGTCTGTGTAACTTATGATTTTGTACTCATCTCATGTTGAATACAAAATTCCATGATTCTTAGTTCCACATACATACCTCAAAATAATATTTCCATCTTGCCAATGTGAATTCTTTGGATATTCCATGAATCTTGAGATGCACCTCACACCATATATAATATCAGGCATTGTGGTCATTAAATATATGAGACTTCGAACTAGTGTTTTGAGAAATGTTGAATCTACAAATGATCTATTATCATCTTTTTGTATCTTCAAACCTATTGCAAAAGCTGTTGGAATTGGATTGCAATTCAACATGATAAATCTCTTCAAAACATCATTAGCATACCTTGCTTGTTAAATAAACACTCCATCTTCTGATTGTTGAACTTCTATACTGAAAAAATAGTGCACGAGGCCTAGATCTGTCATCTCAAATTATTTCTTCATAGCTGATTTGAATGAATCTGTAGATAAATTTCATTTTATGATTAAATCATCCACATATAAACAAACAATCAAAATTATACCTTTCTAATTAATCTTGATGTATGAGGTAGGGTCACTATTGATCCTACTGAAACCATTTTGTATCAAATAAGAATTAATTCTATTGTACCAAGCACTAGGTGCTTGTTTGAGACCATAAAAAACCTATTTCAACCTATATACCCTTCCTTCATGACCTTAAATCTCATAACCTTCAAGTCAATTCATATAAAATTCTTCTTCAAGAAAATAATTCAAGAATGTTGATTTTACATCAATATGATAAATAGGCCATTTATTTTGAGCTGCAATTGCTAAAACCATTCTTATCATGTCCAAACATGCTACACATGAAAATGTATCATTCTAATCTACTCCATATTTCTGTGAAAAACCTCTGGCAACCAACCTTGCTTTATTTTTCTATACTTTACCATCAGCAATATATTTGGTCTTATAGACCCACTTGAATACTATCACATCCTTTCCTTCTGGAAGATCTGCCAATTCCCATGTCTTATTCTTCTCTATGGATTATATCTCATCATCAATGGCTTGAACCCAAACTTCATTGTCTATAGCATCTTCAAAGTATACTAGATGTGTACCTTGATAAAACAATGCAAAAACTAAAAAAGCATTAGTTGTATCAACATTACAAATCTCACTAAGACTCCTTGTTTTCCACTACAAAGGGCTATCTGATGATGAACTATTTTATACTGGAGTATATTTTGTTTTTCTTTGTGGTGTCCACTAGATGGTTAAAGATGAATGGTATCTTAGAGATATCCTAGATGTATATGTATGTGTAGCTTGTGCTAGAACTTGTGGTGCGTGTCCAAGATTCAAAGAAGATACAATACCATGTTTCTCTATGCTTTCATATTTTATATCATCATGAGGAATAACTGCTACTACACTTACTATTTTCTCAATACTTCCATCACATGCCTCATTTTCAATAAACTATACATCTCTGTTGATTATGACCTTTCTTGTAACTGGATTGAATAAATTCTAAGCTTTTGTATTCTTTGAATATCTAACAAACATGTAATTTTCTCCTTTTTTGTCTAAAATCTTCTTTATGTTATTAGGAACATGTGTGTGTGCCACACAACCAAAAAATTTAAAATGAGAAACATTTTTTTTCCTCGTAGTGCAAGCTTGTTGAGGAACCATGTTTCGAACAATTTTCGTTGGACACCTATTTATGATGTAAACACCAGTTGCTACTACTTCTACCCAATACTCATTTGAAAGATGATTTGGCTTCATCATACTTCTCACCATCTCCATGATGGTCCTATTATTTATCTCTACCTTACCATTCTATTGTGCTGTATACCTGGTAGAAAACGTTGTCTGTATACCATGATATTTGCAAAAATTCATAAAAGCATTGGAAACATACTCATCTCCTATGTCTTTCCTAAGAACTTTGATGTAGTACACACTTTTCTTTTCCACTAAAGACTTGAACTGCTGAAATATATGAAAATAATCTAATTTGTCTCTCAAAACGTAAACCCGTGTCTTCCTTGTATAGTCATCAATGAATTTCATAAAATATTAACAACCTCTAATAGAATTTTCTTGCATTGGTCAACATAAATTTGAGTGAACAGTTTCAAGTAGTACACCAGTTCTTTTTTTTTATCAACTGAGAAGAACTCTCTGTGTTGCTTCCCCAAAGTACAACCTTCACAAACTTTGTATGGTTTCTGAATCAAAGGTAAACCTTTTTCCATATTTTTTCTATGTAATAATTTCAAACCACCAAAGTTTAAATGACCAAACTTAAGATGCCATAGCCACGATTCATCTTTTTCAACTGACTAAAAAGTTGATTCAATCTCCTTAGCTCCGGACTGATCTATAGCATGAGATCCAGATGTGGCTGGTATAATCCTCAAAGGAAACATTATATTGCTTTTCATATTCACTTTAACAATCACCTAGGTACTTGGATATTTATTCATGATCACACTTTTATTGTATTCAATGTAAACTTTGTTTCACTATTGTAGCAATTGATCAATACTCATAAGATTGTGCTTCAAACCTACAACATAATAAACATCATGCATAATATTTTGCTCCCCCTTTTTAGTTAGAATTATAATTTTTTCTTTTCCTTTTACATTTATTGTATTATTATTCCCAAGGGTAACTTTTGTCTTAACTGACTCATCCAAATTAGAAAATAAATCTAAGTTACTTAACACGTGACTACTGCAACCAGAATCTAAATACCACACATCACTAAGACTCTCTTGGAATAGATTAAACTCAATAGGTGATGCTTTGACAATATTTTTGCATGCAAAAAACATGGATCTTGGCTTAGAGATTCCAACTTGATTTTGATTCAAACTTGTTTTGATCATACTGATTTTTCTTGTATTCAAAATCATAGTGCCCATATCTCTTGGAATAGTTACACTGCATATGTGATTTATCTTGTCTTTGACCTATGATTTTTCTCTTGACTGTCCTCTTCCAATTGAGTTTGAGGGACCGCTGCTACGTCCTCTAGATGAAATTTTTCCTCTACCTCTAAGGCTGAAATTTCCTCTTCCTTTTCAACGATTTCCAAATACTTGTGATGAAAAAAAATTGATCTACAATTTCATGTGATCTAATCAACTTATGTTCATGATTTATTAGTGATGCATGCAACTCATCAATTGAAAAATGACGTAGATCCTTAGTTTCTTCAATAACTACTACCAAAGGCTCAAATTTTGCAGGAAAACTTCTAAGTAATTTTTCAATAATCCTTCTATCCTCAATAGTTTCACCATGAGATTTTATTTGATTAATTAAACCAAATAAAAAACTAAAGAATGATTCTACAGAATATGACTCTTTCATTGACATATTTTTTAAAATCTCTTCAAATTAACTTTAGCTTGGCAGTTTTTACTTTCTCTTTGCCTTGATATGCAACCTAGAGAGTTTCCCACACAATTTCTTCTTTACTCACTACTACCACTCTGGGTAGGATGCTTTCATGGATCGCTTGATGAATGAATAAAATAAATTTTCTTTCTTTCTTTCTTCATGCCTTCAAAGTGTATTTCTCTTCTTTTGAGATTGCATTATATGTTGCTACATTTACGGGATTTGTGTACCCATTCTCTATGATTTCCCACACATCCTGGGATATGAATAGTGTCATCATGGTTAATGAACAACACTCGTAATTATTTCCTGTAAATTGTGGTGTCTTCAAACCAAATATAGAAGCCATAAGCTATTGTCAATTAGAAACCTGCTAGAAAAACCAATGCTCTGATACCAAGTTGTAAAAATTAGTCTTATAAAATAACAACTAACTAAAATAAAATAAAGAATTACAAATAAAACATATTATTGTAAACTTAGATCAAGACTTATGTGCATATGTTTCTTCTCCTATTTCAAGAGATTTGGCTCAATACAATCTCTTTGAATGTGTTTGATATGTCAAAACACTTACAATTTCCTCTAATAAATAGATGGCCTCATCTAACAATATAACACCCAACTCTTAAAAATACAACTAAAAAGCACATATTTTTGTGCAATGAAAATCTTTTGATTTATTTTCTTTATTAGCTTTTCCTAAACTTAAAAACATCTAAAACTAAACTCAAAAATAAAAGCAAGTAAAAAACAAACTACTTTTTACTTTTCTAGGGGAAAAATTACTCTGTTATTTCTAACAAATGTTTCAATATCATAGTTACCTATTTAATGCACAAAATTAAACTTCTTTTTTCAGAAATAATTTTTCCACATCATATACCATATCAAACCTTCATTATGGCATTGAAAATATTGGAATTTGTAATATTTGGAGGAAAGTATGAACAAAGGACATGATAGAGATGATGAATGAAAAGTATTGAACAAAGGGGTACTCAAAAAGTGTACTTACTGGTCAGTTTAGATGATCACTAGCATCCAAATCATGATTTTAATAAAAGTTTACCCCTTAAAAATAGGGTGAGCCTTGTGATTATGAATTTTCCATTCCATACAAATGTGGCTTCTAAAATAGGGAGATAAGGCTTGCACACACAACCGTAACAATTTCCAACGGACGTGCAACTCAAACTAAAACACATTAAGCTCAAGGAATGAATAAGAGACATTTACCAATATTTTATTTTTAAATAATCGCAAGGCGAGATGGATTTGGGTTTCATGACTTGATAATTTTTTGACAAAATAATGGATGATGACCTTTCATTAATTATATATATTAGTGGCACACTTTGGTTTTTCCTATGATCTCCTAACCTCAAGCTTGTACCATTTCATCATTATTGTAATGTTCCATATGAAAAATAATGTTTTATCCATTAAACAATATCGTTTGAGTAAGTTACAATTTTAAATGAAATGTGCGATGGAAATGTCAAACAAAATGCATCAAAAAAACAAAATTTGAAGGGTGGAAATAAGATTAGGAACAAGGGTAAAGAAAGAAGGGGTTCAAGGAAGGTATATGAAGTGAAAGTTACATGGGGACGATGGGGCATGCAGGGATTGAAATCTTGGCTTTTCATTTCCAGGTTCACATTCATGTCTATGTCTTATCCAACATAGTAAATGTCACCCAAACGATATTCTTAACGTTGTATAAATAAATAAATATAAAAATAGCTAATGATTGACAAAAATGAGCCTCCGTTATAGAAAATAAAAGTTTCTTAGAGGATCCCTGCAATATTTTCCCCACCCTTTGACTATACCTCCTTCGAACTCTTTTTTAGTCCTTCATATGCCTCATTTTCCACCCCTCCAGTTTTAATTCTTTCATGCATTCCCTTCTGCATTTCTATTGCACATTCCACGTTTGATTCCTAGTTATAATCAATCATTTATTTGTCCTTAGACGCCAAAAAAAAACATGCAATCAATATGACATTTGGAAACATAAAAATCAAGAATATCATTGTAACACTGAATATTTCCCGATCGAACAAATGATTTGGGACAATGACAGTTTGCTCCACTCACACAGACTTGCTTTATCGCCTCTAAATCAAAGTTGAGTTTCAATTCAAATTTGCACAAAATATAATGTCACTCTTTGCGTAAGAGAAAGTAACGCTACCTGAATAGATTTTACTGTATTTGTCTGCCCACTATTATCTCTATATTTTGGCTATGGATAGGACTGAGGAGAACGTGTACAAATGGTTTTTGACGCCGCTTAAATTTTCTAAAAGGCTGTGAAAATATGGTAATTGTCAAATTTGAGGATTCACGTCATCTATGATTTTGACATTAATGATTCCTATCCGCATTGTGAAATGAGATGAGATTGCTTAAATGTGAGTTCCCACCTTTCTTCTCAATGATTTTTATGTTTGATGAGGATGTGCGAACCAATATTTTTAGGTTTGGAAACTAACAATGTCTATATACCATTAATATCTAGGAAAAAAAATATTCACGTGGTATGGATTGAAATCGCTATAAAATTTAAAAAGGAAGAAGGTAGTTATCAAGTTATATAAAAGACAATTAAAACGAAAGGGATTGATGTAACCACATATATTAACTTTTGACTTTATGTCATTCTAAAAGATTAGCAATTGCATGTGTACAATGTAATGTGAACACCGAAGGGGGTATGTTATTTGATTCAGAGGGATAGCTCTCACTTTTGTAGTTGATGTTGATAAGGGGTGTGATTGATTTTGTAAGTGTAGGAATATAAATGAAACATTACATTTAAAGGTTCTATCTCTACATTTCAAATTTGTTATAAATTTGTACATATCTATGCTAGTATATTAATATCGACAAAAAATTAAGTTGACCTATGTGACTACAAAATATACCATGTAAAGAAGGAAATGAAGTGTGGTGGCACATTCAATATATATACAAAAGAGAGACTAAACAAGAGAAATATTAAGAGAAAAGTTCCAACAAATATATCATAAAGAGACTAAAAAAAGAAGGGAGACTTGTATAGTGAGTTGAATCTTCTTGTTTTGAAGAGACACTTCTACTGCTCAAAGTGTGGAGAAAATGTGTAATAGATATGAGATCATGTGAACTATTTAGTCTGTGACACTTGGCTACTTTAACATGTAAATTTGGAGAATGTCCATGTGACTCATTCTTATTGATGATGTCAAATGGTTGGAAATAGGATGTAGTTAACATGGTGAAAGTCCCCCTTGAAGACTTGTGTTTGAGAAGTTATTGAGCAAGGCCAAACATCTCTAAAAGAAATGAAGATAATCATTTTTAATTTTCGTAAATCATAAATATTTAGAAAGAACTAAGAAAATCTATGTAAAAGGCAATATAATTAAAATATAAAATAATATAAATTAACTTAAAACTACATATAAATAACTTATTATTTAGCATCACAATTCCTATAAATAACTTATTATTTAGCATCACAATTCCTATAAACCAAGTTGGTATAAAATATGACCTTTAATAAATTAATTAACTCCAAACTACACAACTAAAACCCTAAAAAATATTCCGAGTCATGATAGTATTCGAGTGTCTATCTACTTCTAGAGTACTTAATTTTATGTATTTCTCCTTTTCTAGCATAATTATCACCCTTTTTTAGGGGCCTTTTGTTGTCTCATATTGGAAAAGTTATTAGTTACAATAAAATTTGTTAATATGATTCCCATCATTTTAGAGATGCCCAGTGTGGAAGAAGCAGCCTATTTTCACTTTTGTGTGTGCCTCTGCCATTGAATTGAAGCATTTTCATGTCCCATGCTAGACAATAATTGTTTGCTTTATAATCACATGTATTTAAATATTATTATTACAATGATGCTGAAACAGATCTATCTATTGCATGAAAATTTTGAACAAATAAAATAATATTTAAAGAGATGTGCAAGAGAGAGGATTTGATATATATGTATTGTATATATGCAGGTGCCACATCAAACATTGGCATTGAAATGTGAGAGTATTAGCCAAGTGAGGAGCAACCATCGTTATCCCTACAAGAAATCTCAAAGCAGAAGAGGATGTAAAATTATGTATTCAGAAGAATACCCCCACATCCGAGATCAAAAACTGTTAAAACTAGCCAGAAAATGTGAAAATGTCTAGACGGCCGTCAAATTGTCAAATTTTACATAGTCACATAAATGTCCGCAAGGGTATTTCCGAAAGGGGGAATGCCTTCGGTGTAATAAAAGAAGAAAGATTGAAAATATATATTTTTTGTAAAGCAAAGAGCGCATAAAATAGTAAGAAATACTTATTATTATAATTTTAATTTGATGGTCATTAAAAAAAAATTATTTGTTTTGAGGGTTTGACGTATGCTATTCTAAATGAGGCTAATTGGTGTTATTTGATTTACGTTGATACTTCATTTTTGAAAGTTTTGTATCATTGGATATTCAATCATCCCTCAAGATTACAATTAAACAACACATTTTTGCTAGCATTGCGCACCACTCCAAAAATAATGCAAACATCAACAAGGCATTAGCTTAAGGCTTTTGTATTTTCAATGTTGAAGACTATCTAATATAGTTTCTTTTTGGCCAATGTTTAATATATTTTTATGTCAAGAGGTGTTCCTACAATGACAACCAAGACTGTAATGGAGTGAGGCATTCAATCTCATTTTTAGTATTAAATTTTACGTCCATTTAACTGTCACGTGACAATTTATCCACAAATTTATCTTGTATTCGAGTGTCACCTACATGTTTTTTTTTCAATTTTTGTTTCGATAAATCTATCAAAATATAGAAATATCTAGGATAGTTAGATATGTACATCTCAAGATTGCTACCTCTCGGTATATTTAGCTAGAAGTATTAAATATATCTATTTTTTATAAATAAATATTCTCCAAAAATATTTTTCTTTATAATTTATATTTATTTGATTTTTTTCTTCACAAATACAAAATTACCGATAGTGAAAATATGTATACATACAGAGCATTTTCAAACAGATGTTAAGAGATTAAAAATAGTGGAGTAGTAGGTAACATTTCCATAGTATGGAGATAGCGATTAAGTGACAAAACATCTTATAACATTGCATGGTATACACATTCTTTTCCAAATAATAAAAAAGTAAAAATTGATAAGTTTCATCAACAACTTGATATTGATATGTTTTGATAACAGAAGATTTAAAAAGGTAAAATATATAAACTCATACAATCATACCTATAATTCAATGGTAGGTTAATAAATTAAACTGCTAGTAAGATTCCATCGTAAAAGTTATGTTTTGTAAGATTATATCATAAAAATTCTCTTTTGCAAATAAAAACACAAAGGAAACTAATATGCTTCATGCAAAACCTATAGATACTTATATTATTAACAAAAACTAGTATTAATAATTCATCATGCTAGATAAATACATTTTATGGAGAGACCATAGTTTCTACTCCAATTGATTAGATTGGAATTCCCATATCTCTGGCATATTTTCTTCACATATCTTAGGTAGTTCTTTGTTTATATATTGAATATTTTAGAGAGAATTGTCCAAAATGAATTGCAGACATCCAAATTATAAATAAATTTCAAATAGAAAGTTTGAATGCTATTATTTTAAATAAAAAAACATTTATTATCCAAAAACTTCCCTCCAATCTCAATAAAATTTTGTCAAAGGCTCTTCATACACATATAAGTGTATCTAACTAAACACACACTAGTGTATCTAAGTAATATTAATTATAATAAAGAAATATTGATTATTCATCCATTAATTCAATTCATTTATTAAAGAAATTGATAACCAAATTACTATTGCAAGTTGTTTGTCTTATAAAAATAGTAAGATTATCACTCAATAGAGTCGATGGAGTTCATTACGTAATTGGACATCACTCAATGGACTCAGATAATATTTATATGTGACTAAGTATGGATTAATTTTAATGCCCACATATTTCACTAATAAATACAACACTAAAAATAGTGCAATATTTATTTTTGACTCACATTGTAGTTCCCACGACACTAGAGGGGATCACTTATGACAATGCACAACACATGATCAGATTGCACAAAAAATAACCCACATAGGAAACATAAAAACATGTGATGCACATCAAGGTTATCCTTTTTTTTAAACACACAAAATAGTTCAATTACGGTATGACTTCCGTATACACACCATCCATGACAACACTTTCCTAGTTTACATATTTATTACACTCATATCTCAAAGTCGACCTTATTTTCTTAGATATCACTTATCATTTATTTTATAACTAGACTACATTATCATTGCTTTATTTAACATTTCACTTATAGTAATCATACCTAATTTTGCTTGTTTCCCTCATCTCACAAGAATGATGTATGCTTGTTGTTGGTATGAACATATGTATATAAATAATCCTTTTTAGGTTATTTTCAAAGGATTCATTTTCTAAGTTGTATGTTCAATGTGATTTTCCATTTATCTTAGTTGCAACAAGGAGATTAAAGAGTAGATAGATTTCGTATTCTTTTCATATTAGCATTTAAGTTCTAAGGTTAGTCTATTTTATTTTACGTAATGAAAACTAACCATGTATCCCATCTAGCTCACTAAATTGCTTAGTCATCAAGGTTGTAACGAGAATGGTTTCATTCTCCACTAGGTTTGGATTCCTAAACAGTTAAGCATCAGATGTGTGTTATAAATATATATTCAATTATATATTTTACACACCTTACTAAGGTCACGAATATAGTTATTGTACACCTTGTTATCCAAATTTCGCCCTCAAGAAAAATTGATAAAACATGACCTTGCATAGGAGAAAATTGAAGGGTCGGTTCAGTCATGCGAGCCCACATTTTAAATCTAACAATCAGGTTATATGTAGGCTTGACAATGGAAGTGGAAGGTAGAGTTCACTCAGGACCAAATCGGCTAAGTATAAAAAAAACCATCGGAAGGCTCCATGTGCCTCATCGGTGAAACTTCAAGGGTAAATTCCAAAGCAGGTTCCCAAATGAGCGCAAACACTCTATGTGTCCAGAGCCCAAAAAGGTGGAATTGGCCATTGAAAAGTCAAAGCAAAGAAACAAATCTACAGAAGGTGCCACGTGTCTCATTGGTGCAACTTCAAAGGTAGAATCAAAAGGGAGGACCCCAAACGTGTGCAGGTTCTCCATGTGTCTAGAGCCCAAGAAATTTACACCGACCTTTGAAAATTCTATGAGCCAGTAGAGGCCTCCACGTGTCTCATTGATGCAACTTCAAGGGTAAAGTCCAAAGTGGGGTCCTCAAATCAGTGCAGGCCCTCCACATGATAAGAGTCCGGGAAAGGTATAACCGACCATAAAAAAGTTTGAATAGGGGAAGGCCTACAGAAGGAACCACATGTCAGCTAAGTCCAACTCCAAAGGTAAATCCAAATGCAAGTTCCCCCAACGAGCATAGGCCCTCCATGTGTCTAGGGACCAACAATTTGATCCAGCGCTCCCTCCTTCTGTCCTCTCGTACCCTCCTCACATGCCCTTCTGTAAATTCCTTAAAATTGGTTGTCCATTCTCTTCCTCTTGTGAACCCACATGCATCCTATAAAGTAATGTGCCCGCGCCTTCCCTCTATTTCCCTTCCACTCCGAACACTCGACCCTGACCTTGAGATGGTTATATCTTTCAATTGGGAGCTCGGATTTGCACAAGAGAGGAAATTTGGAAAGCTCTTGATGTCGACTTCTCACCCACCACCATAATGTTTTATTCCCCCATTTTGAGGTTGTCACGCATCTCACCTACCGCTATAATGAGTATTGACTTCTTTTATTGCTCAGAAAGAAATAGTAATAGAGGCATGGGTTGTGTCATGAAACCCATAATTCTAAAAGGTGAATTTCAATGCATTTTGGGGTGGTTGGAGTAGGTGAATTGAATATAATCTTGGGGTGGCTGAAACAAGATTCAAGTTCTTGTCTCCTTTCTCATTCTCTGTATATATTGCATTTTTTCAAGAGGTTCGTCATTATTTTTGTCCTACCCCCTCTCTCTTTCTTCTCTAGGGTCGAATGTGTAGTTTAAGTCTCCTCTCTTTGCTTTGTAATGGAATTTTCTTTCCTCTTTCCCACTGATGATGTTCTGTGTGAACTCGTGGAGAAATAAAATCTATTTTTTGATGCATTTTTTCAATCATTTTCTCATTTTATTGTCTCTTCTTACATCTCACCATCATTGTGCATATCTCTGATGTCTATTGCAGGTTTTGGGAGATGTGTTTAATAGGTTTGAAGTGGTGCTCTGTGTGAACTTTAGCTTTGGTTTGTGATGCATCTTTTCCATCCTCTCCATTTCACACCTCTCTCCATTTCACATAGCTGAGATTGTGATCAACAACCCCCCCCCCTTCTCTTGGTGCTATCACCTATGTAGTGTAGGATTTCTTTATTTTCATGTTCTCTCTCTCCCTGTCTCCTTGGCATTGTTAGATTAGGAGTAGATAATCACATTTCATTCCTTAGAAGTAGTTTAGCATTAGGATTAGGAAGAAGAATATAGTTTTCTCCGGAGGTCCATCTCAAGTTCACAATTCCCACAGCTTGAGAGATGGTCCCATGTTGTGCAGATTACACCGGATGCCCCGTCTAAAATTAGGCCATTCGGGGGTGCTGTGATTATGCATCAACAATTTTAGCATGCCTGGTGGGAGAGGTTCGAAGCACCTTAACACTTCATCTCATAAGGTTGGTGTGTTCCTATTAATATTAAGCCTTTATAGGCACATGCAAAGAACATATGGTGACTCCATCTGATCAACAACCAATTATCTGAGTTATAGACCTTCTCCCCATCCATTTTCATCCATATTTCTTTCATATCTTTTATTCTCTTCCATTCTATGAAGTTTTGCAATCATGGATTCATTCCCATCTTGGAATTCACACCTATAGTAGTGCAATCAACCTCTAACGAGTTTCACGAATCCTCCAGATCAGCATTATGATCAGATTCAAAACCATTATGCTTACTCATATGAGTAGTGTCAAAAGCATTTTGGCTATGGATCTTATCAAGAGAGAGGGTACGCATATAATGATAACAAATATATGGAGATGGTTGATATGCTAGAGAATATTTAAAGAATGGAGGCTAACATGGTTAAGTCAAGGACTACAACGCAAATGAAAGCTTTGAGGATTGGTTACAGGGCACCTTGTCCATGGGAAGGGCCGTTTCCAAGACACTATTGCCCAAAGCAGAAGCTTGATTTCATGTTTGAAATGATGCTTCAACTTGCATAGTGGACCAAGGAAATAGAGGCCTATTAGCTTGGTGCCAGATAACCTTGTTAATGGTGTTGAGTAGTGAAGCTTAATTACTTCATTTTAGCATGCAATTGGAACTTGCTGGAAAATACAGTAACCGGCATCGGTCAAGTAAGGAACCAGCCACAGTTAGGCAGAACTGGCGCCAGTTACATTTGCGATGAAGTTTTAATTAACTCTCGGGAATTATATCTATTTTTATCGTTAAAATAGATTTATTGATTGTAGTTATATGGCTAAGTTCCCTAAGTCTATAAACAACTATATAAGCATAAAAGCTACGGTTTAGAAGTATGATGTATCATATTTACAAGATAATTATGTGAGAGTGATATCTTGGTGAAGAATCAAAAATCTTGAAGGAAGAATTTACTAAACATCTGAGAAGTGTAGAAGATTGTACATCTTCATTGTATATCTTGTCAAAGGTTTGGATAATAGATTGGCTTGTTTCTTGGTGGACGTAACCCACACTGGGTGAACCATGTTAAATCTGGTGTTGATTTATGTCTCTTGTTTTATTGAATTCTTTTGGTAGAATATCTACTTTTATTTACATGTATGCTTAGATTTGATATATTGTCTGTACAACCGATGTTCTAACCCCAACAATTGGTATCAGAGATTTGTTTGAGGGTTTTTTGTGTTGACATATTTACTCACAGAGGGTTTTTTGATTGATTGGGAGCTACAAAAATGACAAAAGATAATAAATACAAGGTAGAGAAGTTTGACGGCCGAAATTATCAATTACGAAAGATGCAGATTTAGAATTATTTGTATCAGAGAGATTTGTACTTACTATTGGATGAGAAGTCTAGACCTAGGAAGATGACTAATGAAGAATGGAAGATTCTTGATAGAAAGGCTTTAGGATCTATAATATTGAGCCTGGTAGCATCCGTGGCTTCAGATATTACATAAGCGGATTCTATGGTAGACTTAATGAAATCTCTTACTAATTTATATGAAAATCCTAGTGCTTCAAATAAATTTTATTTGATGAAGAAGCTTTTTAGTTCTAAGAGGCATAAAGGTGAATC
Source organism: Taxus chinensis (assembly GCA_019776745.2). Classification (NCBI taxonomy): domain Eukaryota; kingdom Viridiplantae; phylum Streptophyta; class Pinopsida; order Cupressales; family Taxaceae; genus Taxus; species Taxus chinensis. Next base: position 639,518,913 of record CM034152.1, on the reverse strand, counting down.
TGCCTCTAGTCATTAGAATGATTTCTGATCTATTATAAATCAGTTAAAATCAATTTCAATACCGTTTGATGATGAAGTAAAAGAAATGTTATTCTTATGTTCTTTGTCTGATAGTTGGGATAACTTGGTAATGGCTGTTAGTAATAAAACATCTGTTAAGAATATTTTGAAGTTTGATGATGTAGTTAGTATAATCTTGAATGAATAAATTCGCAGGAAAATTATAGAGGAAACATCATCTAGAAATGCTTTGAATGTAGAAATCAGGGGCATGCAGAAGGAGAGATCCAAGAGTAAGTGTAATGGGAAATCAAAGTCAAGGGATTGAAGATCTAAATCTAGAAGTAAGGGAATTACTTGTTGGAAATTTGGAAAGAAAGGACATGCAAAGAAAGATTGTTGGTCAAAGAATAAAGAGAACCAACAACTAGACAAAGGTAAAGAGGTGAATCTTGCTGCATCAAAGGTAATACAAGATGATCTTATTCTTTCTTTAGATAGTAGAATTGAATCATGGGTTTTAGATTCAGGAGCTTCTTTCCATGTCACCCCTAATAAGGGTTATTTCTAAAATTATGTCCAGGGTAATTTTGGGCATGTTTATTTGGGTGATGATGAACCTTGCAGTATTACTGGTAAAGGGCAAGTTCATCTAAAATTACAAAATGGAAATACATGGGTATTGAAATATGTGAGGCATGTGTAAGGCCTCAATAGGAATCTTATTTCTTGAGGGAAACTAGGTGAATATCGTTGCATGGTTACTTTTACAGGAGACTCTCGAAAAGTCACAAAGGGTGCTTTTATTGCGGAAAGAGGTGAAAAGGTAGAAATATTATATTTATCTACATGTATTATTGATTCATTTTCTGCATTATCTACTTCAGATTCAGATGCATGCGTGTGGCATAATCGGTTGGGTCATATGAGTCAAAAAGGAATGTAGATCTTAAAGGCTAAGGGTAAGTTATTGTTATCACCGAATCATAGCACCCCTGTGTTTATACAAGTGCATATACTTGAACTCACGGTGTGATTGGATAACATGGGTACTATCTCCAAGTTGTGGGACTTGCTACTTGAGATAGACCTCCAGAGAAAGCTGGTTCTTGCTCCTAAACTACCTGCCAAAATCTACTCTAATGTAGGGGAAACTAACTATTCTAATCTTAATTTCCAAGGGACCAGAGAGAGAGAATGCATAAAATGAAAGCCTACACTAAAGTGGTGATACAACAGAAAAGGAGGGTGTGAGAGTAGTCTCCAAATGCGTGAAATACAAAGGCAAAATACACACTAGAAGAGGTGATGATAGTTCTCCATAATCTAGCAAAATGCATTCACAACGATATTCCAAGCATACACAATTATAATGGATCCCTGCAAGAACATAATAATAGAAACAATATTCTTATAGAAAGATTAAAGGGGCAAGAAGAATGCAAGAAAACACAGCAGGGGAAGATATATCCACAAACTGATATTTTATTGCTTCATGATATGCACAGTTCAATCTATTACAGGATAAGGGCCTGGATCACCATGTAAGGAGTCCACTAAAAGGGTCTGCAGCACATTGGCTTCACAAAGAAATTTTGACAGAGCTTTGCTATCTGAAAACTCTCCTTTTACAATGAGCCCAACACTCCAATTTATAGAAAAATGAGAAGGGAAAGAGAAAGGAAAATGGAAATCCCGAAATCTGTCCTTCAACCACTTGTAAGAAGCATTAAATGGAGTAAAATTATTATATATTACTTTCAAAAGGCTCCCCATACTGTCCTAGGTGCTGCAACAGAGAAATAATGATGACCATGCCTTTTAATTGCACTCCCAACCACCAAAAGAAATACTGTTATGAACTCGGCCACGTTATATAAAAAAACTCCATCAATATCTCACCAAATCTGGAATTTATTTATTTTTTTGTGTTGATCTTGGAGCCAAGATTCCAACGGTACCAATTTTATGTGATTTCGTTGAGAAATGCAAAAGTTATGGCCTTCTGAGTGCGGTCAGCTATTTTGGGTCTGGCAGGCGTTTTCTGTCATTTGACGGGAATGAGAATTAAATGACTGGAGCCGAATATGTTTATTTTATTTAAATATATCTACCCTCAATAAAAATAAGAAATCAATTTGTCATTTGTGGCATAGAGGACGTCGTACTTGTTCCAGAAAGTCCAATTTTGTGAAAATCGGAGCTCGGAGTCAAAAGTTATGGCCATTTGAAGTTTCACGGGTCAAGCGTTGAATTTTCTTCTTTGCCTTCGGCCGCTTTGGCTTTTTGCATCCCATGCATACCTTTGGCCCTGATGTCCCAAACTGCCTTTGATGAAAGTCTCATGTTTCGGCCGAATCGGCCGGTTCGCGTCCACCGCGTACTTTTCTCCCAGATGTCCCAAACTTGACAATTTTTTCTCTCAGCCGGTTCGGATTTTCGCGTCCCTCGCATCCCGTGCGTACCTTTGGCCTGGATGTCCCAAACTATCCTTCGGATTTTCGGATGGTTCGCATCCTCCGCGTACTTTTGGCCCGGCTGTCCCAAACTGCGCGCAAATAGCACTTAGTCGATTTTTTCCACTTTTCGGCCGATTCGCCTTTTCGCGTCCCGCACGTCCCGACGACCCAACTGTCCCAAATGTTGCGCAGACTGCTTGGCGGATTTTTGGCTGATTCGGGATCCGGCGTCCCAACTGTCCCATGGACCGCCTAGGACAAGACTTAGCTGATTTTCTCTGTATTTTGGCACCAAGCTTGGCTTTTGCAATTTTTTCACATTTTTAAAACTTGCTGGGTTTTCTTCTTGGACAAGAAAGTTAGAAAGAAGCCGAGGGGACCCCAGAAACATGATTTTTTTCCTTGAATCAATATAATTGCTTGGGACTAAAGAATTTGATGCATGTTATCAAAATTACCTTGAGGGTTGAATTTTGGATAACAGTTATCATATTTGAAATATTTAGATTTTGATTTCTGTGAGAATTGTATCTTTGGAAAGCAAAAGAGAGTGAGATTTCTCAAAGTTGGGGCAACTAAGAAGGATCAGAAATTGGAGCTTGTACACTTATATGTGTGGGGGGCAGCTCAGGTAGCTTCTCAAGGTGGATCCTAGTATTATGTTACTTTCATTGATGATGCTAAAAGAAAGGTATGGGTTTATTGTATTAAACACAAATCTAATGTTTTTGAAACTTTTAAAAGATACAAAGCCCTTGTTGAGAATGAATCAAATTATAAGTTAAACTGCCTTAGATCTGACAATGGTGTTGAATACTGTAGCAAGGTTTTCAATGATTATTGTTTAGTGAATGGGATACATAGAGAAAGAATGGTTCTAAGAACACCACAGGAGAATGGTTTTGTAGAGAGAGTGAACATAACAATCATGGAACATGTTAGAAGTATGAGGATACATTCTGAATTGCCCTTTTAGTTTTGGGCTGAAGTAGTTGATACAGTGGTTTATTTGATTAACCGTGGCCCTTCAAGTTTACTAGATGGAGGAATACCAAAGGAAGCATGGACTGGAAAAGAGGTAGATCTTTCTTTTCTTAAATTTTTTGGTTCAGAAGCTTTTGTGCATGTTGATAGAGAAAGTAGAAAAAAATTGGATGAAAAATCTAAGAGGTGCACTTTCATTCGTTATGGATCTAGTGATTTTAGTTTTCATTTTTGGGATTTAGAGAATTCTAAAATTGTTAGGAGTTTTGATGTTGAATGTAATGAAAAGAGAATGTACAGGGATCAAATTTTGGTACCCAAGGATGAGAAAATTGAGAAGTTTATTGATGAAAATGAAATCTTGGGTTTTAAAGAAACACCTACAGAAATACACAGTAACTATGGTCGGTCAGGCCCTGACCGGCATCAATTAGATGAACCGTCAATGGTTACAGAGGATTAGAACTAGTGTCGGTTAGCCGAACTGACATCGGTTAGAGGTGACTAGTGTCGGTCACTGTCAGAAGTTGAAAAGATCCTATATGGGCTCAAGCAAGCTCCAAGGAAATGGTACATGAGGTTTGATAGTTTTATGCATGATCATGGTTACTTGAGATGTGAATCTTACCATTGTGTTTCTTTCAAGAAGCTTGAAAATTGGAGCTATATTATTTTGTTAATGTATGTGGATGATATGCTTATTGTAGGATCTAGTATGCAAGACATTGGTCAGCTTAAGAGAAAGATAGCTCAGGCATTTGCAATGAAGGATTTGGGAGCTGCATAAAGAATCCTTGGCATGAAAATACATAGAGACATGAAAAACAAAAAATTGTATTTGTCTCGGGAGGATTATATCTACAAGGTGTTAGAAAGGTTCAACATGAAATATGCAAAACTTGTTAGCACACCTATGGATAGACAATTCAAATTGAGTAAAGATCAGTGTCCTTCATCACAAGATGAGGTCAAATACATGACATGAGTGTCATATAATTCAGTAGTTGGAAGTCTCATGTATGCTATGGTTTGTACAAGACCAGACATTTCACAGGCAATTGGAGTTGTGAGTAGATATATGGCTAATCTAGGTAAAGAGCATTGGAAAGCAGTCCAATAGATACTAAATTATTTGAAAGGGACATCTAGCATGCAGTTATGTTATGGAGGTTCAGATATTTCATTTCATGGCTATGTTGATTGAGATATGGCTAGAGATCTGGATGGTAGGAGGAGCACTACTGGATATATTTTCACAGTAGGTGGAACGATAGTTAGCTAGATTTTGAGATTACAGAAGGTTGTGGCTTTGTCTACTACAAAGGCAGAGTATGTTGTAGCAATAGAGGCTAGAAAGGAGATGATATGGATGAGTAGGTTCATGGAAGAGTTGGGAAAGGAGCAAGGTAATTGTAAACTATTCAGTGATATTCAGAGTGTAATTCATTTGGAAAAGAACTCAAAATTTCACTTGAGAATGAAACCCATTCAGTTGAGGTATCGCTTCATATGACAGTTATTGGAGGATGGACAGTTGAATCTGGAAAAGATTCATACGAGCAAGAACCCTGCGGATATGCTAATGAATCCATTAGCAAAGGAGAAGTTGGAGCTACACTCCACTTCTTTTGGTCTTCAAGTTTGAGACTAGAAGAGGAAGAAACAAAGCCAAGGAAGGATCCAAGAATGATGTTGTACATGTATGGTGTAGTAATTAAACTCCAAGTGGGAGATTATTGAGTTGTGAAGCATAATTACTTCATTTTAGCATGCAATTGGAACTTGTCGGAAAATACAGTAACCAGCATTGGTCAAGTAAGTAAGGAACCAGCCATGGTTAGGTAGAATCGGCATCAGTTACATGTGTGATCAAGTTTTAATTAACTCTCGGGAATTATATCTATTTTTAGCATTAAAATAGATTTATTGATTGTAATTGTATGGCTAAGTTCCCTAAGTCTATAAACGAATATATAAGCATAAAATCTAGGGTTTAGAAGTATGGATGTATCATAATTACAAGATAATTATCTGAGAGTGAATTCTTGGTGAAGAATCAAAAAGCTTGAACGAAGAAAGTATTGAACATCTGAGAAGTGTAGAAGATTGTAAATCTTCATTGTATATATTTTCAAAGCTTTGGATAATAGATTGGTTTGTTTCTTGGTAGACGTATCCCACACTGGGTGAACCACGTTAAATTTGGTGTTGATTTATGTCTCTTTTTTTTTATAATTCTTTCGGTATAATATCTTATTTTATTTGCATGTATGCTTATATTTGATATATTGTCTGTAAAACCGGTGTTCTAACCCCAACAAATGTGTAAGTCCACAACCTCATAGATTTTCTTTTCCTCCTTCTCAATTAGTATCTTCGCAGTAGTGTCAGGAGTCTAGTTTCTCACTTGCTACCCCAAGTGTTGATTTCCCTTCTCCATCTCCTAATATTCTATCTCATCTCAATTCCACTTCCCTTTTCCCTTCCAAATAAAAGTCCCCTCCACAAGAGCCAAAAGAAATACCTTCCCCACCCACCAATCCTCCTACTTTCCTAAGTCCATGTTGGGAAGAGACTCAAAAATAAGTCAAGGAGAGAAACAAGAAGAAGAGAAAAGAAAAGAAGAAATTATTAAAATCTTGGTGATATTTTCTCTTAAATTTTGGATTGATAAGATCCCCTTGATGGTCAAAAACATGGAGGAGGCTGAGGTCAGGCCACAAGTGGTGGAAGCTTCACTTGGAGGAAAAGTGAGAGAAGAACAAGCTACTCCAAATCCAAAAGAGGAGGAGTTCATTTTGGTTGTGGTGGAGGACCATAGAGTTCTAGAGGTTTCAAATACATAGCAGGCCAAAGAAGAACTTTTATTTCTTCCTCCCACTTAATCCCCTTCAAACTATAATGTCGAAGAAGATTTTGAGATTTCAAACTTCATGATTGTAAAGGAGGGGAACCATGGTTAGAAATTCACAGACCAGGAGCACACCATGGAGGAGGTCGAACACACGCAACAGGACAATGAGTAGGTAGAATATGTGTCTTACTTTGAGGATTTCTTTGATGGAGAGGATCCTGAGGAGATCACATCATTTTCTCCTCCACTATCCATCTTATGGGCACAAAATCTTGTTGTCTCGAAGGATTGCATGAAAGCGAAGCAACCTGTATCTCATAGCGGCCCTTTGAAATAAAAGTAGGAGGATCCTAATATTCCATGTTCTTCTCAGAAGTAGGAAGGAAAAGAAGATAAAGACACCATCTCTTCCACATCATTCACCCAGGAAGGTCTGTAGTAAGACTCCATTATTGGAGTTGAATTTTATAAGAATGGGCACATCCATCAGATCAAACCTTACCCAAACAAATATCTATCTAGCCTAGATCCAATAATAGAATTGCCACTTGTCATGCTCATGTCATAGCATGAGATGGAACTTCAGCACACAAAATGTTAGCAACAACACCTCTTAGATCCAAACGCAGAACAACTCTAGGAGATGTACATTCTATTTTTTGATATTTTTAGGAGGGAAAAGCACCATCTGTGAGGTGTTTTTTCACTCTCATTTTTGACCATGTTCAGTGCCAAATCAACTACATAGTCACAATTTGTGAGGAAGGGAAGCTACTTCTTCCTATCGGTTGTAGGTTTTACTTGAGCACCCCTTGCCTCTGGTTAGTTTAGGTTAGTTTCAGTTTGCTTTCAGTAACAGAAGTGCTTTCACACACTTTGTATATCCCACTTGGGGTGTGTATGATTTTTAGTTTTCTACATAGAGTGTGTTGTGGTGTTTTGTTTCTCTTGTGCAGTCCATTTCAGGGGAAGGTTAACGTTCCAAGTCAAGAAACTTTTCCACACTTAGAAATCTCACCTTCAATAATTTATTATGAAAATTGAGAGTGCAAGTAGCGGAACAAGCTCAGGGTAACCAAGTGTAAGCAGTCAGTTCAAGTTTTAGGAATAGGTTAAGAACCAGGCTATCATTCATGACTCCATGCCCAATGGATACTTCAAGGAAACTGATATTTTCACCTAGCAGTAAGGTAATCCCACGAGTCACGCAATTGTAATCCAATTTTCCCCCTTAGGAAAAATTGATGAAACACGACCTACACAAGAGAAAATTGAAGGTTCAATTCATTCATGCGAGGCCACATTTTAAATCTAACAATAAGGTTACATGAAAACTTGACAATGGCAGTGGAAGGCAGTTTTCACTCAGGCTCAAATTGGCTAAGTATAAAAAATACCAGCGGAAGCCTCCACGCACCTCATCAGCGTAAATTCAAGGGTAAAGTCCAAAGTAGGTTCCCAAATGAGCGTAGTCCCTCCACATGTCTAGAGCACAAAAAGGAAGAACCGGCCATTGAAAAATTGAAGCGAAGCAGCATAGCCGCGGATGGTGCCACATGCCTCATCAGCACAACGTCAAAGATAGAATCAACAAGGACGACCCCAAATGTTTTAAGGAACTCAATGTGTCTAAAGCTCGAGAAGGTTGCACCAGCAATTGAAAATTCTATGAGCCAGCAGAGGAATCCACATGTCTCATTAGTGCAAATTCAAGGGTAAAGTCCAAAGTGGAGTCTCAAAACAAGCCCAAGCCCTCCACGTGTTAAGAGTTTAGTAAAGGTAGAACTGACCATCAAAAATGCTAAACAAGGTAAGGCTAGTCCAAAGGAGCCACGTGTCAGCTCCATGAAGCTCCATAGGTAAATCCAAAGGTAGGTTCTCCCAACAAGTGTAGGCCCTCCATGTTTTTAGGGTCTAACAAGTTGCCCCAACGTGCCCGCCTTATATCCCCTTGTGCCCTCCTCATGTTCCCTTCTGCAGATTCCTTAAAATTAGTTGTCCTTGCTCTTCCTCTTATGCGCTCGTATGCACCATATAGAACCACATGCCCACGTCTTCCCTCTATTTCCCTTCCATGCCTAATACTCGACCCCTAACCTTTAGATGGCCATATCTTTCATTTAGGAGCTCAGATTTGCACAAGAGAGGAATTTTGGAAATATCTTGACATAGGCTTCTCACCCACCACCATAATGTTTTAGTCTGCCATTTTCAGGCTATCACGCTTCTCACCTACCACCATAATCAGTATGGGCTTCTTTTTTTTCTCATCAAGGAACAATAATGGATGCATGGGTTGTGTCATGGAACCCATCATTATTGTAGGTGAATTTCATTATAGTTTAGGGTGGTTGGAATAGGTTAATTCAAATGAAATCTTGGGGTGGTTGAAACATGATCCAAATTTTTCTCTCCTTTCTCTATCATTCTTCCTATATATTGTAAAGGAGTGGGATTATTTCAAGAGGTTGGTCATTATTTCTCTCCTGCCCCCTCTCTCTTTCTTCTCTAAGGTCGAATGTGGATTTTAAGCCTTCTCTCTTTGCTTTGTAATGGCATTTTCTTGCTTCTTTCCCACTGATGATGTACCGTGTGAACTCATGGAGCAATAAATTTTTTTTTTGTAATTCATTTTGTCCATCATTTTCTTATTTTATTGTCTCTTCTCTCCTCTCACCATCACAGGATATATTGTGCATATTTCTGATGTCTATTGCAAGTTTTGGGAGCTGTGTTTAATGGGTTTGAAGTGGTGTTTTGTGTGAACTTTATTTTTGGTCTTAAATACATCTTGTGCATCCTCTCCATTGTTCACCTCTCTCTATTTTAGGTGCCTGATATTGTTATCAACAACCCCACTTCTGTTGGTGCTATCACCTATGTAGTGTAGGATTTGTTTATTTTCATGTTCTCTCTCTTCCTGTCTCCTTCACATTGTTCGAGTAGATAATCACATTTCCTTCCATAGAAGTAGTTTAGCATTAGGATTAGGAATAAGAATTCAGCTTTCTCCAGAGGTCCATCTCAAGTCCACAAGTCCCACAACTTGAGAGATGGTCCCATGTTGTGCATATTACACAGGATGCCCCATCTAAAATTACGTCATTCAAGGGGGTGATATGATTATGCATCAACACACCCTTATCTCCAAAATCATCTTGTAACTTTAGGTAGATTCAATACTTCTTGTCAAGATGACACTCTTTTTTGAGAGGGGTTAAAGGGATTCACACTTAGTATTCTCATGTGTAGGTATCTAAAACAAAGGACTTGTTTTAATTATTTACATTCATCTTAAAATGATTTTACTTAATTGGATTTAATTAGTTTTTGGAAATCTGTTGAGCAACCCATTTGGATAAGAAGGAAATTTGCATGCTTGTGAGCCCACTAGCTCTCGTCCTAGGGAATTTCCCCAAAAATAATATCACCTAGTTTCAAAATAGACATCCATTACACACTAGGAAAGGTGGGGAACAAGGGGAATATTCCTCCATTTAAAGGACTACAATCCACATCAGAGATCACACATTTTTTATTTATTCCCTCATCACCAGATGGTTTAAACACATTATATGGGTAATCTAAAATTAAATTTTCTCCTAGTACATCAGTTATGGTAACATTCCCACAACTAATCATAATTTCAGAAGTTTCTAAGTTTCACAATTAACTTTGAGTATTGCACCATAGAACCTAAATGATAATAGAAATTGTGTATTAAGTTTATTTTTTTATCCCAACTCTTACAACTCACTTATAAGGTTAGTTGGCAATCTTCGCCAATCCTCACGTGTGTCGGTCGAAGAGGGTGCTATATTATGTTTGAAGTTGGTCTCCTAGGGAGCACTACCTTAAGAGAACACATTAACCTTAGTAAACACACGGTTACCAAACCTAGGAGGGAACCAAGCACTCAAGACCAAAATAGGATTGTGTCTTTCCTAACCATCGGGGCTATTATGATTCCGCTAAGCATAAAGGATAAGATGTAAATATCAACCTAGGATATTATCTACATAACTAAATGGTGTCATCAAGTATAAGGATTGAATTTTATCATAATTTTTTAGTTTTCTATACTAAAATAATTTATGCATGAAGGGTGTTTATACATGATTCTTATACTAGGGTTGAGTGTTTCATTTAGATCTCTTATTTACATTTACAAGATAAGAATACAACACACCAATTAATTAATTGCCTATTGAACACTGGAAATGCACTAGAAGATTTTAACTTCAAATTCCCTTGTTATCACCGAATCACAACACCCTTTGGTTTTCACAAGTGTCTATGTTTGAGAGTACAATGTGATTGGATAACCAGGGTACTATCTCCAAGTTGTGGGACTTACTGCTCAAGATAGACCTCTAAAGAAAATTGGTTCTAACTCCTTAACTACTTACCACGATCTACTCTAATGTAGGAAAAACTATCTAATCCTAATCTAACCTTCTAAGGGAACAGGGAGAGAGGTTTTATAAATAAAAAATTAAGCCTACACTAAAGCGGTATTACACCAAAAAAGGAGGGAATTAGGATTGCTTTCCATGACTAGAGGGGTGATAACAGTTCTCCAAAGTCTAGAAAATGCATTCACAACAATATTCCAAGCATGCACAATGAGAATGAATCCTTGTATAGTATAAGGTAGACAAAATATATTTGTAATATTTTTGAAAGTGCAAGAAGAATGCAAATAAACACAGAAGGGGAAGAAGTATCCACAAACTCAAATCTATTGCTTCATTTATATGCATAATCCAATCTATTACAGAATAAGGGCTTGGATCACCATGTTAGGAGCCCCTGGTGCTGCAAGGGAGTGTAGCACGTTGGCTTCAAAAAATAATTTTTATAGATTTTTTCTACTCAAAAACTATCCCAGCCCTTTATAATGAGCTGAAACACTCCAATTTATAGAAATATCAAAAGAGAGAGAGAGAGGGAAAAATTAAAAGCCTTAAATTTGTCCTCTCACTACTTACAAGATGTCATAAATGGATTGAAGTGATGGTGTTTTTATTGTGAAAGGCCTCCCATGTTTTCCCATAACTTTCTGCAATGAAATATGTCAGTCCATGCTTCATTAATGCATCCCAACTACTAAATAAAACATTGTTATGAACCTAGGAACATTTTTATACAAAATAGCCATCAATTCTTTATCAAATTCAGTATTTCTCATTCAATTTGCATAAGGATCGGAACCACAATTCCAATGGTACCAATTTTGTGTGTTTTCATTATGAAACACAAAAGTTATGGCCCTTCTAAGTGCAGGTAACTATTTTGTGTCTGCCAAGTATTTCTATCATTTAATGGGACTGAGCATTTACTTAACTAAATATGAATATGTTACTAGAGGTGAATATGTTTTCTTGTTCCAAAAATTAAAATTTTGTGAAAAATTAGAGCTCGGGGTCAAAAGTTATGGTCGTTTGAAGATCGGGATCTGATTTACACTGTTTTCTTTTTCATGCTAACATATCGGCTATTTCAGGTCTTGGTGTCCCGGATGTCCCTTATGTGACTTGGGCCAAAAGCCTCCACTTTTTCTGAATTCCCTCTTGGTGCGGATATTTTAGCTTTTGATGTCTGGAATGCCCCAGTGTTGACTGGGTCATGAAGTTCGTTGACCTCCGCTTCCTCTACATGTCTCTTGACCCACTTTGCAAATCAGGCAAGTCAACTTGTAAGAGCCTGCACGGGAAAAAAAAAATTATATTTTTCTGATTCCCTTTGACTGCAGATTTTTTCGGCCTTTTGGTTCCCAGAATGTCCCTTGCGTACCTATGCGACATGGGATGAAAAAACCCAACTTTACCAATTTGAATTTCCTGTAGTGATTTTGGCTATACAGGTCCCATGTGTCCCAATGTCCTGAGTGCAGTCTAGGATGAAAATATCTTATTTTTTCATAGTTTACTAGAACAAGAAAAAAAAATGGAATTTTTTTCAATTTTCTAACTCCTTGAATTTTTTCCCTAGATGCAAGGGGTTAAAAAAGAACCAAAGGGACCTCCAAAACCTAATTTTTTTCCTTTTACCATTTCTGCCTGCGTCAAGCCTGAAGAAATGATGCAGGTTATCAAAATTACCTTGAGGGGTGGATTTTGGCTAACATTCCTTTAACGTAAATATCCAAAAAAAATCATATGTAAATATGAATCAAAATGACACCTATGATTAAATCCACATTTCCCAAGGCATTCCTAACACAAGCATCTCATACCTATTACCAAATTTCAAATATAAATTTTTGTAACATAGAAATACATTATATATAATAAAAATTTTCCAATAACATATATATATAAATTGCAATAATAAACAATGAATTACACCACACCTTTTCACCATATCACTTCCATCCTAAAAAACCATGTGAGCATGATATCAATGATAAATTGATGGCATGACATCCACCCTAATCTAGCATAATTAATGTTTTTCATTTCCCATTTAATTAATACCACACCTTAAAAATTTGTATTCGAAAGGAGAGGGTTAGAGACATCTATTTATTTCACTTCCATTTCCTTAACTAAGGAGAGAGAAATAGGCACCAGAGAGAGACATGTTGAAATCAATGATAAATTGATGGCATGACATCCACCCTAATCTAGCATAATTAATGTTTTTCATTTCCCATTTAAATAATAATATTAATAATTTGTATTCGAAAGGAGAGGGTTAGAGACATCTATTTATTTCATTTCAGTTTCACTTCATTTCTTAACTAAGGAGAGAGAAATAGGCAAGAGAGAGACATTATTTTTGCCAGAAGCTCAATTTCACACAACAAGTCACATGATTGATTTTCAAAAAGTTATTTACAAGTGTTACTAAATTTCCACGATGGTTTGCTAACTTGACTAGGATACTACAAATTTCTTTTACATTTTCGTGCTAGTTACAAAAAATGTTCAATTCAGGATTAAAGGCTAAGAAACCACTTTAAAAGGTTATCTTTGGAAGAGAAATCATGCAATGGATAAATTTCTATGTGTCCTCCTATACACCAAGAATTCACAGGAATTGATGGAATTCAGAACTGGCGAATGGTTTACGATTGGTGGCTAGTTTTTCGAGGCCATCGAATGTAATTGGCCTAGTTGCAAACAATGAAAATTTAGCACGAGGGCTATGAAAATTGCTTCCAAGACTAACGTTCAATGGAGGAAGATGAAAAGATAAATTTCATAAAATTTCCCCTATATATGGATAATTCATTAGAGTTGACAGGACTGAGAACTGGAAAAACAAGTTTTAAACTGAAGCGGGTTTTCTGGAGCCACCATTCATAATAGTTTTAGTTTGATCTTGGTCAAATTACAATCGTATGCCTACAAAATTCATTTTATAAACTAACCAAGAATTTCATTTTCCTGAATCAAAGGCTCTAAGAAATTTTCTAGTTAAAATACCACAGGTTTATGAAGGTGGACAAGCATTGTTGTTGTTCAAGGACTATTAGTGAAGAATCAAAGCAACCCTGAATGTCCTCGGGTTTGAGTGAGGCATTTGGTGTGATTGCAAAACATAGGACCATCTCTCAAGATATGGGACTTAAAAACCTGAGATGGCCCTCCAAAGAAAGTCGGTTCTTGCTTTCTAATCTACTTAGAACTCACTACTCCAGTGCAGGTGGAATCTAATCTATCCTAATCTAATTATTCCAAGGAGACATGGAGAGAGAGAAAGGGAAAAGAGAGCCTACACTAACCAATGATACACTAGAAAAGGAAGTGGTAAATCACAGATCCAAACTACTTAAAGTGGAGAGAGGTGAGCAGAGGACAGGGTGGACAAGATGCACCACAGACTAGACATAGAGTTCACACAGAACACAACTTCAAACCCATCAAACAAAGCTCCCAAAACCTACAATAGACATCAGAAATATGCACACTATACCCTGCAATGATGAGAGGCAAGAATAGACAATAAAATAAGGGGAGGTTGGATAAAATGCATCATAAAACATATTCTATTGCTGCATGAGTTCCCATAGTACATCATTAGTAGGAAAGAAGCAAGAAAATGCCATGACAGAACCATGAGAAGAGGCTTAGACTCCACATTCTACCCTAAGGAAGAAAGAGAGAGGGGGTGCAGAGGAGAAACAACGACCAACGTTTGAATATGCCCCTCTTTCACAATATATAGAAGAATGAGAGAGAAAGAGAGGGAAATTGGAACTCTACTCTAACCACCCCTTTGATGCATTGAATCTTACTCTGAAAGCTCAACCACCGTGCCTCAATTCCCCCTACAAATCCACCTACAATTTGTCAACTCCTCCGCTCTATGTCTATTTTGCATGTTGAGGAAGGAAGAACAGTGGATCAAAATCAAATCCAAGTGGTTGAAGTAATCAGTTCCTTCATTAAGAGCATGTAAACAATTTCCCTACTTCTCATATTCTATTGCTGCATGAGTTCCCATAGTACATCATTAGTAGGAAAGAAACAAGAAAATGCCATTACAGAACCATGAGAAGAGGCTTAGACTCCACATTCTACCCTAAGGAAGAAAGAGAGAGGGGGTACAGAGGAGAAACAATGACCAACGTTTGAATATGCCCCTCTTTCACAATATATAGAAGAATGAGAGAGAAAGAGAGAGGGAAATTGGAACTCTTCTCTAACCACCCCTTCGATGCATTGAATCTTACTCTGAAAGCTCAACCACCGTGCCTCAATTCCCCCTACATATCCACCTAAAATTTGTCAACTCCTCCACTCTATGTCTATTTTGCATGTCGAGGAAGGAAGAACAGTGGATCAAAATCAAATCCAAGTAGTTGAAGTAATCAGATCCTTCATTAAGAGCATGTAAAAAATTTCCCTACTTCTCACCCTCTTGACCCTATCAAAATTAAATTCTTAGACCTCCATGGTGTAGAGGATGTCGAGACCTTTCCAAAAAGTCTTCTCTTACCCATATCTTAGTTCCTAATCAAAATATATTTCCATCTAAAGATCATGGGGTCAAACGCTTAATGTGACTTGCAGTATGCAAGAGTCTATTCATACAGGGGCCATGTGGCAGCCCCACGCTCATTTGATATTTCTCCCCTTTCCTTCACTCTTAAAATTTCACCCATGAGACACGTGGCAATCATCTGTGGGTTCCCCTATTTTATTTTTATCCTTCTCAAGTCCTTTCTACTGACGGAGGCACTGTGTCAAACCCGGGAGATGTGGCAGGCTTCGTGCATGTTTAGAAAATGCCCCCAGATTTTACCTTTGAAGTTGCATGGTTGAGATATGTGGAGGCCTCCACAGGATTTTGGAATTTTCAATGGCCACCCTCACCTTTTCGAGCTCTGACCATGTGGCGAGATGGCACTTGTTTAGGGATTGCCTTTTGAGTCGTGCCTTTGAAATTGCGTCAATGAAACACGTGGCTCCTTCCATGGCCTTTTTCCCATTTTGACTTTTCAACTGTCGACATTGTCCCCTTTTAGGACCTAGGACATGTGGAAGCTTGGTGCTTGTCTGGGAGACTCACTTTTGGATTTATCTTTGAATATGGTTTTGGCCGACACGTGGAAGATTCCACTATCTCTTCTATACTTAGCCAATTCGGGCCCAATGAATACTACCTTTATAGGTGGGACCCTTGTAGCGTGCCCCTTAAATTACGATAGAGTGACATGTGGCATCATCCGCGGTCACTTTTGTTTCCTTTGAATTTTGGCTAAGTCTCCTTTCATTTGACGGGGCCCTATGATTGACTCTGGACATGTGGACTCTCATCCCATGTTTGAAAATCTACTCTAAATGTTACCTTTGAAGTTGTGCGGTCGAGGCACATGGAGCCTTCCACTAGTTCTTTTATACTTAGTCATTTTTGGCCCGCTCTGTCTCTCCTTTTGGGACCTGGGATAGGCGGAAAACCTACGCTTGTTTGGGGATTCCACCTTCTGAGTTGGTCTTTCAAGTTACGTCGAATTGACACGTGGCACCTTCCGTTGGTTTTTCCCTATTTTACTTTGCAATGGCCAATGAGACCTTTCTCTAACCCCCGGCTCCTCGGCAGATTGATGCTCATTTGAGAACCGCCCTTTTGACTCAACCTAGGAGTTGCACTGAGGAGACACGTGGACCCTTTCACTTGACTCTGGTTGTTATGGCTCATGGATGCATGGTGGGATGGCGCATGTTTAGAGTCTCTATTTTTCTACTAAATGTTACCTTTGAAGTTGTGCGGTCAAGGCACATGGAACCTTCCACCGGTTCTTTTATACTTAGGCATTTTTGGCCTGCTCTGTCTCTCCTTTTGGGACCTGGGATAGGCGGAAAACCTGCGCTTGTTTGGGATTCCACCTTCTGAGTTGGTCTTTGAAGTTACGTCGAATTGACACGTGGCACCTTCTGTTGGTTTTTCCCTATTTTTACTTTGCAATGGCCAATGACAACTTTCTCTAACCCCTGGCTACTCGGCAGATTGATGCTCATTTGAGAACTGCCCTTTTGACAAAACCTAGGAGTTGCACTAAAGAGACACGTGGAGCCTTTCACTTGACTCTGGTTGTTATGGCTCATGGATGCGTGGTGGGATGGCGCATATTTAGAGTCTCTATTTTTCTGCACTTTTTGAAATTATGCAAAGATGACGCATGGCACCTCCGTGAGTTTACTTGTTCTTCCCCGAGTGAACTCATATTCAAAGTCTGAGACTTCGAACCTTTTCCCTAATTTTATCCCTTCTGTGCGTTGCGCTCCTTGAATCAAGGTTTCCTATCCCCTTGTTTGTCATTATCGAATGTGAGCTCATGGGTATGAATAATCCCCTTTAGATTTTCTTTATGTGTGGGGTCGTGTTTGAAAAAAATTGTCTAGGGGGGGAAATTTGGGATAACAGTTTGGTGACTCACAAGGACATTTGTCTACTAGATGAATGGATCCAATAACCTTGTTGCATCCATTAGGCTTGGATTCACAAATAATATCCTGGTATTGACCCGTCTTTAGACCCTGCTCCTAGTAACCTTGAGCTTGCCTCGTTGTCTGTACTCTCAATTTTCATAAGAAAATCTTGGAAAAGGGTTTCTAAGAGTAGAAAATTGTATTGACCCGAGGCTTTCATTTTTCCTTGAAATAGACTATAGGCATGTTGAATTGTATGGTGATACAACCTCAGAGCAAACAAAACATAAGAACACACACTATGTACAAAGATTAAATCATACATACCTCAAATGAGACATGTAGAGGGTGCAAGAGCACTTGTTCTACTTAAATAAAATCTACTCCTACTCCTAAACTAACTGGAGAGAAAGGAGACTCAAATAAATCCCACAACTAGCAGGGAGAAGTAACTGCCCTTTCTCATTAATTGGGACCATGTAGTTGATTTGGCACTGGACATGGTCGGAAATGAGAGTAAGAAACCACCTTATAGATCGTGTCTCACCCTCCTAAAAGTATCAAACAAACACAATGTACACCTCCTAGAGTTGTTTTCCGATTAGGTTTTGGAGGCATTGTTGCTAACCTTTAGTGATTTGTAGCTCAACCTAATGGTCTAAAATGAGCATGACCAGAAGAAAATCTCTTGGCTCCTATCAAGCCAAGTACTTGGTCGGGCACGGTCTTGTCCTTTTAATGTGCCCATTGCTCTGAAATCTAGATCTAAGAGTGGAGTCTTCTTAGATGGATTGTGTGGAGGAGATGATGACATTATCTTGCTCCTTCACTTCCCTCTCTTATGAAGAACATGGAAGATCATGGTCTTCCAACCTTAGTTTTAGAGAGTTTTTATGAAGTGCAGGCTATTGCACTTGGGAATTCTCCTTCATAGCAGTGGTTTCATATGCCTAGAAGGTGGATGATGGAGGAGAAAATGACGTGATCTTTTTAGGCTCTACTCCTTCAGAGAAATCTTCCAAGTCTGACAGAAGGGGGGGGGGGGGTGAGTCTGCCTCCTGGTTGTTCTCCTCATGTGTCTCTACCTCATCCATGGTGTCCCTCCTCTGTAACTAGCGGAACCATGGTTAACCT
>CM034152.1:639358814-639500099 GCA_019776745.2 Taxus chinensis | reverse complement strand
TAATTTTTTAATACGCATACCTTAATTTTACTGTTCTGTGAAGATTGGGAGTTCCATTTTACATTGATACTTAGTTAGTATTTTCATTTAAAGTATTTATTAATCTCAAACTCTTAGTATTTCAATTCTTAGGATTTTAGTTTATGCATTTTGTTTTGTGGGTGCCCATTTGATACTGACATCACGATGTAACACAAGGCTGAAACACTACTTTTCTGGTCCACAAGACCTATCATTACATAAATACGCAATTGTATCACATCACAAGAACTCAACAAAACCATGAAAATATCACATAAAATCCACACAACCTATCACTCAAAACACACATACGTCCCAAACAAAAGTACTCATAACATAAGAATAATCTAACCACATGGAATTCCCAACAGTGCATATACGAAGGTTTCACAAAACTCAAGACCATAACTATAGTTACATAGTGTCAAAGGGGAATCAAAATCATACCCACAATGAGGAGAATCAATCCTCAACATCAGATAACATAACTAGACTCACATGAGTACACATAAATCAAAGTACCAACACCATACATCTCTCATAACATTAATAAAAACCTCCATATACCTCCCAAAGCATCACAAAAAAAAACCAGATACATCCCAAGCATTAATCTTGAAAAAACACAAATATCTTATGTCTCCTTCAAGCATCTTATGCCTCCCTCAATTCTCTTATGCCTCCCTCAAGCAATAACATAAAAATTTATTCTTCTTTTCACTCCCCAAAATAGGTCATTCACCTATGGCCCTAGGCACATAGAGTCTAGACACCCCCTAACCCAAGTGACATGATAACTCATGGTTCAACAACCCACTAGATATTTGTAATTCCTCGGGGTTAACCCCCATACAAAGAAGTAGGTCCATAGGTTCAACCACTCCATGGTGCATCCCATGACTCTATTCCACACATTACGACATTAGAACCGGCATAACATTCCATTTCAAATTCCACGTGGAAACAATCCCAAGCCTTAGGCTAGGCTATAGAAATTTTAAAATTAAAAAGAAAATTTAAATCTAAGAAAAACAAATGGCCAAGTAACCATATTTATTGCACCAACCAATATAAAATGTCCAAAATATAAGAACATATCAATCAAGAAAACTGTTGGTTCTTACAAGAAAAGAGAAAATGTTCAATTTACAAATAAAATACATATATATGAATAGTACATTATGATAACTATGTGGCCTTATAAAACTACCAAAGGGGTACTCAATAAGTTTCTAGCAGTTGGAAATCAAGCATCGGCTCATAAAATAACATATCGAATAAAACAATTGTCATCATCTTTGTCTGAATCATCCTGCCACCGCTGCAACGAGGTTCAAAATAGTGGTAACTACACTTAGGTTGAATCCATATGATAAAAATATAGGGAGAGACAAAGGAGTAAAATTCACCATATACTGATACTAAGGTCGGCTCGAGTGACTAGTTAATGATACACATTTCCTCACTCCAAACATACACTTTTACTGATTTCCCTTAGGGTTGGTTAGTGTAAGGTTCACAACATAACACATAACTGCATCACTAACACAATGGTTGTTCAAGCACATTAAGCATAGTGTATTACGCATGGTAAATATATAGGGTATATCACAATCATTACATTTACAAGTTATGATACATCACATTATCACATACTGCACCTAAAGTGCAGTACTGCACAATAAGGATCATACATTCACCATATGCCCCTAAATCATGACATCAAGCATCACATATTACACAAATTATACTTATGATGAACATGATTTCTAACATTACAACATATAGTCAATTTTGGTACAACATGGTGATACACACATTTCTTCCCAACACAGTGACAAGATCACTATACAGTCCAATTCACTATACACCAATCTTGTCATACAACACATAAAAAAAATGTATAAAAGAATGCCAAAATGCTCCAACACTCTTTAATCCACAATGCCAAAATTCTCCAACACTCTTTAATCCACAATAACATTCCTTTCACAGACAATAAGGTGGTACATCACACACGAATTCATCAATGAATCCACGAAAAGCAGGGAGAATACTCTCATCTCCAGCACATCAACAAGATAACAAATACACATTAAGTGATATGCACAGCATGTGCATTCATAATATAGAAATTACAACATTGTTCACATCACATTTATATTAGAGAACTCTTTGAATGTTTGCCACCAACACCATGCAAAACCATCACAACTCCAATCTTTCCCAAAGGTTCGAGAGCATGAACCTCCACTCTGATACCAAGTGTAATGCCCACATTTTTCACACATAAATACAACACTAGAAATACCAGAATATTTTTTTTGACTCACATTGTAATTCCCACGACACTATAGAGGATCACTTATTACAATGCACAACACATGATATGCTTGCACAAATACTAACCCACATAGGAAACATAAAAACATGTGTCCCACATCAAGGTCACATTTTTTCTAAATGACAAGGCACACATAATGGTTCAATTATGGTATGACTCCCATATCGACACCATGAATGAAAACACTTTTGTGGTTTGCATATTTATTACACTCATATGTCAAAGTAGACCTTATTTATGTGGATATCAGTTATCATTTATTTTATAACTAGACTACAATATGTTTAGTTTATTTAACATTTCACTTATAATAATCCTACCAATTTTTTCTTGTTTGCCTCATCTCACAAGAATGTTGTATCCTGGTTGTTTGTATGAACATATATACATACATAATCCTTTTTATTGTTTATTCCAAGGATTCAATTTCTAAGTTTTATGTTCGATTGGATTTTCCATTTATCTTTATTGCAACAATGAGGTTCTCGGGAAGCAAAGGAAGTCTATTGATTCAAGAGTAGATAGATTTCACATTCTTTTCATATTAGCATTTAAGTCCTAAGGTTAGTCTGTTTTGTTTTACATTATGAAAAATAACCATGTATCCCATATAATTCACTAAATTTATTAGTCATCAAGGTACCAACAAGTATGATTTCATGCTCCACCAGGTTTGGATTCCTAAACAATTAAGCATCAGATGTATGTTATAAAGAGATATTCAATTAGATATTTTACACACCTTACTAAGGTCATGACTCGAGTTAATGTAAACCCTTATCTCCAACATCATCTTGTATCTCTAGTTAGATTCGATACTTCTTGTCAAGTTGACGCTCTTATTTGAGAGGGGTAAAGGGATTCAAACTTAGTATTGTGTATGTATCTAAAACAAAGGACTTGCTTGAATCATTTACATTCATCTTAAAAGGATTTTATTTAATTTGATTTAATTAGCGTTTTGAATTTTGTTGACTAACCCATTTACTAAAAAGGACATTTTCATGCTCATGATCCCACTAGCTCTCGTCCTAAGGAATTGCCCCCAAAAAAAGATCACCTAGTTTCACAATGTACATCCATTACGCACTAGGAAATGTGGGGAATAAGGGGAATATTCCTTCATTTAAAGGACTATGGTCCACATTAGGGATCACACGTTGTGGATTTAGTCCCTTGCCATAAGATGGTTTGAACACATTATATGAATGATCTAAAATTAATTTTTCTCTGAGCACACCAATTATGGTAGCATTCCCACAACTAATCATAATTTAAGAAGTTGATAAATTTCACAATTAACTTTAAGTATTGCACCATAGAACCCAAACGGTAATAAAAATTGTGTATTGAGTTTCTTTGTGATCCCAACTCTTACAACTCACTGCCAAGGTTATTTTACGATCTTTGCGAATCCTCATGTGTGTTCATTGAAAAAGTTTCTATACTATGTTTGAATTTGGCATTCTATGGATCACTTCCTTAAGAGAACACATTCTCCTTACTATACACATAGTTACCAAACCTAGGAGGGAAACATGTACTCAACACAAAATAGGACCATGTCTTTCCTAACTATCGGGTCCATTATGATGCCACTGAGCATGCAAGCTAGGATGGAAATATCAACTTGGGATCTTATCTACATAATTAAACTATGTCATCAAGTGTATGGATTGAAGTTTATACTAAATTTTTAGTTTTCTATACTAAAATAATTCACCCAAGAAGGGTGGTTATACCCGAGTCTTATACTAGTAGCTAGTGTTTCATTTATATGTCTTATTTACATTTACAAGGTAATAATACAACACATTAATTAATTAATCATCTATTAAACACTGGAAATGTAGTACAAGATTTTAACTTTGAATTCCTATAACATAAATATCCAACTTTTTTTTTGCATACGTAAATCTGAATCAAAATGATGCCTATGATTAAATGCATAGTACCCAAGGCATTCCTAAAACTAGCATCTCATATCTATTACCAAATTTTAAATATAAATTTCTGTAACATGGAACTACATTATAAATATAATTTTTTTCCAATAACAAATATAAATTACAATAATAAACAATGAATTACACCACGCCTTTTCGCCATCTCACTTCCATCCTACAAAACCATGTGAGCATGAAATCAATGATAAATCATTGGCATGACATCCAAACTAATCTACCATATTTAATGTTTTTAGTTTCCCATTTACAAAATAATATTAATAATTTGCATTTGAAAGGGGAGGGTAAGAGACACATATTTATTTAATTTTAGTTTAGTTCATTTCTTAACTAAGGAGAGAGAGAGAGAAATAGGCAAGAGAGAGACACTATTTTGTCAAAAGTTTAATTTCACAAAACAAGGCACACAATAGAGTTTCAAATTCTTATTTACAAGCGTTACTAATTTTTCATGATTGTTTGCTAACTTGACTAGGGTCCTACAAATTTCTTTTACATTTTCGAGCTAGTTACCAAAAAAGTTCAATTTAGGCTCATAGGATAAGAAACCACTTTCAAACGTTATATTTCGAAGAGAAAACATGCCAAATATTAATTTCTAGGTGTCCTCTTATACAACAAGAATTCACAGGAATTGACGAAATTTGGAACTGGCGAATGGTTTACAATTGGTAGCTAGTTTTCTGAGGCCATCGGTCATAATTTACCTAGTTGCAAATGATCAAAAGTTAGCTCGAGGGCTATGAAAACCATGTCCAAAACTAACGTTTGATGGAAAAAATGTGAAAAGAGATATTTCCTAAAACTTCCCCTATATATCAATAATTCATCAGAGTTGACAGGACTGAGAACTAGCAAACGGGTTTCAAACAACAGCATGTTTTCCGGAGCCACCAATTTTAATTGGTCCAATTGTACCTAGTCAAAGTGCGACTAAAGGGGTGCAAAATGCCTTTTCAAAACTAACTAGGATTGTGATTTTCCCAAACTGAATGTTCTAGGCAACTTTCTAGTTAAAATACCATAGGATTGCGAAGGCAGACTGGCATTTTGTTGCTCAAGGCCCAAATAGTGCGTCAAAACAAAAGCCAGTTTTTCTATTTTAGCAACCCTAGAAGTGTAAAATAGGGTGACAAGGATCATGAAGGAGCAGTGAAGAGAGGAAAAATGGTCTATAGGGGTCAATATTAATATTTATGTAACTCCCCACATAATGAGGGACACAGACGAAACTTTTCATCTGTTTTTCGGGGCCCAGAAGGTGGTTTTGTGAGTCTTTAAAAAATCACAATTTACCTAATTTTACGAAAGGAAGATGACAAGGTTTAATGATGAATTCAAAATCAACTAGCCCAATCGAGAGGTGGAAGCTATGCATTTCAATTATTGTGTTTTCCAACCATCTGAGAAAGTGGGTTTAAGTCTAAGGTCTACACCAAGGTTTATTTGCAATGCGTAATTCATAAGGTGATGTATTATTATTTTCTAATACATGTCTATTTAAAATAATCAAATGTTTAAGCATCTAATGGTTTAACATTTCCATTACATTGCCAATGAAAAAACAAATTATAAGAAAATATTAACAGACAAAGGTAAGGAGACCATGTCTTGAAATGCTAGTGTCTACAGTGTATGACAAGTTTATCTGCATTCCTCAATGTGGTGAATCTCTTTTTGCATTCCGCAAAATAGTTTGTGAGAATTAAAAAAATCCTCCATTTGTGCATAACTTGTAGGCATGTCATTCCATGCGAAGACACATTTTTTTTACGTAAAATTAACTAGGAAGTTTCTAACCACTTCACGTCTTGTGTGAGTTCACATTTTGCATACATATCTTTCAGGGTTGTTGTAACAATAATACATGACACCCACTTACATAGCTGATCTGTGAAGGATTTGATGAAATGCATTAGGGAATAAAATTTAATAGGGAATGTATGTTGGCACCAGTTGTGGAACCAGGCTTTAGAGTAACTTCTAATTGCATTATCTTGAAAAATTTTACAGCCGCTTCCATAACAACAACAATCCCAGTACTCCATAGCTCCACATATGGATTGCCTTGTTAATACTTCAACATATTCTTTTATATTTGATCACCATGGACTTTAAGACCACACAACTGCTAAACAAACATTTTTTATAAGTTTAATGGATGCACATGGCTATTCCAAAGATCCAAATTTAGCTCAATTAGGATGGGTGTTAGGAAAGTCTTTTTCAACAACTCATTTTCTATTCAACCAACAACAATGGCATTCTACAAAACCATAGTTTCTTTAGGGAATTTATCAAAACAGTTCATGTGCCGCATCCATGCTCTCATGCTCTACATAGAAGTCTTCTAGTGCACACATCTTCCACATCAACAGTAACAAGAAAAATTACCTTCACTAGCTCCTAATGGGATACATTTTTGGATGCATGATAGGGAGGATGAAAGATGACATAGGTTCTGGAGATGCTGGTGGAGGATGTGGTAATCTAGCTTTACCCTGTCAAAGGTATTTTCTTAAATGCTTATGAGGCCTTTTTAACAAACTCATTTCATGCATATTCTACAGTTAATGTTGTCCACAAAACCAGATTTTTGAAGGCAACTTTTTCAACATTTCACTTGCCTCATGAATTCTCCCACATAAGCATACATTTCCACAAAACATATGCAACTACAAAATATGCTAAAATTCCTCTAACTTATGATTTGTTGGACTTCCGCACCCTATTCTAGAGCTCATGTTTTTGACACATGCTGAGAGTGCATAGGAAAATGTAAACCGATCAGGTTGGATACCTGTTTGTTAAATGGGTAAAAGCTATGTGATTGTCCATAGGGAAACCCACTTATCGTGTAAAATTTTGTAATCCAAATCGAAGAGAAGATGTCTCATTATTTCATTCGGTCAAACATGCCCTAGCTGCAAATATCTAACTGCGCTAAATTTGGAACGTGGAGTTGGGTTTCAACCTTGTTAATGCCTTTGGGACTCTAATTAAGTGTTTAACTTATTATGCAAGGGAAATGAAATGTTTGAATTCCCTTCATGATTCCCGTGTGCCCTATTAGGAAGGCCCATTCCATCAACTTGTCACATGCCACCGTTGCCACACTCCACCAAACTGGCACTTCTCTTTGTTTTTTTATTAATATTAAATTTTTTTTGTCAGGAAATACATGAAGGAGATATATTTCATCAAAATGGATCCATATTTTGTGTGCATATGCCTTCCTTTCTCTTTAACCTTTACATCAAAGAGTTTTCTCTTATAGGAAAATAAAACTATAAATTATTTATCCACTGCTTATGATCAATGAAAGAAATCTTCCAACCATAATCTATGATCTTTTAAATTAAATCAAATATATTTAAAAATAGATTAAATATATTAAAGGATAAAAAAGGATGGTTTTTAGAATAATTAGAAGAAGAAATCATAGATTAAAGAGTCATCCATATGAATCTCAATTCGTAATTTATCATTTTTCTAGTGGACACATTATATTAATGTTTCTCAAGTGGTAACTATAATCGGTTGTGAATTATCCAATCTTAGACATAGGAAATTAAGAGTAGCAGAACAAATTCCTACGCTAATCTTTGAGGAGAGATATTATGCAGAACTTTCAACATAGTAAACCAGTTACAAAAATATCAGCAACATATTCATATCAAAACACAAACACTAGATATACGTGGGGAAAATCCTTTCGGATAAAAAACCCCCGCTCCAAAAGCCCACTCAATGTATTTCAAATCTAATAATAAGATTACATACACTTGCAGAGAAAGTTTCTTACAAGAGTTTCACCAGAAACAATTCTAAGAGAATTAAAACTCACTACTACAATTGCTTCTCCTATTTCTATTTTTAGAGCCTGGACAATGTGAAACGGTTGTAGGAAAATCCTTAATGAATAAACGAAACAAGGTTAAGACACCTCATTTCCAAAAATCTCCCACTTATCGAATACCTTACAAGGGGCAAGGGAAAGATACCATCATGGATCAACTTCTAGGGGCCGAGAGGCCCATAGAATTAGAACACCACCTGAATTTCACTGTGCTCACGGGATTAGCTAATGCATCTGCAACATTCGCAACTGTGTCTACCTTTTCCAGCTTCACCCTTCCATCCTCGACCATACCTCTCATGAAGTGATACTGAACATCAATGTGTTTGTTCTTGGCATGAAAATTCAGGTTCTTCATAAGGCAGATTGCGTTCTGACTGTCACAATATATTATAACTACACCCTATTTTAATCCAATATCTGAACACAACCAATTCAGCCAAATGGCTTCTTTACAGGCATGAGTAGCTGCCATGTACTCAGCCTCAGTAGTGGACAAAGTAACCACATCCGGTCACTTTCTCATCCAACTAATTGCACCACCATTAAGATTAAAAACATATGCACTGGTGGATCATCTACTATCGACATCACCGGCCAAATCTGAATCCAAAAAACCATGAATACATAGGGAATGTTTATCTCCTCTTCCATGAAAACATATAGAGTACTCTGATGTACCCCATAAATATCTGAAGACCCTCTCAACTACATCCCAATGCACTCTTCAAGGATTAGACATAAAACAAGAAAGAACTCCCACTACTTGGGAAATGTTTGGTCTTGTATAGACCATAGCATACATTAAGATTCCAACTGCACTGTGGTAAGGCACTCTGCTCATTTCTTCCATCTCTGATGCGGATGATGGACATTGTGAAATAGAGAGCTTCGTTCCCAAAGTAACAGGGACACAAAGTGGTTTACAATCATGCATGTTGAACCTTTGCAAATCAGAACAAACATACTTACTCTGGCCAATTCAACCACTTTGTGTCCCTGTTCTCATGATCTCTTCTAATATCCATCCCAAGTATGTGTTTTTCTACACCAAGATCTTTCATTTCAAATTTCACAAAGAGCTGAGATTTCAATTCTTCAATCAAACCTTTTGCTTTCCCAATAAACAACATGTCATCAACATACAAAGTAATTACCAGGAAACAATCACCATCAGATTTAAAATATACACAGTGATCAGATTTAGACCGCATAAACCCCAAACTCAACACATACGAATCAAACTTTTGGTACCACATCCTAGGACTTCATTTAAGGCCATACAGGGATTTATTTAACTTACAAACAATATTTCTTTTACCTTTCACCATTTAGTGCTCTGGCTATGTCATATAGATTTCTTCCTCCAAATCACCACGAAGGAAAGCAGTTTTTACATCCATTTGTTCAACCTCTAGGTCATAAGTTGTTGCAATAGATAATAAAAACTGAATGGATGTCATTTTAGCAATAGGAGAGAACATCTCACCATAATCAATACCCTCAACTTGAGAGTAACCCTTCAAAACCAACCATGCTTTATACTTTTCAACATTTCCATCTGAACCAATTTTTTTCTTAAACACCCATTTACATCCAATAGGTTTCCGACCTTCAGCGAATGGTACAAGGTCCCATGTATCATTATTTTTAAGGGATACCATCTCTTCATCCATGGCTATTTTCCAGGACTTTGCGTCATTCATACCTAAATCCTCTTATACAGATCTCGGTTCATCAATGTTAGTAGTCAAAGAAAATATACACTTCCATTCATAAAAAAAAAACATATACCTTTCAGGTGGTTGCCTTTGCCTTGTAGACTTTAGAACAAGCTGAGGTGGATATTCTTCCACTTCTTCATCTTCTTCTTCCTCTTCTGAAGATTCAGAGCTTGGTGAGATCTCCTCAACTTCTTGTCTATTTTGGGGTTTCGATTCAACTTTCTTAAGTGTAGAAGGAAGTTGAACCACATCCTTGTTTTGTTCATTTTCTTTATGTTAATCTGGATTAAAATTAACAGGGAAATATTTAATCTCTCTAAAAATAACACTTCTAGAATATATTACGTTTTGTGCAATAGGATCCCAAAGATTGTATCCTTTCACACCATAGCCATATCCGATGAAGATACATTTGACAACCTTAGAATCCAACTTTGTTCTCTTCTCCTTAGGCACATGTGCATATGGATCATAGCCAAAAACTCTCAGATGTATAATTGAATACTTTTTCCCCGACCATGCCTCCATTGGCGTTTTATCAACAAGCACTGATGTATGAGATCTATTTATCAAATAGCAAGCAGTGGTAACAATTTCAGCCCAAAACCTCTTTTCTAGACCAGATCCAATAAGCATGCTCCTAGCCTTCTCCATCAACATTCTATTTATTCTTTCTGCAACTCCATTTTTCTCCAGAGAATACGAAGTTGTCTTTTGTCTTTTAATCCTGTAATTTGTACAAAATATGTCAAAGTTTTTAGAACAATACTCACTACCATTATCAGTTCTCAAACGCTTAATTTTCTTCCTAGTTTGAGTTTCAACCATAGCCTTAAATTCCTTTAAACAACTAAAAACTTCAGATTTACTTTTTAAAAAATATACCCATGTTCTCCTACTAAAATCATCAATGAAAGTAGCATAGTAAATTGATTTAGCAATAGAATCAACCTTAACAGGACCAAATACATCCGAATAGATTAGATCCAAGATACATGAAGATTTATGAGGAGACGAGTAAAACTGAACGCGTTTCTGTTTGCCATAAATACAATGTTCTCAGAAACCAAACTCCAGATTGCAATCATTCAACCCCTCAACGAGGTTATTATTTTTCACGGCTTTTAAACCCTTCTATCGAATGTGGACAAGCCTTTGGTACCATAACATGGTCTTCTCTATAGGTAATTTTGATTTGGAAGACATAGCACCCTTGGGTACTCAGAAGCCACAACCATCCACAGAGGAGGAAACCCTCTCCTTTTTTCAGCAAAGTAGTTACTGGCTTAGTTTTATCCAAATTCCTATTGCACTCAAGCGTGCATGCATCAAGTTGGTACAATGTACCCAATATACTTCCTCTTGCTATCACCATAGCACTTCTCACAATTTTTACACCTGCTTTTGAAAACTTTACATGCACACCTGCATCTATTACCTTGCTAATAGATAAAAAATTTCTTGCTAGTCCTGGGATATGCAAGACACCATAAAATATTCTAATTCTACCATTAGAAAAATTCACCTGAATACTACCATGACCAACAATTTCAAGGAAATAATTATCACCCAAATACACCTTCCCACCATCATAGTTTTCATACTTACTAAACAAATTTTTGTTAGGAGTCATATGGAAAGATGCACCTGAGTCTGTCAACCATGCATTATCACTTGCACAAGTGGCCAAATTTGTAATAAAGGCATCTCCATCTTCTTTTTTAGACTCAGAATCAGAATCATGCTTCTTCTTTTTCTTTTTCTTTTTCTTCTTTGCATTCCCTTCGGAAGTGTCAAGATTTTCCACAGTTCCAGCATATCACCTTGGACTTACCATCGCATTTTGATCCCCCCTTATTCTTGGAATGGCCACGCTTATTTTCATATTTTCCTCATTCTTTTTTTCTTCCTCAAACACTCAAATCCTCTTTGGCGTTCAGAGAGACCTTCCTTCTCATCTCTTCGAAGAGTAGATAACCAACAACATCCTCCATCTTCAGAGTGACTGAAGTGCTCCCAATGGCCATGACTAGGTTGTTCCATGAGTCTGGCAGTGAAACCAACAACATTTGGCACCTTTCTTCTTTGTCCATTTTAACCCTAACAGAACTCAACTGAGTCACCAACATATTGAATGTTTCCAGATGCTTAGATATTTGTCCACCTTCTTCCATTCTCAAGGAAAACAACTTCTTCCTTAAGAAAATATTATTTACTAGAGACTTAGCTTGGTATATCTTACCCAGCTTTTTCCAAAGCTTCTCCGAAGTGAATTATTCATGGACATTTATCAGGATAGAATCTGCAAGACATAGTCTAATAATACCTTTAGCTTTTCTATCGATTACATCATATTGTGCAGCCAAAACTAGATCTATAGACCTATAGACCTTCTCATTGACCGCATCCCATAGATCTCGATCAACCAATAGATATTCCATCTTCAGCTTCCACATTTCAAATTTTGTGCCAGAAAAATTCTCTACGTCAATCCTCCCAGATGTGCTCGTCATTTGAAAAATATTTGCAACTAGATAACAAAGTATTCTCTTCACAAGCTCCCACTCAAACCCGGATTAGCACAAAAAACCCAACAACCCACAACTGAAACCAAAGGTGATCAGGCTTTGATACCACTTGATACGAAAGTAAGAGTAGTGGAACAACTTCCTACACTAATCTTTGAGGAGAGATATTATGCAAAACTTTTAACATAGCAAAACGGTTACAGAAATATCAGCAACATATTCATAACAAAACAAAAACACCAGATATAGTGGGGAAAATCCTTTCAGATAAAAAACACCACACTCAAAAATCCCACTCAATGTATTTCAAATCTAATAACAAGATTACAAACACTTGCAGAGCAATTTTCTTACAGGAGTTTCACCAGAAACAGTTCTAAGAGAATTAAAACTCACTACTACAATTGCTTCTCCAAGCCTTAAATTTATAGACCTACGGTTATACAAGAAACCATCTATGGTTTACAAAACCATGTGCCAAACCTCTCATGAGGTGGATAGCATTAAAGAGCAAAATTTTGGTCTAAAATGAGGCTCCCACGTCCACAATATTATCCCCTATTTTTTACCCTTACAGATGTCATAAAATCTATCATAATATATCTAAAATTAGTCCTTCCATGATATACTATCATATCGGAATCTTTTGACAACTCCTATTTCTATTTTTAGAGCCTAGACAATGTGAAATGGTTGTAGGAAAATCTTAAATGAATAAACCAAATAAGGTTGAGACACCTCATTTCCAACAGGTTTGTTGAGAAAAAGCATGAAATAATAATTAAAATATAGTGTACTTAAGAATTCTAAAAAATATATGAGAAATTAATTTTTTATTTTACAAAATATAAAATATGATCAATGGACTTTATTTTTTTTTCTAAATTATAAAATAAATGAATTTAATTGGGTTATATGTCTATTCATATACTTTAATAGCATAAAAAAATTAAATTTACTTGTTTCATTGGTTGATGAACACTTTTTATAAGATCTTTGAACAAGATAAATGCTATTATTACTAGTAACACAACATTCATGCCATGAACTTATGACCTAATATTAAATAAGAAGTTCATTCTACTATCTAAACCAATGTGCAGTAGACTTGCTTTTAGATGTTAAATGTCATGTCTATTTACATTAATGGGGCATAATCTTTGTTCAATAATAACCTAGCAGTGAAACTAAATTGATGTCATATATCACTAAAAATTAAACAAGAAGACATTGGGGTTATTAATTATTGAAGTTCATAATACAATAATGAAAGCATATGATATCTCTTACATGCCATTAGCACAATATGAAAATTATTAGGCTCATAGAGAACAAAATATATCAATAATATTCACATACTGCATGTGTTTTCCTCTACAAGATACTATTCAGGAGCGAAATATCCAATCTTAGACAAAAGTATGTCTCTTCACAATATCCACAAAAGACAATGCTACCTGTGATAATCACAAACATTAAATATGTCTTACGACTACTACAAAAATGAGGTTATAGAAAATTGATATTTGGAGAAGGAAATATTTATAGTGTCACATGTTCATGAGATGTCAATTGTAAATTTAATGAATGCCTTGTCTAGAACGTAAAAACTTTTCTTTAAATTGAGAAGTATATATATTTTTTAAGAAAGCATGAAATAATAAGTAGAATATAGGGTACTTAAGAACTCTAAAAAAATTGTAAAATAGATAAATATATGATGAATCAATTTTAATTTTATGTAATACAAAATAAGATCAATGGAATTTAAATTTTTGTAAATTATAATATAAATATATTGATTGGGTGATATACTAAAACGTAATAATAATATATTTTTATAACAAAGATTAGTAAAAAAAATGTCTATAAATATATTTTAACAGCACAACAAAATATTAGTTTGACTTGTTTCTTTGGTTGATATACATTTTGATTTGAAGTATGAACTAGAAAAATTAAAGAGTTACTACCATCCTAACATTCATGCAATGATCTTATGGCCTAATATAGAGTAAGTAGTTCATTCTACTTACTAAACCAAATCCTATAAGGCTAATTCTAGACGTTAAATTTCATGTCTATTTAGATTCATGGGGAATAATTATTGTTTAATATGAACCTTAAAGTTAAATTAAATTGATGTCATATATTACTAAAAATTTTAACAAGAAGACATTGGAATTAATAATTATCAGAGTGGTTAATACACTCATGCAAATATAGGATCTCTCTTGCACAACATTATCAAAACCTGAAAAATAACATCATACTCATAGATAACAAAGTATCTCAATAATATTCAAAAAAACCTTGTATTTTCCTCCACAATACAATAGGGGAGGTTCCAAATAAAAAGGAAGAAGATAAATGTTCATAAAACAAACATTTTAAGATCTATTTTTATAGAAGAAAACAAATCCCTCTATTCAAGTTGAAACAAACCTATGTGAACAAAAATCTTAAGTTATTTATATAACAAATCAACTCCTTCATTCAAGATTAACTATACTTACTCCAACACCGTCCTTTAAGGACCAATAGAAAGTGATAAAAGTGGAATCTAAATGAGTCATGGGTCTTGAGAAATTATCCTTAAAAGGAACCCAATTTACTAGAATAAATTGATGTTGATTCGTTGTAGCAAGTAATTCATATAGAAACTAATACTATGTAGAAGAGTTACTAAAAAATTATTGATAAAAGGAATTCAAAAAAAAAAAATCATGGATGGACTGCATCACCATGAAACTCCCAATAAACTAGTAATACAATAAAGTCGAGAGAGAAATAACATGTTTTAAGGCATCCCATGAAAAATATATTGAAAAAATCATACACTCTGTTTAAGAAGCTATTTGGTCTACACTTTGGTCTGGATCCACCACTCGAGCACAAAAGAAAAAAAATGACAATATGATACAATAAAATAGATCTAATTTAGTAGAAGGGAAATATCAAATACTAACTAAAGGATAATGTCATAAGTGTTGTTGATAGTGCAATTTATCACCAAAATTAAATCAATATATTTCTAAAATGGTGTTCCAAAAACCAAGAACAACTACAAAGGAAAGGACATAAGACCCACAAACAGGATCTGCACCAGCCCCCATATTGTTTAATGGGTGGAGCAATGCAACAAAATTATATAAGTTGACACTAGGATTCACCAGAATATCTCCATTATAAAGAGATTTGTAGTTACATACCTACGAAGTGTTGAAAATACATTTAAAAACACCTTTCAACAAGATGTACGTAGTGGTGATCGGAATTTCATGCATATAAATGAGAGAAAAATGCTCTAAAATAGAATACAACAACATGAAATAACTCCACGGTTCTATAGAATCGGTGTGAATAAAAAATGGACACATAAAAATAAGATCTTCAAGTGACACATAAATTCTATAATGTTGTGAATTTATAAGGACATCATCGAAAAAATGAGAGTAGCTCAACAACTGGCATAAGAAATAGCTCAAAAAAGGATCATTACAATGTAGGAGGAGTAATGGATGGATTAAGAATCTGAATGGTGGAGGAGCGACACCTATAACACCCTCTTAGTGAATGGTTAAATTTCTACCACAAGTGATTATATATCCATCCCAATTGAAAAACATTGGATGGGGAAGATTCCTGTATCAGATTTAGTGTGAAGTGCACAACTAGAGCATATAATAAAATGTCATATTCTGTGTTAGGTTTATCATGTTTAACAAATTAAATTGCAAGTTTGTAAAGTTTGAGTGAAGGTGTGGTAGAGCTCATGATCCTCAGGAAGAGTCCTGAATCAAAAAATTGGAATTTTTTCAATAAGTTATCCCAGTGAATTATCTTTATTGGAACGAATATTGGGAGAGAATGCAACTTATTGGATTGCATAGAATAAAGAATAACCTATAAATATCTTCTAGTACCTCCACTAGAAAATCCAATAATACATAACACACGAGAACCAAATTTAGTAGTTTTCTTGCCAAAGGATAGAGGCATGTGAGGAGATGGATATGAATTGAGATACATAGAGTGTTATATGTATATATATATGTAGTGCCCAACTGAATATAAGAAAAATTAAATTAAATAAAAATAAAAATAAAAATAAACATGGAATGCGTGTAATAGGAGTTTGAGACAACGTTTTGGAGTGCAGAGGGGGGCTATCACGTAGCATGGAATGGGAGGCTTTGCCAGAATAAACATTGACAATGACACATCCTTACAACTTTTCAGAGTCATTTCCTTTCATAATGTTACAAGA
Organism: Taxus chinensis; assembly: GCA_019776745.2. Lineage (NCBI taxonomy): Eukaryota > Viridiplantae > Streptophyta > Pinopsida > Cupressales > Taxaceae > Taxus > Taxus chinensis. The sequence continues at coordinate 639,483,386 of CM034152.1, read as the reverse complement.
ACTTGAATTGGAATCCAAGGCTTTACCCACGCTAGACCCAAGTTGAAGCCACAAATTTAGAAGTAATTGCATCGACGCAGTTAGTGGTGGTAGGAGAAGTGGGTGCGTGTTGTGTGTTGAATAAAGTAGTTGTGCTATTGATTATGACATTGAAAGTGCCCTTCCTTTTATCTCGCTTATATCTCTGCAAGATTTATCTCTTCGACTCTCCCATACTTTCCCTTTTTCCTGTATCCTGTACCAAATACCTGCACTGGAACAAGGTTTTGACATACTTCAAAGCATAAAGATAGAGGAAATTTGTCAGACTTTGCAGTTGCAAATGCATTAGTCTTAAAAAATTGACATAATGTCTTAAAAAACAGGGTTTGTGAACAACTTTGACTGCTGGATATGCATGAAATGGGTTTTTTAATTCTAAAAGGCTTAGAAACTTGCAAGAAAATGTAATTGCAGGTTTAAATCCAAATCCCACGACTTTTCCAGCCTTCTCCCTACCTATGCACAAGTGGGACCTTTGGAACAGGGCATGGACAACCATCAGACAATTTTTTTTTTGTAGCTGCCATGGATGAAGCTCGAGCTAGGTTTTTCTGTGCAGAAGAAGGAGATTGGGGTTGATGGTGTTCCCTTTAATGGATTTTCTCCAATCAACGCTTAGAGTGTTCACTTGAAAGTAGCGTTTTTATTGTTTCAATCTGGGTGTATTATTATTTAAACATATCAGACAATTAGGCAATGCATTATTCCATATTGGATATGGTAGCATCAATTTGGACGGTTTAGATCCATACATTGCCATATTGTTCTTATAATTTTAGAGTTCTATAAATATTACTCAGCACTTGGATCAAATCCAGCATACATTGAGTGGTGCTCTCATTTGAACTTTGGGTGTGGGGCTCTTCTGCGAGTCCAAGATTTTGCACAAAAAGAAGGTTATAAGAGGATCAGTGTTGCGATTTCAATGGGCTTGCAAAGCTTGGAAGGAACTGTAAGTGAGAGAAGTGATGGGGTTTGAGGGAGGTTGGAAGGCCCATGAAGATGTTGATTTGCAATGGCAGTCCAAGAATAAGAAGAAATGCTCTAACTTGGTAAATACCAAGAGTGGGATTTTCTAGTTCTGGGATGTACGCACTTGCAAATAATTCCTTTTCTTTCTTTCAACGACCTTGACATGCGAACTACTTGACAAAATTCCCAAAGGAGATTTGGAGGCTCATGAAATGTTTGTGAACTTGCATGGAGCCCCTCTTTCACCGCGTCATTCATGTACATGCATGGTCTCCTTCCAAAATCTTGTATAATTTTCATAAAATTTGGTGCTTCGTTTGCAAAATTAATTTAATATATATATATAAAATCATGAGATACTTAATAATTTTATATTGAATGAGTCTTTTAGCACGAAACAAAAAAATTTCTCCTCATTATTTACATTACCGACTCATAATTTGATCATCATTCATGTTTTTGACAACAATATGCAATGATAGACCTAGGGTATCAAAATTTGGTGCTTGTGCCATTGGTATTGGTAAGACATAGATGAGTAAACTAAAACAACCTTTCTATCTACCTTGTAATTTAGAAAAATAAAATTCCTAGAGACTTGCAAAACAAAACTCTTAACCTTGTACATGAGATTTGAAGGGTCATATGTGTTCTTTGTTATGTAGAGAGTTGCGTCAAGAAATAGTTCGACCTCATTTGACCATTTTTTCTCTCTTCGTGGATCCTCTAAGAGCCCTAGTGCTTTGTTTTCATAATTTTAGAAAACTTCCAAAACTGAAAAGTTGGATTTTGTTTTAAACAACCATTCGAACCCTGAACAAAAAAATGTCTTTCCGCCTTCGTAAACCTCTAATATATATACTATACAATTTCTCACAACCTCTAGTTGAAAAGAAAACACTTTTCTAGATAGTTTGGAAAGGGATTTTTGTAGGCCTCGGGACGCTGTTTGACTAAGTTAGACTGGATCAACTACGACCAGTGGATTCTATGTATATGGGGGGACTTGTAGGAAATTTCTCATTCCACGTTTGTCCATTGAACGTTAGCTTTGGATGTGGTTTTGTGAACCCTCGAGATAACATTTGTTCATTTGCAACTAAGCCTGTTATGACCAATGGACTTGGAAAATTGGCCGCCAATCGTAAATCGTTCGCCAGTTCTTAATTCCATCAGTTCTTGTGAATTCTTGGTGTATAGGAGGATACGTAGAAATTTACCCATGGTTTTCTTGTTGATCGGATGAAAACATTTGAAATTGGTTTCTTAGCCTCTGAGCCTTAATTGAATGTTTTTACAACTAACAGGAAAACGTAAAAAGATATTTTTAGGACCTTCAACGGGTAACCAAACGATCGTGGAAATTTTTTCACACTTGTAAACGACATTTTGTAAATCTATCATGTGACTTATTGTGTGAAAATTGAACTTTTAGAAAAATAGGGTTTCTCTCTCTTCCCTATCTCTTTCTCTCTCATTGGTTACAAAATAAGGTTAAATGAAATGAAACAAACATGTGTCTCTAACCCCCCTTTTTCAAATGCAAATTATTAATATTATGTAAATGGAAAACTTAAAACATTAATCATGCTAGATATAAGTTGATGTCATGTTAGGGATTTATCGCTAATTTCATGCTCACTTGGTTTTTGCAGGATGAAAGAAATATGGTGAAATGGTGTGGTGTAATTCATTGTTTATTTTCATAATTTGTATAGGTCATTGTAGAATGTATATATGCATAATGTATTTCCATGTTATAGAAAAGTTTATATATGCAATTCGGTGATATGTATGAGATGTTAGTGTTAGCGATACCTTGGGAAATGTGCATTTTTAATTCAGATTTACGTACGGTAAAAAGGTTTGATGTGTGTGTGTGTGTGCGCGTGCGTGTGCGTGTGTGCGTGTGTGTGTGTGTGTGTGTTAAATTAAACTATACTCAATATTTCACATTTGCAAAGTAGGAAAAGGTTTATAATTGAATTCTTTTAATATTTGAGATGCTAGGGTTTAAGTTAAATGTCCCTCTACCCATGGGTGTTTTCTTGATCCTTAAATTTTTTATTGTAAAAGTTAGATATGTATGCTAAAGGAATTTGAATTTAAAAATCTTGTAGTGCATTTCCAATGTTCAATAGATGAGTAATTACTTAATGTGTTGTATTCTTACCTTGTTAATGTAATACAGAGATCTAAACGAAACACTCAACCCTAGTATAAGACTTGTGTATAACCACCCTTCATGTTTGATTTTTTATAGTGCAAGAAATAAAAATTTATGATAAAATTCAATCTCTACACTCTATGACAACTTGGTCTTTCATGAAGGTTGTTTAGCATAAATATGTGCTCTCACCATAAACTCATATATAGTTGGGGTGTAGATCCTTAGGTGCAATTGGAATTAAACCAAACCTCAGTTGATTAAGTGGTTAACTTCTGGGTAGAAAATGGTAACTTCTTATAAATAAAATTGATTTGAAATATGTTGACTTTAGAGAACCGTAGAAACCAGAAAGTTGGTACCGTATTCCATTGTTGTGATCTTTTATGACATTAAGAATAAAATAAATTTCACACACAGAATCATGAAATGTAAAAACATGGGATCATACCTTGAACACAAATCACTTGTGGTTGATGTGTAATTTATAATGCTTCCAATCAAGTACTTCTTCAAGATGTTAGACAAGTACTTTCGTAACTTTTTGTTATAAAGTGATGCCAATAATTTGACCATAGTTCAATGTAAGAGTAACACATATAAGACTAAAATGAGATTTGCAGTTAGGAATAATGTCATTCTTGGAGTCCTTATAACTCAATTAGCCATTTTTTAGTGTTAAAAAGGATAGGAATTGCCTTGCTAAGATCAAACTTTGAGAAACCAAAAGATATATATAATCTAAATAAAATTTCTTGACTTGGAAATGTTGAATGGATTCAACAAGTTATCAAAGTATATTAACTATAGTAGGGAAATAAATATACTGTGATGGAAGAATGATTATGGCAAAAATGTACCTTGAATCTAAATCTCCCTTGAATCCGAAGATTTCTTCTTGACATCACGTCATATTCACTTGTGTAGTAAGGGTAAGATTTAAACATTGAATAAATGTTTCAGAAGTATAATCTTAACATAAGAACGAAATAATTATGGACCTTGTATGTAATTTGAAATATCAAAAGTAATTATGTAAGTTATGGATATTTTCATAAAGGATAAAGAGTGAACTTAATGTTCGAACAGTAAGTTGAATGTTGAATGAACTTAAGAATTTGTAGGTGGAAAAAGGAGAAAATTATCCTTACATAATAATTTTCTTGGAATTAAAATCGTAAATAATATGTAATCATGGTAATGACGTGTTGTGGGTTTTCAAATCCTTGGGTTCTTTTCTTGTGGTTAGGTTAGTGCTAGCATTTTTTTCTTTTGGGAAAATGTGGCATCGACATGCATATGGTATTGTCGTGTGTCTATGTGAGTCAATGATTTAGGTAAGTGTTTTATGCATTATTCATTTGCTATTCTTGAAGCTCTTGTGGTGTTGTGTAGTGAGCAATCTGAGTCAAAAAAATAAAAAAATTATTATGGTATTTTTATCGGTGTAGTAGTGTGTGTAAAATATGGGCGTTACAATATATATATATATATATATATATATATTGAAAAATAATGAAATAGGATCTTCAAAAGTAGAATTAGGAGTGAGCTGAGTGAATGAAACATTAAGGTTAGAAGATTTGTGGGAAGAAGTTACAAGTGGACTAGGATTAAGGTTATGAAGGTCCACACTATGAGGTTGATTATGCTAACTAAAAATCTTTCACTGCAAGGAGTATATGAGATCATATTTGTCATGAATAAGGGTGCGAAGAAGATTTTTTTGCTTTTTGATATTTTTATTCTTGAACCTCACCCTATTAACTGGAAAAAACTTTAGAGAACAACATTTCATTCTCATAATGAAAAAAAAAAAAATGATATGACAAGAATCCATGATAGATGTAATAATACCATTAAAAAAAATACAACACTAAAAAATTATAGGACATCAAGCTTAGCTAAAAATGTGTCCAAAGAAATGTGGTGAGAAATGAGAAAAGAAGATGGAAGAGTGTTTTCTTACTAGGGAGTATTACAACCTCTGAAGCTGGGCCTCCCCCTTTTGTCTTTGAAAAAAAGAATAATTTGTCACTAATAAGAGAGTACAACTTAGAAATATTTCAAAATCAATAGGGGAGTGAATGTCTATGGGTGGCAGCACCTAAAGGCGTCTGTAGAAATTTCCCTAGGCATGCTCCCTGTAATGCCCCGTTTGGCGGTTACCCAGTTTCTTGGCGTAGTGACCTTTCCCTTGTTGGGCGTCGAACAACTGTGCATAATTCTGTTGTCTTAGATTCTGTCTCAGCGATGTTTTAGCACCTTCCCTCTCCTTCTGGCATCCTCAAGTCGTTATCGACACCTCCCTTTTGTGGACTATGTAATGTCCTGTGCGTTATCCATTTTACAAGGGATCTTGTTGTCGCATTATTAAGCTCAATCGTTGGTCTAGGTTAATGTGGGTAGAAATTATATATATAATCATAATAGGTAATGGTAATGATGTTATTTTAATTTAATGATCGATCGGCCCTTATTTTATAAGTATTATTATTTTACCTTAATTTCAATCATCATCGATATTTTATATTAAGTATCTCTATAGCATTTCTTCTAGTTGTTTCGTCTAATCGTGTTGTAGGACGAACCCCGCCCCGCGCTGAAGAAGGCATTGCATGTCTTGGCGCCATGGTAGTCTTTGCTCTGTGTTCATCTTGAGTGTAACCTCAAAATTGTTCTCTCCCCCCCCTTCGTGTCGTTGTTGACGCTTCCTGTGCTGGCCTCCGCGCAAGCATTAATTTTTCCCTATTTAATGGAATTTGCATGTTCGAAGCCTGGTAGACGGCTTGTATGGCAAGTTAGTATTTTAGGGTATGTTCCTTTTAAAAAGATATTCTTATATTTGTTTTTGCAAAAGAGGGGGATTGTAATGAATAGTCGATCATTGTCCTCTATTATTAGTGTCGATCTGGACTGTCGACATTATTAATATTTTTATAGTTTTCCTAGGTTGCTGGTATTCCTTTCGGTTTGTTTTTTTTTTAAAAAAAACCAAACTAACTGGTTTAGTATTTCTTTAAATCAATATATATATATATATTTATATATATACATGTATAGCTATAAAATAAGATGAAATAAAATAAAATACAAGTAAAAATAAACAACTAAGGGAATGGAGGAGTTGCGTGGGAAAGATGGGGGGTTAGGTGTGTGGCGCAGGTTGGAGGGGAGAGTGTTTTAAAATCAAAATTCTATCTGCTTGTACCTAAGGCCCTACCGTCCCTCACCCCCTTCCTGCCATCTAGACTAGGTGCGTGGCCATCTCCCACTTGCCTTACCTCTGCCAGCTGCCCCACCTTCATTAATTCCTGTGATTTGCAAATCTAACGTGTCTTTTGCTACCTACTCTAGATTTGACCTGTTCTGGCCACGTGAGCAGGGAGGAGTGTTGTTGTTGGGATTTGGGATGAATGGCGTGAAAACCCCAATCCAATGGAGTCGCGGGTTTTTGGGAGCTCTTCATTTGTTGTTCCTCTCCTTGCCATGGCCGCATAGGCTGTTTTAGCAACGATTTTCCAGCTGACGGGTCGTGTATAGAATGGAGTTTGAGCCTTCAACAAACTGAAACGAAGGGAACTTTCGTCATACGTGGCCGCTGCAAGTGTATGGTGGTTGGAGTTGAAGCTGCATGCTAGTGAAGTAGAGGTATTACCTCCACTTCCTGGGGCGCATTGAGGTTTGTTCTTGTCGGGGATCCACAGTAGAGACCTGCCACAGTTTTCAGCTAGGCTACAGGCACGTTACAGTAAGGAAGAAGTGCTTTTGAGTGCCTCCAACAAGCAGGTTGTCCAACTATGATGTTATCTGTTCAGTATTGACTGCATCCTCAAATTTGGGATTCTCCTTCAAGATATTTTTTTATCAAAATCGATTAAGTGACAGCAAGAGTGTTACCAGGAGACCTGATCAAATTTATTGCAAGGATTCTCTATGAAGATGGCGTTTTAAACCAGGCATGTTAAACCTGCCCCTTGCAATCTTCTTCTACCCTTTTATTATGTCATGAATTGAATGTCCTTCTATTTTTTTATCTGTTATGGCATTCAGAATGGGCTTCTACTTTTTCCTTGTGAATCGACCCAGATTGAAGGAAAGGAAGGACTGTTGGGAGTTGTTTGTTTTTCATACCCTGATAGCAACTGTGATAGCATGTATACATTCCTTTCTGCCTCATTTTTCTTCTCGAAATAAAAGAGTAACTGCTATGTGATAGCAAAATAATGGTTGAAGTTTTATACTATGGGTGTTAGATCTTTAACCTAGGTGCTTTCCTACTTAATTCTTCAAATTCAGGTGACATTTAGAGACAATAGTGAACAATGGCCGTTGAGTTCGATTTCTAAACCAGCAGTAGCAGATATAAACTTGAGCCATGAATAACATTAGTGGATATTTGTAGATTTGTCGACTTATGGCCAGTTTGAGGCTAAATGTTTTTTTTTGTCTTGGTAAAAGCTTTTCTTGGGCTGAATCTGTGTGTAGACCTCGCATAGTGAGCATGATGTTTTCTTAGAGGCCTACGTGAGTGAAATATTGACTGCTCAATACAGATCCTGTGACGTGAGACACTGTATCATAAGATAAAAGAGTTCAATCGAACTCTGTAGTAGCAGATGTTTTCTTTGGAGCGACTATGAGGATAGGTCAAGTAGACTGTCGTGAAATAGATGGGTATGCCCAAACTATTCATATGTTGTTTTAGAGACAGAAGAGAAGGCATAGTTCATAGGAAGAGTATTTTTCTTTGTATTCCTCCTTCGCTGACTGTAAACCTTGTGATTGGTGACTCGATTTGGGTCACGGTAGAGGATCTTGTGTCGATTCTCTTATATTTTCAACAGACTATCCCTTGTTTGTTTAAATTCAAGTATCGAATGAAATGGGTTTCTATTAAATCCATTTTGTAGCTTAGCAAACCTTCAATAATTCAGGTAGGGACTTTCTGAGTAAGTGTTGACTGAGGCATGTATGAAAATAGAATGGTTACCTTTCTTCGAATTGGGTTAGAGTTGTATGAAAATGGAAAATGTAGGAATCAACTCAGTTACATATTTTAGTGAGCTAAGTCCTTAACTCTTACAATGATCATACGAGTGGTGGATTACGGGTTTATTATTGTTTATGTGATGTAAGATAATAACAACCTTTGGTGAAAAGACTTCTTCTTGATCCTTGCTTGTGTAATCCAACTATAGTTGTTGAATGTAATTTAGTTGGATAGAATCTAATTTATTTAACTTCTTGAAGAAAAAATAATTAGGTTCGGTGAGAATTACTTGGTATTTTGAATCTTCAGATTCAGTTTTTGTGTTGTGAGTATTATATGTATGTTGGTTTATTCATTCGAGTGAAGTTAACTTTAATATTTGACTGATTTGTGTTCATATATGGTTGGGGCCTATATTCTTCCTAAAACAAGGATGTGTGTTAATGCAGTCTTGTTACCAAGCAATTTTGAATATGTTAAGTCATTTGACTGATCTTTATATTTTTGGTTAATAATAATAGAATGATGTTTGGGTGTTAGATTTCAATCACGTAATCCATAGGATTACATGACTGAAATCTCAATACTCTCAGCCTTGTTGTCTTCACCAACAAGGTCTCACCTTGATTATCTTTGGAATATCTCTCTCACTTGAATATTGGGATTCCTCCTTGTTGGCTGGTATAAATCTCTTCATCTTGTGAAACATATTGATTAGTGGTTTGTGATTTGATCCATTCTTGAGTTTAGAATTTTACTTTCATGATATTATAAAATGTTAGCTTACTGTTGCAATGGGTAGTCTTAACATGCTCAGTTCTAGCAAACTGACTCTAGTTAATATTTGTGCAGATGGATTATGCGAGTAGACTAGAGGAAAAGAGTGTTAAAGGTTCATCTGTACAATTTATGAAGTTCCTTGTAAAAATGTCCAATGTGTTGTAAATTGGTAACATTGCTTGCAAAGAGAGTTTATATGACCTCTTGCCTGGAATTGTTTGGAGAATTACGTGAAGAAGTAGTTTTGTCCTTTTTTGTAATTTGGCTGGCAACTCTTCTTAGTGAGAAATAATATTCAATCTCTTCACTGGCATAAGCATTGTAAAACTTTGATCTTGAGAATTAAGTGTTAATTTAAATCTTTTTAAGACTTTGTATTGATGGGTTATATGTAAGTTTTAATGGGGTGGCTTTTCCTTACAGAAGTTACCTAAAAGTTTTATTCAAATAAATCTGTTGTAGAGGAGATCCACTTGAGAAAAAACAATTCCCTAAGTGATCAAGGGCGAGGCTATCCTTGCAATGTGATTTTTTTTATAACATGTTATCCCTAACTGAACTAGTAACCACTACTCTTTTTGGTGAACGCTAAAAACAAGCTTAAAGGAAAACAATGGTTAGTTTCTAATAAGATTTAACAAGTAAGAGAAGAAAATTTAGAAACCACTCAATTTATCTCTCAGCATATTTAAAAGTAAGTAGCTTCCTCTTGATAAGCTCTTTCAGTGAAGCCTAAGTAAGAGCGCTAATAACTACGTATAAACCCTCAAGCTTCAATTAAACCTTAGTAAGAACTAATGACGTCTTAAGGGTGAACTCATTTGACCTTATTCCTTTAACTTTATCCAGGGTACCTTGTAATTTTCTCTTAAGTTTGTTGAATGTGAACCAATGTTTTCATAAGGGCATGAACAAGTTCTAGTAACGTAAGTGTGAATAGAGGGCCCTATGGAATTAAATTACCCTTCTATCTTTGAAAAAAAGAATAATTTTTCACTAATAAGAGATTACAACTTAGAAATATTTCACAATCAACAGGGGAGTGATGGTCTATGGGTGGCAGCACCTAAAGGGGTTTGCAGAAATTTCCCTAGGCATGCTCCCTATCATAATATAGGGTGGGTTTAAGGGGAAACACCCCCAATGTAAAACACAAATTACACTTTCAAATGAACATAAAAATTATATATTGAAAAAAAAAATGTTCCCACTTTACAAAGCTAAATTTCACCCTTTTTTTTACAAATATAGCCTTGATTAAAATGTTCATTTCAAATATGTATGAAACCCCTTATAAAAAAATTCCCATGAAATAATATAATTTTTACAATCTTTCCACTGTATAGATTATGTTTGGTCTTAGCGGAAAGTATACAGTGAGCTAGGAAGAAGACAAGCTTGAACAACTTGGAGACATCTCAAAGTACGCACCATAAAGATAACATAGTTTCCAGATGCCTAGTGAGTTACTAGCTTGAATTGTGAAATATTTTAGTCACCAAAATAAACATCTCAATGATTTATAAGTAAATAAAAAATAATTATTTAAATACTTTTGAATTACAAAGAAAAAATAAAACAAAGGATTTTTGCTCTAGTAGAACTCAACTAGTCAATTTATTTTATTAGGGTTTAAACCCTAAATTACTTAGTTTGGGGAAACCATCATAACAACACATTCAACGAGTTTGGTTGAGGAATATTTGTGTTTTTTAGTGGCATTAAGTTACACAAAATTCCTTCAAGATAGGAAAAACAAAGAGCTAAGGGAGTGAGAAGAAAGGACTAAGATCGAAACTATCAATGAGCCAAGGTAGAGATTTATCATAGGGATAAGTTTGAATTACATTGGAATAGATTATTGAGTTTAAGGAAAACCATGGCAACGAGATTTGTGTTGCTCCAAAGGATATGCTAAATCTCATATAATTCAAGTGAATCCAAGAAAAAAATAAAGATATCCAAATACATATGAGCTAAGCACGTGACCAAAGAAGGGAATGAAAAGCTACATCATTAAAAACGTATTTTCAGGTTAGAATAGGGATTAACGGTGGAAAACAAAGTCACAAGCCAAATTATTGGATATAGATAATTTTTCCATACATATATTTATATTATTAGCAAACAAAATCTTAATTTTAAATGCATTGCTTTTGTTTTAATTAAATAAAATAGTTTTGTTTATTCAAATTCTTAGGAAAAGCAATTAAAAATAAAATTTCTCTTTTTAGATGTTGTTTGCATGTTGTTTTAAGAGTTATGTGTTGTCATTTTTACGAGAAATATTTCTTATATTAAGAAGAAATTGTAATTGGTGTGATCGTATAAACAGATCAGATTCTAATGAGATGAAACTCTAACGAAAGAAGAGGAAATAAAATTATGCACAATACTTCTGGCTAAAGCATGAAATTTTTGTTGTTTTTATTTTGTAGTTCCTTTATTTATGTTATTTTTTTCCCCAGTTTTATCTGGTAATATCTACAATTTGGTATCAAAGCTTTGTTTTTTTAGTAGGTTTAAAATTGATAGTAATTTAGATGTTTTCCACATTAGGAGCATCTATTTTAGGGCTATGAAACACCATCCATTATAAGAAAGAATTAAAAATATTGGTTGTTAACCATGAAGGTTATCCCTTTTGGCGTTTCCATCGCACATTCCACATGCAATTGCTAGTAATAATTTATGACTAAAAAATCAATGTCATTTTTATTTGTATGTGTAACATGCTAATAATAATTTTAATTATTAAATTAAATATTTGTATATATTTCATATTTTTTATTTGGAAGATAGATTTTTACACAAAATCACCCAATTTTTATTCAATTTCATTCTTTCACATTACAATATATATATATATATATATCTTATACTATGATATTTGTAATATTTATAAATCATCATTATTGACTAAAACATTTGTATAAATAATTTCATAGAATACAAAATACATATCAAATAATTCCCCAAAGTTTCTATGTATTATCTAATCATTTAATGTACAAATTATAAAGTGAAGGATCAAATTTTAGAAATTAAAAAAGATATTAATTTTTGTGGAAAGGATATTAATAAGAAAAAGTGGTAAAATTATTAAAGAATATGTTCAAATCTAGCTTAGGCTAGCTTATAGAATTAATTTTTCTTATTTTCCCTTGAATTAGAGAAGAATACATGATTGTCAAAGAACATTTTGTTGATATCAAATTCAAGAGGAAATAAATATTAATCATTTTGACTAATCTTCACACATGTTCACAGGGGGTTGATTTAGGAAAACTAAGTCGAATATAACACAAGCAAATGTTGTGGCGTAGTGGTGGGGCACCTACCTATTGACTCAAAATTCTTGAGTTTGATTTTTCCTATCTCCTCCCTCGAACATGCATGAGAGATAGACTCTTCAAATGTTAATAATATTTTTTAAGAAGCGAGAAAAGGAGAATGTACAATTTTTTTTAAAATGAGGGATCATGTTTTGAGATCCATTCATAGCGATTTAGGAATTCCCCCCTCCCTTTAACATATGCACATTTAATTATTTTCCCAATATTAGTTAATATTGTAATGATTTGTATTATTCATACATTAATTTTCTTAAATGGCAGTTATTTATATAATGAATTCATGTTAGAAATTTCAACATATTTTTTAATATGTTGCTACACCATGATGATGGAATATATGTTTGTGATCCAAAATTTAGATGGCCCATCAAATGGATTGTGAAATGTTTTATCATTTAACATTTTAATGATTAAGTTTTGTGAGCATTCATGAGAAGAAGTTAGAAGATAAGAATTACAGAGCAATAGATTATATTTATCATTACTTTTCACTATTAATGTATATGTTTATGTGATTTTTTGATAAAAGGATCCTATTATTTCATCACCACTATTGAGAATACTTATTTTAAAATGTTACTAAAATATTGACTATTTATGAGATTCATATGGACATGAAATTCATTACATACGGATTAAATAATTGAAAAATATAGTAATATCTTATCTACTATATACAAAATTAAAATCAAAAATTTAAAAGTACAAATTCAACAATAAAAAACAAAAGAAATTTAGAAAGAATTTATAAGAATATTAATAATTAATGTGTAATGTTGCCGATGGGGTGGGAGTGGTGCGGTCAAGTCACATGGTTGTGTGCTTGCCCACCCATTTTCAAATCCCATGAGGCATGATCCTCCTTGGAGGTGGTTTCACCACTAGAGGTGGCATCTCTGCCCATGCTGATACTGATGGTTACTCCTCACTGCTGACGCTAGTGGTTGCTCCTCTCATTGCCGACGCTGGTGGTTGCTCCTCTCATTGCCGACGTTGGTGGCTCCTTCTCCTCTCGCTGTTGATGCTGGTGGCTACTCTGCTCACTGTTGCTGCTCCTCTCGCTGCTGACACTGGTGGCTACTCTGCTTGCTGCTGACCCTGGTGGCTGCTCCTCTTGCTGCCAACATTGGTGGCTGTTTTAATAGTTGTCTCACTCGTTGCGGTCATTTTCGATGGTTGTTGCATCTTCACTATGGTTTCATGGTTGCTTCAATTGGGTTCCTAATAGTGGTCCCCTTCATTGTAACTAGGTTGTGGATCCTGTCAAAAAATCCTCAAGTGTACAAGGATGTGGGTCCTTTCAAACACCCTCAATTTGCCCTGAATCCAATTTTTTTTTTAATGTGTAATATTAAATTTCAAATCTATATGATCATTATTAAGTAATTTCAAACCTTCCATTTGATGTAAAATTGAGTATCATCTAATATTTTTTTGTTTATAATTGGAGAACTTAACTTAAAAATCACAATATTTTTGTTATCTGATGGATTTGAAGATTTTTAATTCAATTTTTTTTTAAAATCTTTGCATAGTGATATATTTTTAGTGATTCTATTCATCAAAAGTGAAGGATATATTTTCCCCAAAAGTGATCAAATTATTATTCGTGGAAAAGGTAGGTTTATAATGCATTTGTATGAAATAATCCATTTTCTCACAAACTTATTTTTTTTGTCTATAATAATTTTATCTGAATAATTAATAAAATACAATAACAACATAGTCGATAAAATGACACTTAAATACTTTATATAAAAAAAATTATACAAAAAAAATCTATATTTTAAAAAAGTCACATCACTAATGTTTACTTTGAAAATTAATACTTGGTATCTAATGAATAAATTTTTATAAAATAACACTTTGTATTCACAACAACCCTTCTTATATAACAATATTTTAATAAACTAATATTAAAGTAACTAATTAGTCCATAGAAAAAATTAATAGATCTAACATTAATACCATAATATCAAAGCTATTAATAAATCATATTTTAAACAAATCGAGTTCCCTACTATCTATTTCATCCATGAGAAAATAAGTAGTATAATATACTAGTGGTCGCTCCAAGGGGAGAAGAATTACACCGTAAGTGTGTCATTAGGAGGTGGAGTGGAATGTAAGATACCAATTTGTTGTTTGTAATTTTGTGAAGTTGATATTGGTGTTCTATAGAAGATGATGGTGGTTGTGGGTGGATTATATTGGTGTTGAAGGTGGTGGGTAAAGTGGTAGTAGGGGGGTTGAGGGTGTGTGGTTTCGTTAGTTGCAGGATGGTGATGGTTGTAGTGTGAACGTGGGTAGTTATGTTGGTAACGTATTCAGTAGGGGAGGAAGTGGGTGGTTGAGTTTTTTTTTTTGGTTTAATGATGTAAGATTTGTTATGTGATATTGGTTTTTTATTATAAGTGGGTTAGGTAAAGAGGAGAGAGTGTAACTAAATAATGATTGAAATATGGTGATAATTAATAACGTGCACTTGTGTAATTGGTAAGCGACATTATCGTGTTTTCTTAATTTTGGGTGAGTAATTGGAAGGTATGTATTTGTTTCTTGGGTCATGGGAAATTGTGTATGGTTTTATGAAATGTTAAAGTGGTTTCTACTTTAAGGCATGAATCCCTGTACAAAAATTAACTGAATGGTAAAGGTGCATTCTATATTGTAGCCAGTGCATTGAAGTTTAGGGGTCAGTCTATTGGGGCCGGCATGGGTGGTGTTGTAGAAAACTTGTTGGCGATACACGACTGAAGTGAGTAGTTGGTAAGAGTAGTAGAGAGGGACATTGAGTCCAACATAGACATGAAAAATGAAAGATAGAGCTAGAGCATTATGGTGTGGGCTTATGTAGACAATTTAGGGTTCTAATGATATGGAAATTCGTTGTGTTAGTTTTCAATGTAATTTGAAGTTGGTAGTTATTAGGTAAAACTATTTGGTTTTGTAATAAGATATTGTCATGGTCGTTGGATAATAAAAAAATCGTCACCTCGATAAAGAAGCAGTTTGAATTTAACTTTATTCGATCATCATCTAAATTGTCCTTACAAATATTTGGGCATTGAAAATTCTTTAGTAGCTGTAATTTTATGAGTCCATTTGTATAATAAAAAAGTAAAGAATCATTGAATAAGTTGTCACCAAACATACACAGAATACATGAAAATGCTCACTATGTGTTGGGTAGCTAAAATTCTCAAGTAGGTGTAATTATATTTCTTTGTCAGTGTGATTAACAATCACATACTCATTGAAAATCCATTCATAACGCGATCAAGGATCAAAATAACACTACTACGCAAAAAAATTCAATATGATTTAGCCTTATAATGATATGGGTGTTCAAAATTCTCAAGCGGATATGATTCTGATTTTTAACATTACAACATTATCAGAGTCCAAAAAACACAACTGCAACATATTTTTAACCTTACTACAATTTTTCCAATCTAAATTATCAACTGAATGCGTGATTTTATGACTTTATATAATTAACACACATATAATCATTAAGTATAGACAAGAAATTTGATAATTGTTTGAAAGATTTTTCCCCCATTTTTGTACAGTTTGTTTGTTATGTACAATATATATGAAAGCAACAATATTGTATAGATATACATGGTATGTATTGTATGGCCTATGTTTTTTTCCACATGTAGGGAGTGAAAAACGTTTCAATTAAATGTCGTGGTGCATCAGCATAGGCCTTTCCTTTCAGCTTACTTTGTGCATGTTAGCGAGAAAATTTCTCTTGTGGAAAAATTTGTGGATTTCAGGCCAACGCTATGGGAATCTAAGTCCCTCTACATTTGAATGGTGCAGCTCCCATTTTTTAGCATGTAAAACCAAAGTGGATTTATGGTGGTTTTTCAACAAGAGATCCACATGAACACTCCACTGTCCCTATGGCAATAATAACAACTCCTTGCTATAGCAGAAATCGATTTGAGAAAGGGGAGGGAGTGAGAATGAAGGAAGGGGAGTTTTATTTCATGGGTAGAGTGTCACATGCCCACACACATCAACTGGAATTTTCATTACATGCATTAATTAATAGAAGAAAGACAAATTTGCAATTTCTGAGCACAAGACATAATAAAACATGTTGGTCACAAAGCACCAATTGATTTCTCCATCAAGGGAACATAAAATTCCTTCCTTTTTTATTGATCTCAGAGTTGAAACTTGTACATGAGTGGGAATAGAATAAAAAATGCAGAGGAGTAGAATAGAAAAATACTAACAATTTTTTTTTGTCCTTTGTTCACAAAATCGTTCTTCCAGTTTCCAAATTTGATTTCCAGCCCCTACAATCACTCTCAGAGGACAAGAAATAGCATGCCAAGGGTGGTTACAACTTCCCCAAATGGCCAAGAAATAGTTACAATCAAAATCTAATCATTTTGTAACGTTTCGGATTGCCCTTTTGCAAAAAAATGGCCATGGAAAGGAAAAACTAGAAACCATTACAAACATTGCCATTTTGAATATGGATCATTAGATCACCTTTTTTGCTTTCCACTTTGAGCCATCCACATGGCAGGAGAACATTGGAGTAGATTTGGGGGAAACATTTTGCGTTCTTTTCATGCTAGAGACGTTTTCTCAATTTTCTCCAACAATACTCCATCAAAATTTAAAATTGAAGTGTCCGTCATGTGGATAATTCACCAAATTTCCAATGATACTAAAAATGTGACAAACCGAGCTCTGGTTTGAAAGATATGGCCCTCTGAATATTTAGGGCAAAAACAGAAAAATTAGGGCAAATTTCGGGTCAACGGGCCAAAACTTGAACTTTTTCCTCTTTTTGCAAACTTGGGAAATTTTCCCAAAATTCTCCGTGGGTCCGCCACTTCGCTGCTGATGTGGACACGTGGTGCCATCCTACTGGTCGATGGGACTACGGGTTCAATGCATGCTTTCAATTTTTTGCCCCAAAAAGGCAAAAACTTCAACTTTCCTCCGCCCCCCGCGCCCACCCCCCACCTTGGCGCTACCGACGTAGACTTGATGATGTGGTGCTCTCCGATTGGTGTGGGGCCTTGACCAATTTCTTTTCCTTTATCCTTTGCAGGCTTGCGGTCCAGATTTTAACTTTAAACCTTTTTCCCCAAAAGGCTAAGTGGCGAATTTCTCTCCACCAACTCGCCAAATTTCCTTGGCAAAAATGCTTCCCCTACTCTGCCGTTGTGAGCCCCTTTGGTAGAAAACTCTCCCAAGTTCCGCGGGCCCGCCTTGGGAAAATTTCCCCTCCAAACTCCGCTGAGCCATAACATGCAAAATACAAGGAGTTAGGAGGACTTCCTTACCTTTCTGAAAAGGGGAGAAAATTCTCTATCTGATGAAGCAATACCCAGAAAATTTTGAGTGCCTGAAATGTGAAATTTTTTTACTAAGGCACAAAAGGAAGCTAGCTAACCGAAAATAGGAGGGAGCTTATTTTGGTTAACAAGTATGATCAAAACAGAGAAACTTTGAGGTAGGAGAAAGTTGTCTTGCTTGAAAACTTGTAATTTTCCCCTGTACACATTTGCAAGACAACAGTGTAGCTTTGGCAGCAACAATTGTTTATTTAAGTATATGTTGTGCATCTGAGATTTTTTGTTGTGTTGAGTACATGGCTGTAATGGTAGCTGCATCCACTATTGTACATGATCGGTACTGGATGTCTGTGTACTCACACAGTAGTTGCTCTAGGTAGCTGGTGTCATCGTTGGTTAGAGTAGCTATAGTGTAGAAGTTATCTTCCATTGATAGTAGGTCTACATAAAGAGGAGGGGAGTTTAGTTTGTAAGGAGAACAAATTTTAAATGTGGGGGGTACCATTAGTGTATAAAATCTCAAGTCAAATATTTCACAGTTTATTTTAACGCAAGTTGACACATCTGGGTGGTTTTGCTTTTATGGATTATGCCCTCCAAATTATTTCTTATGTTGCTTAGTGATGTCCTAAATTCATACAATTTAAATTTGATCATGTTGATCCATTTCAAGGATGTCCATGCCTAAGAGATAAAGTTCTTGGAGAGTAAAGAAGCGGCAAAAGGAAAATTATTAAATACTGTAAGGTGTGACTAGTCCAAAACACTTGTGAAGACTCTGTAGTACTTTATACAAGTAGAATTGTGTCAATTTATGGTCTATTGATCTGCCTAAAAATATAATTGCAATGCCTCTATTCCTCTTCATGATTTACGCTCACTTTCTCTTCCCAGTTTTATTTTTAATGTCGGGACCAAAACACAAAATATATAATTTATGCATGCTAAAGGGATAGATCGAGGAAAAGAAAGGAATATGGAATGAACTGTTATAGTGTAAGTGGTCAGTACATGCTATTTACACATTACATATGTGGTATCCTATTTTCGTACTGAACAAGCAGCTGAGGTAAGTTCAAGTGGCCGTATGTTGTACTCAGCAATGGACTAATTGTCAGATAAAGGATTTGAATGGGAATATACTCAGATTATAGAGTCCAATGCCAAAGGATTGAAAGAGAATAAGGGGAAACAGACATAACGAAACAAAGATTAAGGTGTTGCAAGGAAAAGACATGAATTGTGAATGTGTTTAACAGATTAGCATGAGACATCTTCATGCCAAATGAAAGCTACAAAGCTAGTTAGAACCATCACAATGCCAGCAAAGGTGGGTTTTGAGTGAGTTACAAATGAACAATGCAATGAAGCCTCTAACCAAAATGGCTGACGAAGGACATCTACAATTGGCCAGAGTTTCAAATGTATAAGTAGAACATAGTTTTGGATTCAAAGACCTTACCATCTCGTGCTACTATGAGTAAGGATATAATGTAATTGCTGCTATTTGTGAGATTGTCATTATTGAGTTTTAGTTAGTTGTAATCCTTAGATCAAAATCAATGTGTTTCAACTATGAAGTGATCCATGCAAACCTAAAATATTTAAGTTGTTTCAAAGGTACATTAACTTGGTATTTTAAATATGTATTAAGTTTCTTTAGTTATTTTGAATCAGCCAATCTTTTATTGTATAATTGCTCTCATATATCCTAGTTTGTCAAGATAACCTTGTGAATGTCAAATTGGAACAAATGAATAAAGCAGGCAGACAATATTTTCTTGTGTTGTCTTATATTAGCTGTTATATGTGTGCTGGGTGGTTGGCTACGGTACCACAGTTATCTCTGATTATTATGATTATTGGTAGTATTAAAATTAAATTTTTGCAGTTTAACATCACCAGTAAGGAGAGGCCAGACACCACCATTGTCACCTATGAAGTCTACACCAGTTAGGTAATTTTTTATTTAACTTATAACATTATAACTGTCTAAGTTTTTCTACTGTACGTCAGTTTCATATTTTTTTGCGGTGTACAAAGAATTTTAATTTAAGAACTCTTTTCCCAGGAAATTGATATAGCTTTTTGTACTATTGTTCATTTTTCACCTGTAGTAGTGCAATTCAAAATTTCTTTGTGCTCATAAGAGTGTCACATAAAATTAGTGACCTTTCACTATACACACTTTTGTCTCTCTAAATATTATTCATCATTTTTGTTGATTCCTCCTTTTTTTAATTCATCCTTAAAAAGTAAAATGGTTCTAAATGGGTTGATTCCTATTCCCTATGTTGTTTCTGAATATAATGTAATGCAACTCCTGGATCAAACCAAATCCAATATCGAGCATTCCAGAGTCGTATTTAATCTGCTAATAATGAAAAAAATCAAGTTTAAACACTCGGTTGAAACGCAAATAAATGTAATACTTTCATAAGGGTGAACCTAGGAAGCTAAGAATTTATGGAGACTCGTTGCAAAGCAAGGTTATTGCTGTGGAAAGCAGCTAAAAATACCATGAACGTCTCCATTGGGCTTGTGCAAGGTGTTTGTAAGCATCAAGACAATTCGTGAGTCAGAGCATTCCCAAGGAAGACCCTATTGCACTGCTAAAGTTATAATATTCAGCTACAGGCTTGAGCTTGAAATGTTGTGGTGTGCCTTATAATCATGTTTTCTACCAAGGAAAACTAAGTGCATGCATCTTACAATAATATGGACTGATATTCATCGTTAGCCAAATTTTTCATATAACATATGATAGGAAATTAAGAGTAGCGGAACAACTTCCTACGCTAATCTTTGAGAAGATATATTATGCAAAACTTTCAACATAGTAAAATAGTTGCAGAAATATCAGCAACATATTCATAACAAAACACAAACACCAGATTTACGTGGGGAAAATCCTTTCGGATAAAAAAACCTACACTCCAAAAGCCCACTAAATGTATTTCAAATCTAATAACAAGATTACATACACTTGTAGAGCAAGTTTTTTACAGGAGTATCACCTGAAACAATTCTAGGAGGATTAAAACTCACTACTCCAATTGTTTCTCCAAGCCTTCAATTTATAGACCTCCGGTTATACAAGAAACCATCTATGGTTTACAAAACCATGTGCCAAACCTCTCATGAGGTGGATAGCGTTAAAGAGCAAGATTTCAGTCTAAAATTAGGCTCCCACGTCCACAATATTCTCCCCTATTTTTGACCCTTACAGATGTCATAAAATATGTCATAATATCTCTAAAAATAGTCCTTCCATGATATACTATCATATGGGAATCTTTTGACAACTCCTATTTCTATTTTTAGAGCCTAGACAATGTGAAATAGTTGTAGGAAAATCTTAAATGAATAAACCAAACAAGGTTGAGACACCTCATTTCCAACAATCTACCACTTGTTGAATACCTTGCAAGGGCCAAGGGAAATATACCATCATGGATCAACTTCTAGGGGCCGAGAGGCCCATAGACTCGGAACACCACCAGAATTTCGCTATGCTCATGGGCTTAGTTAATGCATCTGCAACATTCGCAACTGTCTCTACCTTTTCTAGCTTCACCCTTCCATCCTCGACCATATCTCTCATGAAGAGATACTGAACATCAATGTGTTTGTTCCTGGCATGAAAAGTTAGGTTCTTCACAAGGCAGATTGCGCTCTGACTGTCACAGTATATTGTAATTACACCCTGTTTTAATCCAATATCTGAACACAAACGCTTCAGCCAAATGGCTTCTTTACAGGCATGAGTAGCTACCATGTACTATGCCTTAGTAGTGGACAAATCGACCACAACCGGCTGCTTGCTCATCTGACTAATTGTACCACCATTAAGAGTAAACACACATGCACTGGTGGATCTTCTGCTATTGACATCACCAGCCCAATCTGAATCCACAAAACCATGAATACGTAGGGAATGTTGATCTCCTCTTCCATGAAAACATATAGAGTACTCTAATGTACCCCGCATATATCTGAAGACCCTCTTAACTGCATCCCAATGCACTCTTCCAGGATTAGACATAAAACGAGAAAGAAATCCCACTACTTGGGTAATGTCTGGTCTTGTACAGACCATAGCATACATTAAGCTTCCAACTGCACTCTGGTAAGGCACTATGCTCATTTCTTCCATCTCCGATGGGGATGATGGACATTGTGAAATGGAGAGATTCGTTCCCAAAGTAACAGGAACACAAAGTGGTTTACAATCCTCCATGTTGACCCTTTGCAAAATAGAACAAAAATACTTACTATGTCCAAGCCATAGATTTCTATTCTCATGATCTCTTCTAATCTCCATCCCAAGTATGTGTTTTGCTGCACCAAGATCTTTCATTTCAAATTTCGCAGAGAGTTGAGATTTCAATTCCATAATCAAACATTTTCCTTTCCTAATAAACAACATGTCATAAACATATAAAGTAATTACTAGGAGACAATCACCATCAAATTTAAAATACACACAGTGATCAGATTTAGACCGCACAAACCCGAAACTCAAAACATATGAATCAAACGTCTGGTACCACATCCTAGGACTTTGTTTAAGGCGATATAGGGATTTCTTTAACTTACAAACCATATTGCTTTTACCTTTCACCTTGTAGTGCTCTGGCTATGTCAAATAGATTTCTTCCTCCAAATCACCATGAAGGAAAGAAATTTTCACATCCATTTGTTAAACCTATACGTCATAAGTTGCTACAATAGATAATAAAAACTCAATGGATGTCATTTTAGAAATAGGAGAGAATATATCACCATAATCAATACCCTCAACTTGAGAGTAACCCTTCACAACCAACCGTGCTTTATAATTTTCAACATTTCCATCTGAACCAATCTTTTTCTTAAACACCCATTTACATCCAACAGGTTTCTGACCTTCAGGCAATGGTACAAGGTCCCATGTACCATTATTTTTAAGGGCTTCCATCTCTTCATATATGGCTATTTTCCAGGACTTTGCATCATTCATACCTAAAGCCTCTTGTATAGATCTTGGTTCATCAATGTTAGTAGTCAAAGAAAATATACACTTCCAATCATCAAGATAATACCCATACCTTTCAGGTGGTCGCCTTTTCCTTGTAGACTTTCGAACAAGCTGAGGTGGAGATTCTTCCACTTCTTCCTCTTATTCTTCCTCTTCTAAAGATTCAGAGCTTTGTGAGCTCTCGTCAACTTCTTGTCTATTTTGGGGTCTCGATTCAACTTTATCAGGTGTAGAAGGAAGTTGAACCACATCCTTTTTTTGTTCATGTTATTTATGTTGTTCTGGCTGAAAATTAACAGGGAAAGATTTAATCTCTCTAAAAATAACAGTTCTAGATTATATTACCTTTTGTGCAATAAGATCCCAAATCTTGTATCCTTTCACACCATAGCCATATCCGATGAAGATACATTTGACAGCCTTAGAATCGAACTTTGTTCTCTTCTCCTTAGGCACATGTGCATATGCCTCATAGCCAAAACCTCTCAGATGTCTAATTGAAGAATTTTTCCCCAACCACACCTCCATTGGCGTTTTATCAAGAAGCGCTGATGTAGGAGATCTATTTATCAAATAGATAGTGGTAATAGCTTCAGCCCAAAACCTCTTTTCTAGACCAGCTCTAATAAGCATGCTCCTAGCCTTCTCATCAACGTTCTATTCATTCTTTCTGTAACTCCATTCTGCTCCGAAGAATACGAAGTTGTCTTTTGCCTTTTAATCCCGCAATCTGTACAAAATCTATCAAAGTCTGTAGAACAATACTCACCGCCATTATCAGATCTCAAACACTTAATTTTCTTCCCAGTTTGAGTTTTAACCATATCCTTAAATTCCTTGAAATGACTAAAAACTTCAGATTTACTTTTAAAAAAATATACCCATGTTCTCCTACTAAAATCATCAATGAAAGTAACATAGTAAACTGATTTATCAATAGAAGCAACCTTAACAGGACCAAATACATCTGAATGGATTAGATCCAAGATACAAGAAGACTTATGAGTAGATGATTAAAACTAAACACTGTTCTGTTTTCCATAAATACAATGTTCATAGAAATCAAACTCCAAATTGCAATCATTCAACCCCTCAACGAGGTTCTTATTTTTCAGGGCTTTTACACCCTTCTCTCCAATGTGGCCAAGCCTTTGGTGCCATAACATGGTATTCTCTAAAGGTAACTTTGATTCGGTAGACAGAGCACCCTTGGGAACTCAGAAGCCATGACCATCCACAGAGGAGGAAACCCTCTCCTTTTTTAGTGAAGTAGTTACTAGTTTAGTTTTATCCGAAGTGCTATTGCACTCAACCATGCATGCATCAAGTTTGTACAATGTACCTAATTTACTTCCTCTTCCTATCACCATAGCACCTCTCACCATTTTCACACCTGCTTCAGAAAACTGTACATCCACACCTGCATCTATTAGCTTGCTAACAGATAATAAATTTCTTGCTAGTCCTGGGATATGCAAGACACCATAAAATCTTCTAATTCTACCATCAGAAAATTTCACCTGAATACTTCCATGACAAACAATTTCAAGGAAAGAATTATCACCCAAATACACCTTACCACCATCATAGTTTTCATACTTACTAAACCAATTTTTGTTAGGAATCATGCGGAAAGATGCACCTGAGTCTATCAACCATGCATTATCACTTGCACGAGTTGCCAAAGCTACAATAAAGGAATCTCCATCTTCTTTTTTGGACTCAAAATCAGAATCATGCTTCTTCTTTTTCTTTTTCTTTTCTTCTTTGCATTCCCTTCGGAAGTGTCCAAATTTGCCACAGTTCCAGCATATCACCTTGGACTTACCAGGGGATTTTGATCTCCCCTTATTCTTGGAATGACCACGCTTCTGCTCATCTTTGCCTCATTCTTTTGTTCTTCCTCAAACACTCAAAGCCTCTTTAGCATTCAGAGAGACCTTCCTTCTCATCTCTTCGAAGAGTAGAGAACTAACAACATCCTCCATCTTCAGAGTGACTGAAGTGCTCCCAATGGCTATGACTAGGCTTTCCCATGAGTCTGGCAGCGAAACCAACCACATTTGGCACCCTTCTTCTTCTTCAATTTTAACCCCAACCGAGCTCAACTGAGTCACCAACATATTGAATTTTTCCAGATGCTCAGATATTTGTCCACCTTCTTCCGTTCTCAAGGAAAACAACTTCTTCCTCAAGAAGATCTTATTTCCTAGAGACTTAGCTTGGTATATCTCACCTAGTTTTTTCCAAAGCTTCTCTAAAGTGGATTCTTCATGGACATTTATCAGGATAGAATCTGCAAGACATAGTCTAATAAGACCTTTAGCTTTTCTATCCATTACATCATATTGTGCAGCCAAAATTGGATCCGTAGGCCTATAGACCTTCTCATCCACCGCATCCCATAGATCTCGATCAACCAATAGATCTTCCATCTTTAGCTTCCACATTTAAAAGTCTGTGCAAGAAAACTTCTCTACGTCAATCCTCCCAGATGTGCTCACCATTTGAAAAATATCTGCAACCAGATAACAAAGTATTCTTTGCACAAGCTCCCACTCAAACCTGGATTAGCACAAAAAACCCAACAACCCAGAACTGAAACCAAAGGTGATCAGGCTCTGATACTACTTGATAGGAAATTAAGAGTAGTGAAAAAACTTCCTACGCTAATCTTTGAGAAGAAATATTATGGAAACCTTTCAACATAGTAAAACGGTTACCGAAATATCAACAACATATTCATAACAAAACACAAACACTAGATATACGTGGGGAAAATCCTTTCGGATAAAAAACCCCACTCAATGTATGTCAAATCTAATAACAAGATTACATACACTTGCAGAGCAAGTTTCTTACAGGAGTATCACCAGAAACAATTCTAGGAGGATTAAAACTCACTACTCCAATTGCTTCTCCAAGCCTTCAATTTATAGACCTCCGGTTATACAAGAAACCATTTATGGTTTACAAAACCATGTGCCAAACCTCTCATGAGGTGGATAGCATAAAAGAGCAAGATTTCGGTCTAAAATTAGGTTCCCACATCCACAATATTCTCCCATATTTTTTACCGTTATAGATGTCATAATATCTCTAAAAATAGTCCTTCCATGATATACTATCATATGGGAATCTTTTAACAACTCCTATTTCTATTTTTAGAGCCTAGACAATGTGAAACAGTCAAAGGAAAATCTTAAATGAATAAACCAAACAAGGTTAAGACACCTCATTTCCAACAACATAGAGTATAATTTTCCTCTTCGAAGAGGCAATTGCAGGAAATCTAAAACAATAATTTGAATGCACAAACACATTTAACACGTATACAAAATTGAAACCTCTAAATTCACAATTAAGCCTAGAAAATCAAAATAATTAACTATATTTGTAATGCAGAATATATGAAGAAACCACAATCCAAATGCCAGAAAACTTGGAAAAATAAATATTTAGTTACTACCAAAGGGGTAAAAGTAGTTTTCCACGCCTCAAGCCAGGAGGAATTGAAAAATACGGAGGGCTTGCATGGGTGACGGAGGCAGAATCGGACAGATTTGCTTGAATTTCAAAGGAATGGTCCCCAGAATTTTGTCAAACGGTTGGCAACCCATCAATCATCTCTTCCTTATGTGTACATATGGTACTCTTACTAATGATTTCCATCACGATGAATCCAATGTCCTGGGGAAACCATATGTTAAAACCTTGGATTTGGATTCAGACTTGAACTTCGATTTAGATTCGGACGGAACAGATGAGCAGTTACAGAATCCGTATGATGCACAATGTGTAATTCATAATGTTGTTGGCATATATAACTTATCAAATTATAAATCTCCAGTTTTGGCAATGCTGCACTTTTCTCATGCATCGTCCAGGTCCGACTCGCTACATTTCTCTATTAGTTAAATCATAAGTGCATTTACTGGGTTGGATGATCACATAAGATGAAATCATTTCAACAGCATTTGTGTTGTTCTAGGTATATTATTTATTTATTTATTTTGAGCTGGGACTAATATGCGAAAAGAATCATGATATTTGTACTTGGCATAAGGGCTTGCCCTGTACCCAATGAGCATGAAATACTTCAAGATTTTTTTTCCCCAATTATTTCCAGAGTTTAATCTGCAGGGAGGTTAGATCGGTCCATAATAAAATGTTAGTAAAAACACATATAGCTTATGGGTATCTTGTACAGAACAAGTTACTGCTTGTGAAGATGACATTGCCTAGAACAAGAAGATTTCTATAGGTCAGGTGGGTAAAGAGCAATAGACAAGTAGAAAGAACATATATATTAGCGGTTTCATTACGAACCAAACAAAAAAACACAGTAGAAAACAACAAAATTACCAACACAAACCTGTGCACTGGTGGGTACGGTGCACAGGAAGGTTGGAAGAAGGGGTGGCACAGGCAACTGGATAGCAGATAAAAACATAAGAAGCTGAATACAACAAACAAATAGCATATTTAAGGGTTGCAAGAACCGACAGGGAGAAAGCTGGACCTGAACTCAGCCACCAAGAGAACACACGAACAACACCTGGCCACACAGCAACAGGAGAGGTGTAAGAGTCGGTGGAACAAACTAGGTCAGGCTTCTTCCAGGGCAGGGTCATCACAGCCGCAGGATAACAAAAAAATAGACGGGTAAGATTTCGTCGTTGACGGCTAAGAGAACATTAGGCACGCCTCCGTCATAATTAAACTAGCAATTTTATGTGAGGTGTGCGATGTAAACGCTGAAAGAGAGATAATGGTGAGTGGAAAAGGAAATTGAAGCAGACAATAATGCACCATGTACTGATAAAACCAGGGGGACGAAAAAAATTGGTGTAAACAATGTTGAAGACAAATTTAGTAGCATTATTAACAGGACATGTTTCAACCCACAAATTTGTGAAAAGCATGACTTTTTGGTTGACGCAGAGAAAGAGTTTGTGTTGCAAAAGATCCATAATCAACCTATTATGAGTAAGTTTGTCCAGTGTTTTGAGAAAATGATCTGGCAACATAAGAGTAAAGGGGTTTCAACAATTGAAGCTTGAGGTTTTCCAACTCGTCATCAATTGCTATTATTACTCATCATCCTACAGTTTAGGCCTCTATGGATGGTAAACTTGTTTTTTTGTGGTCATAATTAATGACACATTGTTTCTGCAGCTTGCGGACGTCTCTCAATTCGCTTCGTCGCTCCACCTCGAACACCTTCTTCTTCTTTACTCTTTCCACAATTGTGCGTGCTTTGGGTAAAGGAAGATTTGGGATGTTCAAAAATTGGACGCCTGGATCTCACCATTAAACATGCGTTATATGTGACAATGATTAGGGAATTTTCTTTGTTTCTCAATCTTGATTTTGTTTCCTTAAAGTAATTTTTTTTGCATATCTAGCACCCCTTTTGTCGTCTGGAAAAGCATGAGATTTTTGGGCATGAGGTCGGAGGGGAAGCTCAGTTTCATTCCCAAAGTGCAATTGCTAGGACCTATTCAAATGAATACACTTGCTCAAAGGACCATTAAGAAAACATATTTCAACCTGTTATGGAGAGAATAATTATGTGTTACAAAAGATCCATAATCAACCTATTATGAGTCAGTTTGCTTGGTGTTTTGAGTAATTGATTTGGCAACGAGAGAGTAAAGGGGTTTCAACAATTGAAGATTGTAGTTGTCCAACTCATCATCAATAGCTATCATTACTCATAGCTACTAGAAAATATATGATTTCTTTATTTTCTGGTTGGTTTTCTTCTTTACATCATTCCGAAGCTTCTACTCGTTTTTCTCATCTTATTTTCTGCATCGAATGCTACAGTTTAGGCCTCTATGGATGGAAAACTTATTTTTTGTGGTCACCATGGATCGTAAAAATATAAGTACATTCTGAAAACCATGTACGCAAACTACCCAAAAGGAGTTTAATAGAAATCCATCATCGACTTTCTCCTAGGTGACAACATAATGAGAATAGTTGGGCTAGAGGGGGAGCATGTCATAAAGAGCATGATTTTCATTCTACATTCCCTCGCCTTTAAAACTCACATCATTCTCACTCACTACCACTCCATTGATGACACACTACTTCCACTACTCCCTTACATCTCTCAATCTGTTTCACCGCTCTACCTTGAACATCTTCTTCTTCATTTCTCTTTCCATAATTTTTTGTGCTTGGGTTCTAGGAAAATTTGGGATATTCAGAAATCAGGCACCCGGAGCTCATTATTGAGCATGCCTTGGATGCAATAGTGCTCAAGTAATTATCTTTGTTGTTCACTCTTGATTCTCTTTCCTTAAGTTAATATGTTTTTCAGGTTCATTGCCCATTCCGTCGTCTGAAAAATTTATTTTATTTATTATTTCAGAAAATATTTAACTATCAAACCATTCACTGCCACATGAAGGGCATATGCAAGTTCATCCTTTGTCAACTGATTCATCTCTCCCATCCATGTCTTGGTAGTTCTTAGAAGTGGTGGATCATTCGTTATGTGCAGACACCTTTCAACATAATGAAATTTTACGATTTACAAGTTATATAGATATTTTAGATTGTACGCCATTATCGATATTTTATTAATAGGACAAGTTTAATGTAGGAAAATTACAAGTTTGCAGAGTTAGTACACATTTTAGATTTTTTTTTGATGGCATCCGATATAGATATTCCTTAGATTGATAACATTGCAGTTGAAAAGATATGATATGAATCGTATGGCCTCAAAAGTATCATATCTGTTGTTTTTTTCTCCATGTATTTAACAACAAAATAAAAGTTGAATGGGAAAAATAGACCCATGTCAAACAAACCTACCACCGCAGTTAGGCACTCTTCAAAACCCAAAGTAGAACATGGAGAGCGACGCATCCTAAACAACCTTTTAGACATTTCGTTTTCCTTGCGTAATAATACAAGCACTTTATTTCAAATCCAAAGGTGTTAACTGCTAGATACATATAAACAAAGGCATTGACCACATTGAAATTTGTGTTAACTACACCAAACGGAGTCGTCACAAAAACCGCTCACCATTCCTTCTATTTTTTGGCCAAGTGTAAGGCTCATGCATGACCATATGTCATCAATCACATCATCTCAACCCTGGGTCTATTTGTCTGTGTCAAATGGGAGGAGGTACTCCCCCAATAAATACACCTTTCGACATAATTAAAAATATTAAAACATGTACAGTCAAAATCTCTATCAATTTTAAAATATTTTAAATTTGTTCAAAAGATCATATTTCTAAGTTTTTCCAAATTTTATTTTAAAATGAAAATTGACAATTAAAAATATGATCTTTTGAACAAATTTGAAATCATAATGCTAGTTTAACTTCAAACTAAAGCTTTTAACCCTAAAACATGCCCTAGAAGAAGAACAATCAGGAATAAGAGAAATGCATATGAGGCCAGGTCATAGGAAACTTTGTATGCCACTAGGCTCCTTTCTCCTCCTGATCAAAAACCCTATATTTATCATAGCGTAAGAAACAAAAATCCAATAATATCTTACCATCAGCATCCTCTACATTAAACATGCAATTAGGACTGACAGAGTCAAATTCCAGAAAGTATAAGGCCACACTCAAACAAACATCATAGTCATAAGGGCCCAAATCGGCATTGCAGTGAGCAAGTGCATATGTGCTTGCACCTAAATTATCATCCCTTGCTACAAAAAACCCATCATGGATTGGTATACTGTAGACCACTTCTTCCAAGACGTCATTAAAACCAGTGCCAAAAGAGTAAGAACCCCAATCCTCACCCTCACCCTCCCCACACTAATGATACAACTCGTAAAAACCATGACGTTTCCAAAAGAATGGGTGCCTCTCATAATGAAGGTAACATCCCTCAAGTTTAATCCATACGTTGCTAGATTTTTTGCACTGGTTTTGTAACTTAGAAACCACCATGGAAGAACAGGTTGAACATTCATTTTCATCTAGGTCACCTTTACACTCCAAAAACTCTATACAATTTATCTAATCCATTTCCTTTCATGGAAATATTGAAGCCACCCAAAGGATCATTCTCAAAAAGGGTGTTGCCAAGGGCATTTGCATTAGGATTGGTTTTTGAATTACATTGCTTGAATATAATTTTTGTGAATGACTGTTGCTGTGAAGAAGGTGGTAATGATTCACCTAAATTGGAACTGTGCTAAACAGAGCAACATATCACTGTTTGTTTAGTGATGAGGTCATTTTTTATTGATGAGGTCAAAAGTTATACCACTTTTTGCTACATGAAAAGAATTACAAATCCATCTTGACTGCTTCACCTAATACAACTATGAAAAAGTTAGTTTGAACACTTCTGAACATTTACCTATCTCTAGTCATTAATTCTTAAAGGTCTACCACCATGGCATTAATGTGGATGATTTACAAAATCTATTATTATTCATATTTATTATTGTAGTTGTATCCCCTTTAGCTAGACGGTGTCACATTATGTAGATTACAAATATTCAACAATATAAAATATCATTTATAGGCTTGATGGCCCTGCATTAAAAAAAATGCAAACATTTTACAGTATTCTTAAATGCATGTGAATCCAAGTCAAAGGTGAACCTAAAAATGGACAACATGTAGGAAATTTGTTGTTTTATATCGTGGTATTGGCTGGGAATGTTTTACATTTTTTCGGCAGTGTTTTTATTGATCAGACACACAAGGACCTACATGGCCACATGGCATCTATATTTTAAAAAACATGTTAGAAATCAGGTTTTACAGACATTTCACACATGCCAGAAAGTAAGTTTCGTGGATAGTAATAAAGGAAGATTACGTAAACGATGATAATTTATTTGATCAATATCCCAACGTGGATGCCCCTTAGTTGTATTCTTGCTCGTAATTGTAATCTAGTGCACATAATAATTTGCATAAAAGCTTGAAGCTTATGTCCATAAAATATCTCTTTCCAAAATTTGACAAAAGCTCTGACCTTATGTAGTTCATCAAGAATACATTCAATGTTATCTTCTAGTGAAAATATCCATTCTAAAATTTAAATCTTTCCACGTAGAATTTTCCAACAGTTCTCTTCTCTATAGGTTTCAAATCTGCATTTGAAAATCTAATACTATTTACAGTCTTTACTAAAAGCTCTTTTTTCAACGTGGGAGGGCCAGGTAATTTATTACTAACCTAGAAAGCTATGAAAGTATCCTAATATGTACATAGTTTTTCTTGTAAGCTACCTTTTCTACATTATGGACACATGTAGGCTAAAATCATTTACTCTAATATTTCATGTGCCTTAATTTATGAGGGCAAATGAAAATTCTCTCTTTTCATTATACAAAAGTAGATGGAAAAAATTAGGAGTTAGCAGGGCATCATCTTGGACTTTCCTCTCCATAATTTTCACAAATTCCATGTGAAAATCATTTGAACCCTCCACAATACGAATACCCTTCCTTTCACCATAACTGTCGCTCCAGTCTTCCTCTCAGAGGGGGATTAAGCATTACGAAAACTAGGCAGTTGCCTAGGGCGCTAACAGTTAGGGGGCACCTGAATCTAGAAATTTCCTTCTTTGTCAGTTATATTTAGAACTTAAATTTAGAATAATTTATCTGAAGATTTAATATTGATCAACCCATTTATAGATATTATTGTATAGTAACATAAATTTCACACGTACATATAAAATAGTTTTGTAATAGTTTTACAAGTAAAATAAAATATCACAATATTTAAAAGCACATCTTATTGTGTTGGTATTGTTACTCATTCTCTAATGTAGCTCCAAATTATGTAGGTGTGTAATTTTTTTAGAAGAAGGTTAATGTATTTTTTATGATGTCACTGGTGTATCTAGTAGAGGTGAGTATAATTGAAGGAAAAAAGTATTTGATTTTCTATTCTTAATTTTTTGGGGAAAATTTGTATTATTTTGCTATGGGGGAATCCGTAGGCTTGGTTTACATACAACGCTTCACAAAACCATGGGAGTTACATAAAAAAAAAAAAAAATCTTTGCAAAAAAATTTGGTGCTTTATTTTATGATAGAGTTCCTATCACCTACTTGATATGGCTAAATTAGACTTGTAAGAAGCCTTGTATAAAATATTATATTTTTTGCATTCTAAGCATCTCCTACAATTAATGCTTTCCATCAACAGAATATTTGTCATCCTTATGTGATAATTTAATAATATTTTTTTATTATTATTTTACTACGACCATGATGTAAATTTAAAAATATATGAAAATAGACATATTTTATTTATTTACTTTATGAAAAAAATATTAACTAAATTTGTGAGGAGGATGTCCACTAAAACTATTTTCTAGGGTGCTCCTGACCTTTAATTCGGCCCTGCTTCCTCTTCTTCTTCCTCTTTACTACTGCCTCCATAGCCTTCCTCCTCTTCTACAATATTGTTTGATGGTACATCAGTGTTGAGTAAAAATTCCATATGACAATTATGCGCACATGGAAATTGGATACCATCGCCCTACATGTGACAAATGAATGTGATCACAGACCCGAGACATTA
The DNA here is from genome assembly GCA_019776745.2 of Taxus chinensis. Taxonomy (NCBI): domain Eukaryota; kingdom Viridiplantae; phylum Streptophyta; class Pinopsida; order Cupressales; family Taxaceae; genus Taxus; species Taxus chinensis. The sequence continues at coordinate 639,450,180 of CM034152.1, read as the reverse complement.
AACAACAATTAAGAAATGAGTAATAATGTTTGTTATTATCTGTCTGCATTACGAATCACTTGTATGTATTCACAGAGACTGACATGAATGAAATCTGCTCCACTGTGCCCCACCCTTATGTCGCAGTAGCCATAATCCTATCCTCCAGAAATTCTGAGACAGATGCGTGAATGGCTAAGATCTGTTTGGTCGATGATATTGCTAAAGAAGTGGATGGCTTGGAGCAACACGGGATGATACTACATGTCAGAGCCCCTCGGTCTTTCTAACAGAGAACATGCCTTTCGGTATAATTAAATTGAATATAATAATAATTTTTATGTAAAACAAATATTTATTTATATAAACATTCTTTACAAATCACAGTATCTATTTTTCACCATCGGATAATTGTTTTAATATAATTTAGTATGATATGTATTAAATAAAAATTTAATATAATAATATTGTTTTATATAAAATTTTTAATATATGTAATGGTATTTTATATTTTTAATGAGCATATTTCCTATTACGTGCTTGAAACTTGTATGGTAATTGATATTATAACATGTATTGAATACAATTGAAGATATTAAATTTTAATTCTTTGATATCTTCAACAATAATAAATTATTGTGTCACATTTATTTTATGACTAATTTGTAAATCATGAAATTCGATTCCTTAAATGACACATTGACCTTTCTATAATACCAATAACTTATATAAATTATAAAATTATACCTATCAATTTTGTAAATTATATAACACTTATTAATATATGTAGTATATGAGAAATCTAAATGAGTGCCAACAGATTCTTATTGAAGATCCTTGGTTCTGAGGCAGGGTTGGTATTTTTATTACTACATGGTTTTTATATTTTGATGATTCTACCATGGTAATTTTAAAAATGTCGGTTTGGGTTTGTCTCCCCAATCTCCCTTTCCCTTTTTGGCACCGTGCGGTTTGTGCTAGTATTGGTGATTCTCTAGGTCATTTCATCAAAATGGATGAGGAGCGGTCTAACCAAGGGTTGTTTACTTATGTTCATCTTTTCTCTGAAGTGGATTTCAGAAAAAGTCTTTCAGATAAGTTGGAATTAATCTAGGATAACTTCAAGTGGATTCAAACTATTGATCATGAGAACACAACCTTTTATTGTCACTTTTGCCATCACACAAGGAATCTTGCCCACTAAATCAAAATAAACAAAAGAATAACAAATGGGTTTCTTAACGGCCTAAATGTTGGGATCCATTCTATGTGCTAAAAGTCAAAGATAATCCATATGATATGATCGTTGACATTCCCCCTATTGATAATGGTGCCAAATAGACATATGTATTTGAGTTCTCTTATTCGTACCCAAATAAGGATAGCTCGTGTCCTCACCCTTCACTTGACTTTGCACCCTTGTAGGTGCCATGGACTATTGTCACGCATTCTGTCATGCCCATAAATGTTATTCATGAACCCCAAGAAAAACAAAGGTTGTTTTATAAAAAATATGGAAAAACGTCTTTTTTTATAAATTCGGTTGCAAGGTTTAGTGAAACTCTTGAGTAATAAATGATCATTTTAATATTAAATAAATTGTTATATTTCCATCTTGGTTTAAAAGTTTCCATTTCTTTAATCCTTTTTTAATTTAGCTATATTGTTCTGATGTCATTTAATAATTTATTTTAGGGCTAAGTCTATTCACCCTCCCACTGATAAAACACACTTAAATCAAATTCCTATAATAAATATTGCTTACTTATAAAGGAGTAAATTTGAATGTACTAATTACAAGGGTGAAGGGCCTTTTGTAAGAATTCAACATCTAACTAAAAAGGTTATAAAATTAAATTTAATCTCTATACCACTCAAGTGGCCCCCATTCAAATTTGACCCATCTATATTTCATTTAAAATATTCTCACCTACCCCTCACCTAAATTTTGTATGGAACATTCATTGCCACTGAATTTGTTCAACCTAAGTCAATAGCAAATTTAAGTATTCCAAATAACCCTACACCTCTCTATAGGAAGGTTTCTTTTGTTCTTTCCTTTTACTCATTTCCTTCATTTTTGTTTTGCAGGTATAAGGGAGAGAGAGGAAGCCATGGAAGGGGAAGGAGGAGCTTGCAAATGGATACAAACAACCACCTAAGAATATTTATCATTTTGTTTTCCATTTCTATTCTACCATCTCCTAGGGTTTTGATTGTAAATTTCATTGGCTATTTGCTGTAAATATATTCAATGTATTTTCCTTTCTTGGGAATTTGGGTATTTTACCCTTTTGTAAGATTTATTTGAAATAATGTATTTTTCAAAAGAGTTAAGTCTATATACACAAATATATGAGAATTCTATCCATATATATTCATCTTATATATGTGTATATATATATATATATATACCCCCCCTTTTTTATATAATATATACCCATATATATATATCATATATAGTGACACACACACACATGACATAAATATCACTACATTGAAATAAATATTTGGGTTTTCATTTAAATACCATATAAGAAAACCTAAATATTTACACACACACATACATGATATTTATTCACAACACACACACACGACACACGTTAATGCCCATAAAATGGTCGCTGTTTTTTTCATAAAGCACAAACTATGTAATTTTTTATTTTGCACAGGCGAATTAATAAAATGGAAGGTAGAGTGAAGTTTGGTGGGGGCTCGGCCCCCAACCTACAATATGAAAAGGTAAATAAACGTGGGGGGAGGGGTCGCCAACCCCACCTCAATCCCAATATACAATGCAATGGGGGGTGGGGTCGCCAACCCCTCCCCCACTTTTCCACTCAATATACAAATTTGGTGCAGCCGTGGGCGTAAATAACTACAAACCCATAACCCCCCTTTTTTTATTATTATACTTTTTAGTTTATATAAACACTATTTCATACTATGGATAAGTATATATATATATATATATATATATATATATATATATATATATATATATATATATATATATTAGCTAAAAAAATGTTTAGTCTATTAGCTTAATATCACTATCATGTCAAATGACTGGTATTGATTTATCTAATAATATCAAATAACTGAATTTATTTAATCATTTTGTTTATAATGATAACAAGATTTATTTTAGCATTTATATAGGAAAAACTTGTAAAACATTCCTGTAAAAATTAACTTCACCATAGTTGTATTGACATAGGAATATATATACACTTTCAGTATCTTATATGACTATATGTATATTTTTTGTTTATTCTATCTAAGATTAAACTTGGGAGAATAAATGCAAACTCTTACACAACTAAATACATTTAGTGGAAGGAGATTCTTACTCATTTTACAAACAAATTAGCATACTAGTTCCTTTCTTTCAACTTAACTAGAATGCAACTATAGATTAAATCTTTCAATATACTTTTCACTTTTAAAAAAACCAAGAATAAATATTCAATTTTTCCAACTAAAACAACAAGAATCAATACATCTTGGTTTTTTTCCCAAATATACATGTATATATTTATTGCAACTATGAATGCTACAAATTTTAGAAGAATTTCATTTCAAGACAAATAAACAACCTAATTTTCCTTTCATTATAAAATTTCAACAACACTATGTAAAAATACCAATCTCCCAAATAATTCTTTTACAATGCAAGGTTTAAGTTACTTTTCTTTCAGTAAGACTAATTCCTTTCAATATGGTAAACAACCAAAGAATATTTCTACATTCACTAACTCAATTCAATCATTGAATAAATGAAATATTAGATCTTTATTTCAAGCATAAAATATTACAAACTTCCAATATAGGTGGGTATAATAATATGGTAAATGAAACAAGGAGATTCTAAACAAGGTCAAGCACAAGTATTCTTGAATGTCTCCTCCTAACTTGAGCTTCAAATTAGCATTCTTCAATCTTCCAAAACTAGGATCATACAACAAAAGAAGAGGGAATAGGAAATGCTCTCTGTAAAAAAATTAATCCATTAAGAGGAGAATCCATCCCCTTAATGACCCTTGAGCCCGAACAAAGGAACCATGAGGGATCTTGAGAAACAGTTGACAACTTTCAACAAACATGGCTTCCACAAAACCACATACAATTAAAAATATTCAACACAATAAAAATGGCATATTCAACAAGTTTGTAACTTCTCAAAAAATCCAAAGCTTTTAAATCAAACCAACTGTAGAAAGGAATATGGGAAAGCACCTCCTTATGTATCCCAATTGAAGTGTGAGTTTCACTATAAGCCTCCAAATGCACAAAAGAAACAACAAAATATCCTTATTTCTCCCTTGCAAGTATGCAATAAAATGACCATGATTTCATTTTCACTCCAAATAGGTGAAACTCCTAATAACACTCCCACAAAATGCATGCCTAAAAAAACTCCCTTTTCTCTCCCCAATTTTCCTATGTGTTCTTCTACCACACCCAACTTAAGGCATACTACCCAACCATACAAAATAACATTTAAAAAACTGAAACAAACTCAACAAGCACAAAATTTTCACATCCACAAACATAATAAATTAAATAAAAAAGTTGGGGAGCCTACCTCTCTACAATATTTGACACCTTCAAGTCAAGAATACTCCAACAAATTCCAACAATATTTTTCCAAATCCAAAAGTGCACAAGAAGAAAAATGAACAAGTAACGCCCATTCCAACAAAATCCATCAATAAATAGAAATGGAATGTGAGGATCATGAGGTGGCTCAATGTAGGATGCCACTTCATCATTCCTCCATTCCCACACTCAAGTCAACACACAATACCCAAGACAATAAATGAGCATGTAAGAGCTAAGACAACCCACATGGAAAACAAACTTGCACACCATGTCTTCTAGGGAAAAATATTATTGTGAAAAGGAGAAAGTGTAATAATTTTTTATTCTACTATAGTCCAAAAAGGATAAATAAGTCAAAATTAAACTCCCCAACCCACAGGTAGATTTTTTGGAAAAATTTAAGAAGCATGTGATAAGCTTATCTCTTCCCACAACCGTCCAAATCGACTTGTTAGTGCTCAATTTAATCTCACATTGTTCATTCAAAAAAATCTCATTCCACATAGTTTTAAAGTTTTCTCTGTCTCCGTGTATTGATGCGTGAAAGATTATTATTTAATTTGGTTATCATGATAATTCCTTTCCTTAGGTCGAGGATCACATTAAGTTCAGATATTGTCTTAAGTTTATCTGTCCATGTGAAAGAATTTGTAATTTGAGCGTGAATTCAGGTTTTCCCGTTCCTTCAGTTTTTCCACAATCATGTTTTCCCTTTCAATTTTTGTCCCAACATCTGTGGAAATGTGGTCCTTTCTAATTAGATGTGGCTCAGCGGGTCTTTTTGGTGAAAATTGCTACTTTTTTCACATTTGTGAAAAATACCAAATTGACCCTGTGGCCCCAATAACATCTACTTGGTTATTCAACAAATATGAAGCAGTAGGGAAAAATTCTTACTTTGACCCCGAAGAAGGACACATGGTAGTTTTTCAGGTTACAATCGGGGAAGCGGGTCGGCAGAACATTTTGAAACTCTAAGGCCTTCAACTCAAAGATTAGAAATGTGGAGGGTTGGCACTCATTTGAGGATCCACCTCTGGGTCCTACCTTAGTAGTTGCGCCAAGGAGAAATGTGGAAGTTTCCACAGGATCCCCTCCATACTTGAAATTTTCAAGCAACTTTCTAAGTCCTGGGACATATGTAGCTCCCACACCTATTTGGGGACCTTCCCCTATACTTTTCTTTTGAAGAAGTTCCGAAGGGACAAGTGGAGGTTTCTATTGGATCCTGCCCATATATAGAATTTTCAATGGCCAAAGTAAATTTCTTGGACCCTAGGCATGTGGTGCCTTTCGCTGGTCCTTAAAGTATTTTAACAAATTTGTTGGGCTGAGACACATGGTGCACCTACACTTATTTAGAGTATCCACCTTTGGGCACCATATCAAAAGTGCACCAAAGAGACACAGGAAGACTTCCGTTGGCTGATTTTTATACTGAGACTTTTTCAAAAGCCAAAAGGAAATTTTCTTGGTCCCAGGGAATGTGGAGAGCTTGCACTTGTTTGAGGTCTCGCCTCTAAATTTCATATTTGAAGTTGCACCAAAAAAAACACATGGAAGGCCTGTGCTCATTTGGGAACTTGCCTCAGTACTTCACCTTTGCAGTTGTGCCAAGGAAACACATGGAGTTTTTCGTTGAATCCTCTTTGCACTTGGCCAAATCAGACTCACAACGCATGTATGTTGAATAATCCATGTAATTACATTCATTTCTGAGAGGCATGAATGTAAACATCCATGAGTGGGAACTCTTTTCTCAAGGTGTTTTCTCAAGGGTGAAAAAGGATTTCTTATCAGATCCAGCTATACAGAGCCACCTGAAAATGATTAAAAAGGATATTTCTCACATGAGATAATAAAATAATGATTAGAAGTAATGTCAAAAATCTATGGCATGGCATCCTAGTCATGGTTGAAGGTCTGAGAAACGTGATCAGTTCATGGTTTTTCCACCTGGCAGCTACAGGTGTAAACTTGTTAAACATAACTTTTTGAGAAAAATTGGTAACAAGCAAAGGGTTCCTCTAATATTATTCTTTTTGGGGGGAAAATTTGGGGTGAGTGAGTGAGTGAATTATATAAATGCAATGAGGATACTCTTGCAAAAGATCAGGGGGTTTAATTCTAACAAGAAAATTTGAGAAAGCCCATCTTCCTTAGAGAAAAATTGTGTCTTCCATATAATAAACTTGTTAATCTCTTGTGTTTTAGATTTGATCATGTTAATATGGTTGCGAGTGTACAACCATTGACAAGCTTTGAGACTATTCAAGAAACTTTCCCCTGATGATAAATCTAATAAATCTCGAATTACACCCTATCTATGTTCATCTTGGGAAAAATTGTGTCTTCTTTTATTTCAGAATGTATTTCAAATGGTTTAGATGTTCCTGTTGCAATCTTATGTTGATATCCCTTCAAACCACACAAGATCTCATTTATAGTGCATTTTCACAACTAAGGTGAAGAAAGGTGTAAATCTTTAGTGGTGACTTCATCGTGATTTAAATTTTGATAAATACCAATTCCTTAAGATGTATTAAGTTAAATCTTTCACTAATATTTGAAAATAAGATATTTCTTCACTAAATACCCTTCTTGAAAGTTGTTTCTAGAAACCAGAAAGACAAATTCAAAAGGAAAAAGAGTGTGGAAAATAGTTGGAGATCAGGAATCAAGAAAAGAGTTATCCATTATGGAAAGTGATCAACCTACGGCTTAGGATTACCATTTTTCTTAAAGTGATTCTGAATGAAGTAATGTTTATATAGAATTGAATTCTCCAACTGGAGAGGGGCCTTCATTTGTTTCTAATAAGTGTACTTCTGAGTTTGTCCCTATATTTTCCAAAGTTGATAAGGTTTTCCACAAAATAGAGTCTTAAGAGGACATTCATTTAAAAAATTATACTCCCGTGTTCCAAAGATCTCTTGTCCCTCACCATTTTGTTTCTCCTGTAACATCACCCCTCAAGGCAATATGGCCCAACCTCCACCTAGTCATCCATTTTTTTTCAACACTTTTAGACCTATAGATTTTAGAGGTATGGTTGGATATCCAAATGTAGTGCCACAAGACGTTAGAAATAGACTGCTTAAATTTCAAGGGAATAATGCTATCACTAGTGATCAACATTTAAAACATTTTGCCAATATGATGGAAGAATTTGAGATTGAATTCGAGGATATGTATATAAAATTGTTTATTCATACTGTTGAGGAGGATGCATGTGACTAGTATAAGTATTTGTCTGATAACTCAATAGATTCATGGACATAAATGAAAATGCTTTTAGATGCAATATGGGGATAAGACAGATCCTAGGTTTATTTTTTCTGAATTTGAAAATATTAATAAGAATCCTAATGAATTTGTTCATGACTTCAATACAAGGTTCACTAAGACCCTGTATAGGCTACATATAATCCTAACGCCAAGTGATGTTTCCTGTCTAATAAAATATTCTAATGCTTTTGGCATAAAGGATACCTATTATTTAAGGGGAATAAACCCATGAATTTTGATGCATGCCTTCACGATGGCTTTGTAGATTGAAAAAAATATCAAAGCAGTTGCTAAGCCTCCTAAGAGGGAAGGTATCAAGCTTATCAATCCAGAGAATCCTCAGTCAAGTAAGTCTGTTGATCTAGAAGAAGTTGTAAAAACATTTATCGGAGTTGTTAATGAAATATCCTATAGACTGGACGAGTAGAGAAGGGGATTGGACAAGGTTCCCATGGTCAGCACAAGCCACAAGGTCAAAAAATATTTGCAAATCATCCTAGAGGTGATCATAGATTACATGACAGGGGTAAAGGGCCCGCAGGATGAGGAAATAGATAGCCCTAACCCTTGAAAATTAGATTGGTGCTTGATTCTTTAGTTGCCATAGTTGCTACTTCGCCGAAGAGGTCCATGATATGGAACTATGAGCTAGATGTTTATTTCCCCATTCCCCATGTGATGAATATAAATAAGTTGAGGAACCTGATGATGATGAGAGAGATGATGATGCATGCATGATGGATTGCTTTATAATTTCACAGCAGGGAGCAACCTCAATTGAGCTGATAAGTGCTCGAATTGCTTCTAATTTTTTGGATTGCATTCACTTTGTATTACCTTTTTGTTCCCACTCATGCTTTTGAAATTGATATGGTACAACATTTTGAGTTTCCTAATAATGTTTTTGAGTACTTAAGAGCATTAATTGTTAAAATTTATGATGGATTATTTCCTTTGGAAAAAGAGATACAGTTGTTAATAAATACAATGGTTTCCCAAGAAAAGGAATACAATACTAGGAGTAAGGTTTCCAAAGAGTTAGGGCCTCGAGCCAAACCAAAAATTCCAATTCTTACCAGAATCCCGAAGGAAACCCCTAAGAAAGATGCCTCTGGAAAAGGCTTTGTCACCCCAAATAAGACATGTGTTCCTCCCCATGTTGAGACTATGAAAAGTCCCATGCCATCAGATGAAGTTCCAAACCTTCCTCCTAATACTACCTTACCCAAGTATGTTCCTTGTGACATAACCCAAATCTTGAGTTAGATTAAAATTATTGTTCCTATTTTTGAATTGCTTAGAATCCCTGAGCATAAGAAGTGGGCATTTGAGTATTTGGGGCTTAAGGAAGAAAAGGTCATCCACGGTAAAATTGTAAACAATGTAGAGTTTCCTCCTACCATTGAAGAAATAGGAAAACCGCAAACATTAGAGGAATTGTGTGAACCTCTTGAGGTTTATCTGGGAACTTCTCTTGTTGAGTCTCAATTGAATGTGGATCCATTTTTCACTACTTTGATTATTAAAGACATGTTGTTACATAATTGCATGTTTGACTCAAGAGCTTCATGTAATCTAATGCCTCTTTAGGTCATGAATGAGTTGAATATCGAAGTAAGAACAACTTATGGGAAATGTACTGCCATGCATTCAAGAGAGTTGTTAGTAGTTGGATGTGTCAACGGCTTAGTAGTGCAATTGGCAGCGTATCAAGGAAAATACTTAACCTTAAATGTAGTAATTGTGGATTGTCATGTTAAGTGCGGAATATTATTATCTAGAAAGTGAGTAGCTAGTGCAGGTGGAAGTGTGTAAATGGACATGTCTTTTGCCACTATACCAATTGAGGGCAGACTTGTGAAGTGATATAGTAAGAAGAAAATGTTACATCTCATTGAGGACCCTAACAATGCTTCTTATGAAGTATTATACACACATGTCGATGTCGGTAACTTTGTGGGCTATGTTGATTGGAAGGAGCATAAAATTGATGAGTGCAAGTATTCTGAGAAGGTTGGTTCTCCTTGGACTCTGATGTTTGATGGGGATTCTTCTAGATCTAGTAATGGTGCTAGTATTGTCTTGATATCTCCAATTCAAGAGGAGTTTAATTTTTCTTTTAAACTCAATTTTGAGTGCACAAACAACATTGTTGGGTATGAAGCATTGCTGTTAGGTCTAAGGATTCTATGGAAATATGGTATTAGAGAAATTTTTGTTAAAGGAGATTCATATTTGACAGTCAAACAAGTCAGAAAGTTGTATGCTACAAAGAATCAAAGTATGAGACAATATAGACTTACAGTTTGGGACTTCATCAAAAATTTTGACTCTTTCATTATAACACATCATGATAGGAGATATAATACTACAGCAGACAAATTGCCAGTATTGGGATCAAATTCTTAAAATTATATAATGTCTCCTTATTGTGAATATGATATTTAAATTTTGACGTGGCCATCTTTCGCTGACAATATCAGGCAATGACAGGTATTTCAAGATGATGCTCAGGTCCAAAGGTTTTTTCAAAATAGAAGAGAATTTGCTAATACAAATATATATTGGGAACAAATGGTTTGTCCAGTTGAAGGAAAAGAGACTTTATTTGGTAAGGACATATTCATCTGAAGACTAATACTATTCCCAGAGGGTTGGTTGCACTAGAATCAAATTTTGATAATGGTGATTGCATTGTCAACAGACACATGTTAGCCTCAATATATGTTGAATAATATGACCTAGGCACAAAGGAAAAACCTAGGAGAATATAGGGAAGACCCTTTTCGACATGAAATACCCCTGGAAGCTAATGCCAAGCCATTCAGGTAAAGACAAAGACCAATTAATCTGCTCCTTTCATCAAACATCCAAGAAGAATTGAAAAATTTAAGGGATGGAGGAATTATATAGCCTATAAGGTACTCCTCATGGGTAGAAAACTTGGTACCTATTAGAGAGAATAATGGGGACATAAGGTTGTGCGTGGATTTTAGAAACTTAAACAAGGCATCAATCAAGCATAACTACCCCTTGCCAAATATGGATAACATGTTACAGTTAGTTATATGTTCAAAATTGTTATCTACTTTGGATGGTTTTTCTTGGTATAACAAGGTAGTTGTGAAGCAATCAGAAAGAATCAAAACTACTATCTCTACCCCATGGGGTTCTTATGTGTATGTAAGGATGTCATTTTGCCTGATGACTACTGGAGATAATTTCAAAAGAGCAATGGATGTAGCATTCTTAGGATATATAAATGACTTCATTGTTGTATATCAGGATTTTGTGACAGTTTTCTCTAGGAAGAGAAGTGATCACCTGCAACATTTAGAAAAAATAATTACAAGATGAAGGGAGTATGGTATCTCACTGAACCCTAAGAAATTCAATTTTGGGGTTCAAAAGGTGATGCTTCTTGGACACATTGTGTCGAAATAAGGATTCATGATTGATCTTGAGAGAGTGGAAGCCATTAGCATAGTTTCGATTCTAAGAACCGAAAAGGGAATTCAATCCTTTTTTGGGTAGATAAATTTTATTAGGAGGTTTATTTCAAACTTTGATGAATTGACTATCCCAATCACTAATATGTTGAAGAAGGATCATAGTATCAAATGGGAAGAAGCAGTTGTTCAAGCCTTTACTGGGATTGAGTAATCATTGAGAAATGTCATATTTTAGCATCCCCTGATTACAAGAAGGCTTTCCAAATGTTTTCCTTTGTTTCAGAGAATACCATTGCATCTTCCATGTTACATAAGGATGATGAAGGAGATGAAAGGCCTAATCGCTTTCTTTAGTAAAGCACAACAAGGGATAGAGATGAATTATACTATCATGGAGAAACAAGATTTTTCTTTGGTCAGAGAAACAAATATCTTCAGGCCCTATATTTTGAGTTCTAAAGTCATTTCTTATGTTCCCCATACCATAGTTAAGGATATCCTATCAGAGATAAAAAATTCAAGCAAGAGATGCCGATGGGTAAATAAGTTGTAAGAATATGACATGGATATCCAAACCAAAAAATTTGTTAGCGATTTGGACCTAGAAAATGTTATGATAGAGAGAAACCTACAAACAATTGAGGTAAATGAAGTTAAAGAAGAAAGGTTGAATATCCTTGAAAAATTGACAAATTATGAATGGTACAAGGATATTATTTTTTATCTCAAACATCTACAGTGCCCTAAGTATTTAAGTATAAAAAAAGAGCACTTAAGTTATCCGCCCATAAATACATCATCATTGATTATGGTAAGCTCTGAATAACCCTGAGGGAGTTCTTTTGAGATGTATCACTGAAGATGAAGCCCCAAAAATAAGTGATGATTTCCATAGAGGAGTTTGTGGGGGGCATTTTGCAGGGAGAGTAACAGCCCATGGGATCTTAAGGGCTGGTAACTAGTGGCCAAATATTTTTAAAGATACAACTTTGTTGGTTAGGAAGTGTGAAAGTTGTCAATGTTTTTCAAGGAGATTAAACGCTTCAGGAGCCTTCCTGTTGCATCTTATATCAATTGAAGCCCTGTTTAAGTAGTGGGGGATTTACTTCCTTGTGGAAATTTCTCATCCTTTAAGTAAAGGCCATAAGTGTATATTAGCTGCCACATATTACTTCACCAAGTGGGTGGAGGCAATCCCTACCAAGAAGGCAGCCCACCAAATAGTCATCGATTTCATTTGAATTATATCATTTGCAGATTTTGAGTATCTACCAAAATAGTTGTTGATAATGCTATGAGGTTTTGAGCTAAACCTTTGGTGCATATGTGTCAAGAATGTGGGATCAATTTAATAAATGTATAAAATTATTATCCTGAAGGTAATGGACAAAAAGAATCTAGAAATAAAAATTTATTGAGAATAATCAGAAGAACCTTGGAAATAAAAAAATGAAAGTTGGGTGAGTAGTTAAAATTTACTGTTTCAGCTGATAGAATCACTATTAAAAGAGCTATTGGAAAAATCCCATTTTAATTAGTATATTCAACTCGATCTCTACTTCCCATGCATATGAAATTATCTTCTTGCCAATTTATCCAACAATTAGAGGACTAGGAGATCAATCCCTATGATAATCATATAAATCAAAATTTGGAATTGGATGAGAAGAGAAGAGAGTCCAACCAAAGACATGTGAAATTTAGGGAGAAATTGAATAAGCTATTTGATAGAAAGGTTAATCTGAGAGCTTTCAGTATGGGAGATCTGGTGCTACTATGGGATAGCAGACATTAGGATAAGGGAAAGCATGGAAAGTTTTATGCATTATTGATGGGCCCTTATTCTATTGACCTTCGGATTGGAGAAATGAGAACTTTCATACCGGGACAGTTGGGACAAAAGTACGTGAACCGGCCGAACCGGGTGAATCGAAAGAATTTGTCCCAAGAATTCTGGGAAAGTTGGGACAAAAATGCGCAGAGGACGTGAACCGGCTGGTTCAGCCGAAACAGAGGACTTTCGTACTGGGACATCCGGGCCAAAGGGACGCGAAACAGAGGACTTTCGTACTGGGACATCCGGGCCAAAGGGACGCGGAAAGCCGAAAAGAGCCGAGAGCGAATGGAATCTTGCCACGTGTCATCGCCGCAAACAGGAAAAAGGAAGCCCGATTCAGCCGAAGGAGGATACTTTCATACTGGGATAGTTGGGACAAAAATACGCGTGGGACGCGGAAAGCTGAAGCGGCCAACAGCAAGGAAGAAAAGTCAACGTTTGGTTTGGAAACTTCAAACAGCCATAACTTTTGACTCCGAGCTCCAATTTTCATAAAATTGGACTTTCTGGAACGAGCATGACGTCCTTTATTTTTGATGAGGGTAGATGTATTTAAATAAGAGAAATATATTCGGCTCCATTCAGTTAATGTTCATTCCCGTCAAATGACAGAAAATGCCTGCCAGACCCAAAATAGCTGCCCGCACTCAGAAGGCCATAACTTTTGCATTTCTCAATGAAATCACACAAAATTGGTATCGTTGGAATTGCAGACTCCGAGCCCAACACACATAAATCAATAAATTCTAGATTTGATGAGAAATTGATTGAGAATTTTAAGAAAACGTGGGTGGGTTCACAACAGTGTTTCATTTGGTGGTTGGGAGTGCAATTAAGAGGCATGGTCATCATTCTTTCTCTGCTGCAGCACATGGGATAGTATGGGGAGCCTTTTGTAAGCAATTTATAATCATATTCTCCATTTAATGCCTCTTACAGGTGGTTGAAGGACAGATTTCGGGATTTCCATTTTCTCTTCTCTTTCCCTTCTCATTTTTCTATAAATTGGAGTGTTGGGCTCATTGTAAGGGAAAGAGTTTTTCAGATAGCAGAGCTCTGTCAAAATTGCTTTATGAAGCCAATGTGCTGCAGGCCCTTGTAGTGGACTGCGTGCATGGTGATCCAGGCCCTTATCTTGTAATAGATTGAACTGTGCATATCATGAAGCAATAAAATATCAGGTTGTGGATGTATCTTCCCTTACTGTGTTTTCTTGTACTCTTCTTGCCCCTTTAATCTTTCTACAAGAATATTGTGTCTATTTTATGTTCTTTCAGGAATCTATTATCATTGTGTATGCTTGGAATATTGTTGTGAATGCATTTTGCTAGATTATGGAGAACTGTCATCACCTCTTCTAGTGTGCACTTTGCTTCTGTATTTTACACATTTGGAGACTACTCTCACACCCTCCTTTTCTGGTGTATCACCACTTTAGTGTAGGCTTTCATTTTATGCATTCTCTCTCCCTAGTCCCTTGGAAATTTAGATTAGGATAGAGAGTTTCCCCTGCATTAGCAGTAGATTGTGGTAGGTAGTTTAGGAGAAAGAACCAGCTTTCTCTGGAGGTCTATCTCAAGTAACAAGTCCCACAACTTGGAGATAGTACCCGTGTTATCCAATCACAGCGTGAGTTCAAGTATATGCACTTGTATAAACACAGGGGTGCTATGATTCGGTGATAACAGATACTAAGGAGAACCTTGGAGTTAAGCAAATGAAAGTGGGGGTGAGCAATTGAAGTTTTTTGTTTGGGCTGACAGAATCACTGTTAAAAGGGATACTGTTAAAACCCCGTTTGAATTGGTATATAGAACTCAAGACCTACTTCCCCTACATATGAAATTATCTTCTTACTAATTTTTCCAACAATTAGAGGACCAGAAAGTTCAATTCCTATGATGCTCCTAAAAATAAAATTGTGGAATTAGATGAGGAGAGAAGAGAATCCCACCAAAGACATGTGAAGTTCAGTGAGAAATTGAAGAAGCTATTTAATAAAAAAGTGAATCTTAGAGATTTCAGTGTGCGAGATCTTGTGCTACTATGGGATAGCAGACATGAGGATAAGTGAAAGCACGGAAAGTTTGATGCATTTTGGATGGGCCCTTATTTTATTGACCTTTAGATTTGGACAGCACACCTTTTTCTTGAAATACTTAGAAGGGGAATTGCTTGAGTTTTCTATTAATGGCATACACTTGAAACATTTCCTTGATTTATTTCTTCAGAATCAAGGGTGCACAACATTGTATAGTGTATATTCTTTTGGTTTCGTTCTACTTTTGTGTCTATTCTGTTTTGGTTTGTCTTGGTCCTTGATGACCAATTTTTGTTTGTTTCTCAGTTCTTCCTTGGGGGAATTGGTTATTGTTGTTCTACTCTGCAAGCTTGTTCTTTGACTCTATTTCCCAATGGATTTTTGGTACATTGTATGTTGTTCTTGTGGCACTCACATGGAGTGCCCATCCTTGAGTCATAGCCAATGTTGGTGCTCAAATTAATCTCACCCTGTTCATTCAAAATAGTCTTAGTCCACATGATTTGAAGTTTTCTCTATCTCCCTATAGATATGCATGAAATATTCTTCATTCATTAGGTTGTCATGATCAGTCCTTTTTTTTTGTTGAGGATCACATTAAGTCCATATATTGTTTTTTGTTTCTCTGTCCATGAGGAAGAAGTTGTAATTTGGGAATGAATTTGGGTTTTCCCTTTTGTTTTATTTTTCCACAGTCATGTTTTCCCAATCAATTTTTGCCCCAATATCCATGGAAACATGGTCATTTCTGATTGGATGTGGCTCGGTGGGTCATTTCAGTAAAAATTGCCACTTTTTCTATATTTGTAAAAAATACCAAATTGGCCCCGCAGCCCTGATATCATCTAATTGGTTAATCAAAAAACATGAAGCAACAGGGAAAAAGTCCTTACTTTGACCCTGAAGGAGGACACATGGTAGTTTTTCAAGTTAACAGCGGGTAATCGGGTCGACAGAACATTTTGAAACTCTAAGACCGCTTCAACTCAAAGCTTGGACATGTGGAGGACCAACACTCATTTGAGGATCCACCTCTGGGTCTTACCTTAGCAGGTGCACCAAGGAGAAACATGGAGGCTTCCGCTGGCTCCTCTTTAAACTTAAAATTTTCAAGCGAATTTTTAAGGCCTAGGACACATGTAAGGCCTACACCATTTTGGGGACCTTCCCCTATACTTTTATTTTAAAGAAGCACCAAAGGGACAAGTGGAGGTTTTAATTTGATCCTACCCATACATAGAATTTTCAACGATTGAAGAAACTTTCTCAGACCCTAGGCACATGGATCCTTCCACTGTTCCTTAAACTCTTTAAACAAGTTTTCTAGGCTGAGAAACGTGGTGTGCCCGCACTTGTTTAGAGTGTGCAATTTTGTGCACCATATCAAAATTGCGCCAAAGAGACATGTGGAGGCTTCCACTGGATCCTTTTTATATCGAGACTTTTTCAAAGGCTAAAAGGAAATTTTCTTGGGCCCATGGAATAGGGAGAGCTTATGTTTGTTTGAGGTCCCACCTCTAAACTTCATCTTTTAATTTGCGTCAAACAAACACATGGAAGGCTTGCTCTCATTTGGGAAATTCCCTCTATACTTCACCTTTGCAGTTGCACCAAGGAAACACATGCATGTTTTGGATGACTTCTTTTTAGACTTGGCCAACTTGGAATCACAGCACAGGTATGTGGAATAATCCCTGCACAAACATTCATTTATGAGAGGCATGAATGTAGCAATCCATGCATGGGCACTCATTTCTAAAAGGTGTTTTCTCGAGGGTGAAAAGGAGTGCTTGTCAAATCCAGCTATACAGAGCCACCTGAAAATGATTGAAAAGGGGATTCCTTGCATGAAAGAATAAAATAATGATTAGAATGACTCTAAAAATTCTATGGCGTGACATCCTAGTCATGGTTGAAATTCTGAGAAATGTGATCAGTTCATGATTTGTCCACTTGGAATCTTCAGGTGTAAACTTGTTAAACATCACTTTCTGATAAAAAGTTGTAATAACTAAAGGATTCCTTGAATATATTTATTTTTGGGGAGAAAATGTGGGGTGAGTGAGCGAGTGAATTATATAAATACAATGAGGATACTCTTGAAAAATGTCGGGGGGTTTAATTCTTATGAGAAAATTTGAGAAATCCTATCTTCCTAAGAGACCATATGAGAAACCTCTTAATCTCTTGTGTTTTATATTCGATCATGTGAAGATGGTTGCGAGTGTTAAGCCATTGAAAAGATCTGATACAGTTCAAGAAAATTTCCCTTGATGATAAATCTAATAGATCTCGAATTAATCTGTGTTGATTTTGATAAAAATTGTGTCTTCTTTTATTTCAAAATGTCTTTCAAGTGGTTTTGATGTTCATGTTGCAATATTATATTAAAATCCCTTCGAATCACAAAGGATATCGTCCTTGTGGTAGTTTAGTGGCATTAGAAATTTCATTATGAGAAGAGCCTTCATCCTGTAATGAGATAAACAATTTAAAATCACTTTACTGTCATTTTGTTCATAAATATTGTCTATAATCCTTTTAGTGTATATCAGGTTTGAGGAACTAGGGGTTGTTAATGTTTAATCGTGTCTTTAGCTTGAGTATTCATGTTGAATTCTCAAAGATTTTGTTAAACCGTGCAAATTCAAGGCTCCATTGATGCACACCTTTTGGTTGAAGGAATATTTTGGCTATTCTAAAGCATTATGTCTGTTAGTTTTCAATTGTTGTAAAGGTTCTCAAAGATCTAGTGAAATCAACTTCATCTTTCTTTAATCTCCCACCAAATATTTCAAATAACTATGAATCCTACATGAAGTACCCGCGTTTGTGCTGTGTCTCCACAAATGAAAAAATTCTACTACCAAAATATACTGAAGCAAGCATGTTTTAAGTTTCTTTAGTAACTTGAACCGTGTTCAGAAAATATCTCCACTGTTTAGATGTGACAACTCGTGAGAGTTAAATTGTGTTGCATTGATCTTATTTACTCAAGGTTCCCCTAAAAATTGTGCAAAGAAGGATCTCTTCATGTCCTTCACCAACAGAGGTTACAAAACGGGTCCTCTCACCCTAGTCAAAAGGCACGACCGAAAGTAGTGAGGATAGATAAAATCCTTTATGAAGGTGCTATCCATTTATCCAATGCCCGAGTGATAAAGAGCCAGCTAGATCCCTTCCTTGGATACAAATTACTTATGATTCATCTTTCTCTGAGTGTCTTGTTAAATCTATGATGCTACTTGGATTCTTAGGGAGAATTAATTCGGATACCAACATGACGTACCAAGTCAAAATCCAAATTTCAAATTTGGGTTTGAGTGAAAGACATAAAACCCAACATAAATCTCACTTACAAAAAGAACCACCTAACTCCATAATTATCTTTTTTGTCACATCTCTATTCTAGTTAACCAAATAAGAAGGATTAGCTTAATTAAGAAAAAATTATAAATGTTAATAAAGTCACAACCATTACCAAAATTTAAATGCAAAAAAAAATAAAAACAGATACAAAAATAAATATTATAATGGAAAACATATCACTCCATGGCCACATATATGAGGTCATCCCCCCATGGGAAACCTCCTTACTATGCATGCAAAACCACCACACTATAACACTACATAAGTTGCCAAATTTTTTTCATGTTTCTCAACACCCGACATCCTTCTATGGTTTCTCCCCTATCCCCTTCGATGTATTTGATAAAATGTCCTGCCACACAAACAAGATACCTCTCTGGCCTTTTGGCCCTATTAACAACATCAAGACAATATACATATAAAATCAATAATCATCATTTGACATTAGCAATTATATCATCTAGCATCATACAATTACTTTTATTTTGGCATCGATAAAAATCATAATACTATTCAAAACATCCAACATATGAAATGCATCAAAAGTATGACATGTTAGTATAAAAATCTGAATATCACAAATCAACACACAAACACACACACACATATATATATATAACTATATGTCATCGCCATCTAATGCATTAAAATAAATAATGTAAACCACATAATGTCAATAGTCTAAATATCTACACAATCCATCATCTATGGATCAAAATATAATACTCAAATATCTAAGTATCAGTCGAATAGTAACAACTTAAAAATTAACTAGTGTCAAAGAGGAGTGGGCACTACATCCCCCTCCCCTTAGACTTGAATTACTCTTGGAAGTCCCTAGAATAGCTAAGGAAACTTGATCACAATAAAGTGGAATTCTCCCATGTGGTTGCAGTCTCATCATACCTATCCCACTGGACCCACACCTAGTAAATGTCACGGCGTCAAAGGCCCATGGTCCTACGCTTTCCACATTAGGAGCATATATTTCAGGTTTGCAAACACCGTACTTTACAAGAAAGAATTAAAAATCTTGGTTGTTAACCATGAATGTTATCCATTTTGGCATTTCCATCGCACATTCCATATACAATTGCTAGTAATATTTTATAACAAAAAATTCAATGTCATTTTTATTTGTATGTGCAACATGCTAATAATAATTTAAATTATTAAATTAATTTTTTTTATATATTTCATATTTTTTATTTGTAAAATAGCTTTTTACACAAAATCACCCAATTTTTATTCAATTTCATTCTTTCAGATTACAATATATATATATATATATATATATATATATATATATATATATATATATATATATCTTATACAATGATATTTGTAATATTTATAAATCATTATTATTGACTAAAACATTTATATAAAGAATTTCATAGAATACAAAATACATATCAAATAATTCCCCAAAGTTTCTATATATTATCTAATAATTTTATTGGTACCCAAATTTAATCTCCTTCAAAGGGCAAGCAACATCATTGATTTAACATGACACTCAGAGGTGGATAGATGATTATGTATGTCGTTTTGCAGCCTGGGAAGCAATCTATCTGAATTTTAGCACTCAGGATTTGAAAAAGAGTGGGTATCACCTTAAGAGGATTTGATCTATCTTCACTATTTTAGGTTGTGCCTTTCAACCAAGGTAAGCGAACCCTTTTGTAGTTTGTTGTTTATGGAGGGGATGGAGATGTACTTCCTAATGAAGTCATTAAGGAGACCTTGAAGAAAATATGATCAATGCAACAAAATCTAACTCTCACTAGTTATCACTCTAGATAGTGGAAATATTCTCTAGGCAAGCTTCCGGCTACTGAAGACATTTGGAATCACGTTTGTTTCTGTGTGTTTTGGCAGTAAAATTTTTGCATTTGTATACATACATGATAAACAGGGGTAGTATGGGTATGGATCAGTTGTTTTTAAATGAATTTTTGGAGGGAGGTGAGGCAGAATAAACTTGATTTTGCCAAATCTTTGAGAAGTATTTAAAAAATGGAGAGCTTTAGACAACATAATGCTTCAGAATAGCTAAAATGTTCCTTTAACCAAAATATGTACTTCAATGGAGGCCCAGATTAGCACCTTTTAACACAATCTATGATATATTCTAACTTGAAGGCTCGATTTGAGAAGACCCAATATAACATCAAGATCTAAGATCAGTCACACCTGAGGTACACCAAGAGGCTTATAAACAATATTTGTCAAAAAATGAAAGAAATTTAATTTTAAATAATTTATTTCACTGCCTAAAAGAAAGCTATTCTAAGAAATGAGATTGCAGATTCCATTAAACTGTCACAAGGATTGAGAACTATGTGATTAAGATAGATTTTAATACAAGATTGCAACAAGAACAAGAAAAACTATTTACATACATTCAGAAATGAAATCAAACACATTTTTCTCAAGATCAACACAAAATAACTCAATTTTGATTAAATTTATTAGAAGGAAAAATTTTATAGAATGATCTCAAAGCTTTTCAATGGTTTTACACTTGTAACCACCTTGAGACGATCAAACTGTAAAACAAAAGAAATATACAAGCTTCTCAGACGACTTCTCAAAAGACAGGCTTTGTCAAATTTTCCTCTTAGGATTTTTCTTCGACCTATAACACTCCAACCATTTTACACAATAAAATCTGTGCCATTTATAATATTTACATCAGAGCCCCTTTTCCCCTAAAAGAATTTTTGACATTAAGTGTTGTTATCCAAAATTCACCCCTATGATCAAGATTGCGATTCCCAGAATTAGATCATGTACCAAATTCTTCAAGTGCTTGAGTAAGTAGATCTCTTCTAATATCAAGGCCAAATTCAACTCCTTCCTCTAGCAAATCCCTTTGGTATCTCTCTAATTTCACTATCCAATTTCACCCCTAATCCAACAAGTCTAGTTCCTTGCGTGCGTGGAAAAAATCCAAAAAATGGAAACTCAGATCAAGCTTGTTAGTTAGACCATGTATTACGGGTTTGAAAGACGTCTGCGGGTCTCCTCCACCAAGGTTAGATATAAAAATTAAATCAAGTCTTGGGGCTGAAATACAAAGGAAATACCAGATAAATTAGGACATTTTTTTCCCAGGCGGTCTGCGGGAGCAGTTGGGACTATCGGGAATGTGCGGGACGCACAAAGCCGAAACGGACTCGCAGTTGCCAGTGAAAATTGGTAAAAGTGAAAGTTTTTGTCCCGCGCACGTCTGGGACAACCGGGATTAAATTTAAGTATGTGCCCGGGATGCAAATTGGCTTTTGAACTTTTGCAACCTTTGAAAAAATTCTAAAATTTTCACAGTAGTGTGGAGTGCCTCTACGTCTGGAGATAGTCGAGACAAACATGTATCCTAAGCGCGGGACGCGCAAAGGTGAAATCACCACACAAGGAGCTCAAGCCATGGGATCACGGAAATTGGTACGGAAGTTTAATGGTCCTTCATAAGCCTGGAAAGCAACATCATGGATGCAACAGGGACATAGGATGCTTGAATTGGTTGGTGCGGAAGCAATATGTCTAGGACAGTTTTAGACACGCGGACCTGATTTTGCCGAAAGGAGTGGGTAGCACCTTAAGAGGATTTGATCTATCCTCACTATTTTAGACCTTTCCCTTTCAACTTCAAACGAAACATAACACTTTGACTCCGAGCTCCGATGTTGATGCATAAAATTGGAGACTTTCTGGATTCCTTAATGAGGGTAGATATATTTAAATAAAGAAACATATTCGGCCCCATTCAGTTAATGCTCAATCCTGTCAAATGACAACAAAATGCTATGCCAGACTCAAAACGAGTTGCTCACACTCAGAAGGCCATAGACTTTTGCATTTCTCAACGAAATCGCACAAAATTTCTACAGTTGGAATCAGTGGCTTCAGGCTACTAAATGCACATTTGAAATCAATATTATTTCTAGATGCTTTGGTAGTGAGAAATTGATGGGGATTGTTTCATAACATGTGGCCGGGTTCATGACAATGTTTTATTTGGTAGTATGGGAGTGTAATTAAGAGGCATGGTCTATCATTATTTCTTTGTTGCAGCACCTAAGATAGTATGAAAAGCCTTTTTCAAGTAACATAAAATTATTTCACTCAGATCTCTAATGAACATCTTACAAAATGGAAATTATAATCAGACAGAATGCTTCATAATAGCTATTTCCATTTTCCCCTTCTCTCTCTCTTCTCATTCTGTGCTATAAATTGGAGTGTTGGGCTCCATTGTAAAAGGGGACCTTTTCACACAATGTATGAGAAAGCTTTGTCATGAAGGATCGAGTGTAGAAAACCAATGTGCTACAAGCCCTTGTAGTGGACTCCTTTCATGGTGATCCAGGCCCTTATCTTGTAATAGAGGTACACCCAGTGCATATCATGAAGCAATAAAGATACAAGTCTCTGGATGCATCTTCAAATGAAAGAAAAGTGATGTTTGCACTCTTCTTATTTCTTGTAACCTTCATTACAAGAATAGCTCTGTGTCTATTTTTATGAAATCCTGGAGGGATACCGCTTAAACTATTACAAGTATGTTTGAGATGTATTTGCTTAATACAAATTTTGATACAAGATTGCAATAGGAACAAGAAAAATTGTTTGCAGAAATTCATAAATGAATGCACTTTGCATTCTGTATTCTCACGCATCAACACAGACTACTCTCCCACCCCCTCCTTTTTTGATTAAATGTATTACCACTGTAGAAAGTTTATAGAACAATCTCAGAGCTTGTCATGTTTTATGTACACTTGCAACTCTCCTTGGTCCCTGATCAGAAAGTTAGATTAGGAAGATTTAGTTTTGCCTTCGGATCAGAGTCAGCTTGTGGCAAGTAGATTAGGAGTCATTGAACCAACTTTTCCTCTAGTGGAATCTATCTTCAAGAAGCAAGTCCCAAAACTCTGGAGACCTAGTACCCATGTTATCACAATCACATTGTGAGATCACGTATATACACTTGTGTAAACATGAGGGTGCTATGATTCCCAAAAATGATAACATTGAGTGCTACCAGTGCTTCCCATGATCGTGATCGCGATTTTCAGTATCGGGTCTACAACAAAGTCACCAGGTAATCAAGGGGAAAATATCTTTGAATTATCTCTTCGCATTTAACTCCTCCTTCTGGGTATATCACTCTTTCTTCAACTCACCAACCACTTTCACCCCTAATTTATCAAATCTGCTCATACCTTGTGTGCTAAGGAGAATAAAAACAAAAAATCATATCGAGCCCAAGATTCAAACCATTTTAATGGAAAAAGGCGTCTCCAAATTTTCTCCTACCAAACTCAGATATTAACATTAACTCTCCCCTATATTTGACATGTAGTAAATACCAAGAAATCATGAATACTCACACTTCTAGGCATATTTTAGTAAAATGGGGGGAAAATCAGATTCAGACTCTCAGCTGCCATTGCTCTTTACTTTTAATTTGGGTTTTCCATGTGGAAGATTCAATTTAAAACGGGCTCGAGCATTTGCTTTGACCTTTTACAAATTTTTGAAGGAATAGAAAAATTCCACATTTTGTTTCACACCTCCGCCCTTGAGAAATGAGCTTGACACGTGTCCTAAGGTGGGTCCCAATGGAACCACGGCCAAATTCTTACTATTTCACCTCATTTTTGGAAAAGGGTAAAATTTTCACAAGTTTATCCCTGTAGCGCTTCTGCCCTTGAAAAATGGGCCTGACGCGTGTCCCAATGTGGGCCCCAGCATGGAACCATGCTTCCTTTTTCAATTTTAAGTCTTTTCTCCTAAAAGGAAATTTTTCCAAATTTCCTCATGAGAGTCTGCACCTCCGCCGTTGACTAGAGAAAGCTTTGACCCTTCCTTTATCAGGCTTATGGGCCATTTTAATGGTATTTCAACCCTTTTGAATAATAAGCAGGAAAAAATTCCAAGTTTCCTCTGATGGTTCACCTTCCCACCTCTTAACATTTTCAAAGCCAACCTTAACCTTCTCCTTGTCAGGCTTGCAGGGCCATTTTAAGATTTTAATCCTTTTGATGACAAGAGGCAAAAAATCCAATTTGCCTCTGATGGTCTGCTTCCCCACCCATTTGAGTTTTCAAACTACCACGTGTCACAATGGTGCATCTTGAGTTCATCCCTAAAGGTTGAGACCTTGAATGAGCGTGGGATCACCATGTGTCGTTATGGTGCAACTTCAAAAACCTTGAGGTTTCAAAATGATTTCGCGGGGGCACACTTTCATTTTATAATATTATTCAATTCTATCCAAAAGGTAAAAACATTCAACTTACCTCTGAAGGCCCGCATCTCCTCCATTAGCTTTATCACGTGTCCTCCTGCGGGTTCAAAGTAAGACTTTTTCCCTACCACTTAAAACTTGCTTTAATCAGGGTCTAGCGGGGCCACGGGGCAAGTTAAAACCTTTTTCTAAAGTAGCCAAAAGGAACAAGTTCAAAAACAAATCCGCCGCGCCCCATCGAATTAGAAGAAGCCACATAAGCACCAAAAGAACTAATCAGAAATGAGTGGAGCCACTGGACCAAATTTACCTTTTTGCCAAAAAATCAAAAAGTGATAAGTTAAAGCATTTTCCCATCATCCCCTAACCAACCAAAACAATCCATGTTCCCTGTCGATGCAAGGATGCAAATTTGACCGAGGGAAATGCCCGTCAAACAATAAAATGTAGAAACACGACCATTTGAGCCCAAGGATGAAGTTTTTTCCAAGGACAAAGGATTTACAAATTATGGAAGGCTCAAATATGCTCTCCATGGCTACATCCATACATTTTTCATCAATTATTTGGGGAAAAACAACAAGGGCATAAAATCCTAACTATAAAAAATGGAAAGAACGGGAAAGAACGATTTTTTGAATGAATAGAGGATGGGAGACCCAAATTTCAGACCTCTTCAGAGAAACAGAGAAAAAAGGACACTAATATAGATCCATATGTGATCTTCATCCCAAGGAAAGTAGAGACTTCCCACGCACAACATTGGGGGATAAAATGTGACAGAGGCCATAAATCAATGGATTTTCAAAGGCAAAATGGGACGAGACTATTTTGAGCACCAACACATTTAATGTACAAATTATAAAGTGAAGGATCAACTTTGAGAAATTAAAAAAGATACTAATTTTTGTTGGAAGGATATTAATAAGAAAAAGTGGTAAAATTAATAAAGAATATGTTCAAACCTAACCTATAATTAACATTTTTTTGTTGAACGGTTAGGCTAATGAGGCTTATAAAATTAATTATTCTTATTTTCCCTTAAATTAGAGAAGCATACATGAGCGTCAAAGAACATGTTTCTAATATCAACTTCGAGAGGAAATAAATATTAATTATTTTTCCTAATGTTCATGCACATTCATAGGGGGGTCGATTTAGGAAAAATAAGTCAAATATGACCTAAGTAAATAGTGTGGCGTAGTCGTGGGGCACCTACCTATCGACTCAGAGGTCTCAAGTTTGATTTTTCCTATCTCCCCCGTGAACGTGTGTTAGAGATAGAATCTTCAAATGTTAATAATATTTTATAAGAAGAGAGTAAAGGAGAATGTACAAATTTTTTAAAAATGAGGGATCGAGTTTCGAGATCCATTCATAGAAATTTAAGAATTCCCCTTCGCTTTAACATATGCACATTTAATTAGTTTCCCAATATTACTTAATATTGTAATGATTTGTATTATTCGTACATTAATTTTCTTAAATGGAAGTTATTTATATAATGAATTCATGTTAGAAATTTCAACATATTTTTTAATATGATGCTACACCATGATGATTGAATATATGTTGTGATCCAAAATTTAGATGGCCCATCATATGGATTGTGAAATATTTTATCATTTAACATTTTAATGATTAATTTTTGTGAGCATTCATGAGAGGAAGTTAGAAGCTAAGAATTTTAGAGCAATATATTATATTTATCGTTACTCTTCAATATTAATGTATCTTTTTATGTGATTTTTTGATACAAGCATTCTATTGTTTTATCACAACTATTGAGAATACTTATTTTAAAATGTTACTAAAATATTGAATATTTATGAGAGTCATATGGAGATGAAATTAAATACATATGGATTTAATTATTGAAAAATATAGCAATATCTTATCTACTATATACAAAATTAAAATTAAAAAATTAAAAATAAAAATTCAACAATAAATTAATTATAAAGAATTTAAAAGATTAATTATAACATGAGAAGATTAATAATTAATGTGTAATATGTTATTTAGGTTCTATATGTGTGGTTCTTGAATGCAAAACTGAATTCTTGGATAATTGTATTGTCCATAAGCCATCAATTTCCAATCCAAGGTGGCTGCGAACCCTGAGCCCTAGCTCCTACTGTCACCTGCTATTTCTTTGGTGTTAGCTCAGATGTCAGACCCTTCTGGTTCGGATCAGGGGTCCCTCTTGTCAGGGGCCATTTCTCCCAAGCCACCCGACTCCTGGAATAAGATCGTGGAGGGTTCCACCTCCGCTCCTCATATGGAAAAGCTTTCTCCTATTCTGACAAGTGGGTCCTTCTCACTATGCAATCCCTCTCACATCATTGATGCTGCTGCTACTTCACGTGACCTTCTATAGTGGGAAAACTGATGGGCCCTTGACCCCCTTTGGAGGATATTAAAAAATGGGAATGGATGAAATGGAACCCATGTGGGACGCTTGAAATAACAATAATGCCCAACGAATTCATTCTATTCTCCTTCAACATGAAGGAGGATTTCATGAGAGCTCTTCTTGGTGGCCCTAGTTTTTTTGGTAGACACGACTTCTACCTCAGGAAATGGTCTATGGGCTTCAACCCACATACTGAATTCATGACCCAAGCTCCAATATGGGTTTACCTCTCAGGGTTCCCCCTGGAGTTCTGACATCCAACGGTTATTGAAGGTATTGCTCTAACTATAGGCTCTTTAATAGCTATTGATCAAGCTACTAAGGCTAAAACTAGATTCATCCATGCCCATTTACTTGTTAATTCCGATGTCATCTGTCCTCTCCCAAAAGAGATAGAGCTACTATATGACCTAGGGAACTGGAAGCAAAATATTGACCATGAATATATTCCTCAAGCGTGCTCCTTCTATAAAAGCATTGGCTACCGAGCCTCTAGTTGTTATGTTTATGAAGCCTATTTTCATGTTAGAGTTTGGTACACCTTCCATGTGTTACACTTGGATATTTTTATGGTAGTCTCGCTCGCCGATGAGAAGGTCAAGGGGGTTTATTAACACATGGGTAATGGGTAACCGTTATGGGCTGTTTTTGGGCCCATGGTTTTTCGGTACACATTGTTTTGTAAAATTGCCTCTTTGGATACCTATTGATGTAATTATAAATATATGGACATACAATAGGATTTATATGAATGTGTTTTGTGAAGGTGAATAGTGTGTGTGAATTCGGGAGGGTTTGTTGAGCGCAGCTCCAAACAAGATATGATTATTATAATTGTGAAGACTGCTGGCTTCTAATAAAATCTGAGCAAGTGTTATTGGTGGATGTATCCCACATTGGGTGAACCACATTAAATATTGTCTTTGTGTTGTGCAATTTTTATTTCTGTAATTGTATTCATACTTCTTATTATTACGATTCTGAGGAATTATTCCACATTAGATTCTATTCATTCCTAACAATTGGTATCAGATCTTGGTTTGGTTTGCTGAAGTGTTGAATCGTAGGGAATTTTTTTAGCTTGAGTGGGAGCTTTGGCAGATGATGGAAGATCTAGGGTTGATAAATTCAACGAGCAGAATTTTAGTCTTTGGAAGATGCAGATGGAAGATTAC
The DNA here is from genome assembly GCA_019776745.2 of Taxus chinensis. Classification (NCBI taxonomy): domain Eukaryota; kingdom Viridiplantae; phylum Streptophyta; class Pinopsida; order Cupressales; family Taxaceae; genus Taxus; species Taxus chinensis. The sequence goes on along the minus strand of CM034152.1, from coordinate 639,421,762 downwards.
CTTTATCATAAGGATCTTTATACTTCGTTATCTAAGAAGGTGAACAAACCCTCGAGCATGATAGCCGCGGAATGGGATTTGATAGATAGGAAGTCACTTGGGACAATTTGACTGTGTCTTGCATCTTCGGTATTATTTAATGTTTTAAAGGAAAAGAATACAAAATATCTAATGGATGCATTGGGGAAGTTGTATGAAAAACCCTCTACCTCTAAGAAGATATTTTTAATGAAAAATTTGTTTAATATGAAGATGTCTGAGAATAGTTCATTAGCATATCATTTAAATGATTTCAATATGGTTGTGAATATGCTAGCTTTGGTTATAATAGAATTTGATGAAGAAGTTAGGGCTTTATTAATTTTGTGCTCTTTACCTAAAAGTTGGAATAGTCTGGTAATGGCGATAAGCAACTCGGTTCCAGATAACTTGAAGTTGAAGTTTTAGAATGTGGTAGGGGTTATTTTAAGTGAGGAAATGAGAAGAAAAATATTCGGTGAATCTTCTACTTCAGGGAATGCTTTGATAGTGGAAACTAGAGGGAGACGGAAGAATAGAGGAAACCGTGGAAAATCGAAAGATCGGGCAAGGTTAAAATCGAAGAGTAAGATTGTATGTTGGAATTTTTGGAAAGTATGGGCATGCAAAGAAGGACTGTTGGGAGCTTCGGGATAAGAAGAAATATCATGAAGAAAACAAGGAGGCAAATGTGGCATCAGGTAATGTATTCCAGGATGCTTTGATTCTTTCTTTGCATAATATTACTGAATCTTGGGTTTTAGATTCAGGGGCTTCTTTTCATGCTACTCCACATAGGCATTATTTTTTTGATTATCTTCAAGGGGATTTTGGGCTTTTTTTCTTAGTGATGATGAGCCTTACAGTATAGTTGGAAAAGGTTTTTTTCAGGTTAAGATGCAGAAAGGGAATACATGGTTATTGAAGGATGTCAGACATGTGCCTACATTAAGGAGAAATTTGATATCGACAGGGCAATTGCGAAGTGATGGTTGTACTATGATATTTACAGCTGACTCTTGGAAGGTTACCAAGGGAGCTCTTGTAGTGGCCAGAGGTAAGAAGGTTGGAACCTTGTATTTAATCACTGATAGTACTAATGATTGTAATCTTGTGGCTTCAGATGTAGATATAACATTATAGCACTATAGGCTCGGTATGAGAACTGCATATATGGGAAAAAAAAGTGAGTAAGGTTTCTCAAGGTTGGACCTATGAAGAAAGAGAGTAAGTTAGATCTGGTACATTCTGATGTGTGGGGGTCAGATCAGGTATTATCTCTTGGGGGTTCAAGTTATTATGTTACTTTTATTGATGATGCAACAAGGAAAGTTTGGGTTTATTGTATTAGAAACAAATCTGATGTATTTGATACTTTTGTTAAATGGAAATCCTTGGTAGAGAATGAAACAGGCCTTAAGTTAAAATGTCCCAGGTCAGATAATGGAGGGGATTATTGCAGCAATGAATTTCATGATTATTGTTCGAAGAATGGAATCCGTAGGAAAAATATGGTTCTAGGAACCCCACAGCAAAATGGGGTGTCAGAAAGGATTAACAGAATAATAATGGAACATGCTAGGAGCACGAGGATACATGTAGGGCTGCCTCTTTATTTTTGGGCAGAAGCGGTGAGCACAACTGTGTACTTGATAAACAGAGGACCCTCAAGTTCCTTGGATGGAGGCATACCTGAGGAGGATTGGTATGGTAAGAAAGTCGATTACTCATTTGTTAGAGTCTTTGGATGTGAGGTGTTTGTTCATATTGACAAGGATGATAGGACCAAGATAGAGGCTAAATCAGAAAAATGCACTTTTATTGGTTATGGTGGTGATGACTTTGGATTTAAATGTATTAAGGACAAGAAAATCATTCGGTCTAGGGATGTGGTCTTTAATGAGAAAGTCATGTATAAGAAACAGTTGTAGGAAAACAGGGAAGAATCCAAGAAAGAATATGTAGTGGTAGAGGATATTTCAAATGGGAAAGTGACCCATGAATCAGTTCAAGAACCTACTCAACAGGAACCCCAAACTCCTACAGTGAGGATGTCTTCTAGGGTAAGAAAAGAACTTGAACATTTTTCTCCTTCTCTTTATTATTTATTACTCACTGATAGTGGAGAGTCAGAGAGCTTTGATGAAGCAATGCAGGTAGATGCTACTAAGAAGTGGGAGCAAGCCATGGATGAGGAGCATAAGTCTCTCATGGGGAAATAGACTTGGGATTTGGTGAAGCTACTGGAATGAAAAAGAGCATTACAGAACAAGTGCGTGTATAGAGTTAAAGATGAAGAAGAAATAAAGAAAAGATATAAGGCCCGGTTGGTTGTCAAGGGGTTTGCACAGAAACAAGGTATAGATTTTGATGAGATTTTTTCTCCTGTAGTAAAAATGACTTCTATCAGAACTATTCTTTGAATAGTGGCAACAAAATACTTGCACTTAGAACAGTTAGATGTAAATACTGCATTTCTCCATGGTGATTTGGAGGAGGATCTATATATGAAGCATCCAGAAGGATATGAAGTCAAACGTAAAGAGGAGATGGTGTGCAAACTAAAGAAGAGCTTGTATGGCCTTAAATAAGCTCCACGTCAATGGTATAAGAAGTTTCATAGCTTCATGATGGTCTAATGTTATATTAGATGTCATTCTGACCATTACGTGTATATAAAGAAATTTGAGGATGGAATTTATATTATCTTGTGTTCGTATGTTGATGACATGTTGGTTGTAGGTAAAAACATGCAGGAAATAAAAGTACTCAAGAAACAGCTAAGTGAATCCTTTGATATGAAGGATTTGGGGGCAGCCAGAAAAATCCTTGGTATGAGGATAACTCAGGATAGGAAGGAATAGAAGCTAAATTTATCTAAGGAAGAGTACATTAAGAAGGTATTGGATAGGTTTAACATGCAAGATGCTAAACTGGTTGGGACTTGGCAGGTCATTTTAATTTATCAAAGGAGAAGTGTCCCTAGACAGAGCAGGAAAGAAACCAGATGTCCAAGGTATCTTACTCATTAGTGGTTGGCAGTTTGATGTATGTTATGGTGTGCACTAGGCCTGATATTTCCCATGCAGTGGAAGCTGTGAGTAGATTTATGAGTGATCCAGGTAAAGAACATTGGAAAGTAGTAAAGTGGATCCTTCGGTATTTGAGAGGGACCATGGGGATAGTTTTTTGCTACAGTGGATTAGACACCACTTTACGTGGTTATATAGATTCATACATGGTTGGAGATGTAGAAAATATGAGGAGCATGGCACGTTATATTTACACTATAGGTGGGACAGCAGTGAGATGGATTTCACGACTACAGAAGCTGGTGGCTTTCTCAACCACAGAGGCAAGCATAGAGATGATTTGGTTACAACAATTACTTGAGGAGTAGGGGCATAAGAAGGAGGAATTTAAGCTACATAGTGATAGTCAGAGTGCTATACACCTAGCTAAGAACTCTGCTTTCCACTCTAGGACAAAGCATATATAGTTGAGATATCACTTCATCAGGACAACATTGGAGGAAGTTAAGTTGAAGTTGGAGAAGATTCATACCAGTCAGAATCCTACAGACTTGATGACCAAGGTGGTCATAAGGGATGAACTAAAGCTATGTTTAGCTTTGGTTGGCCTTCGCGGATGACAGTGAAGGGTTGAGAACCTTACTTAGTGGAAATCAGTATCCAAGTGGGATTTTGTTATGTTTATGGAGCCTGTTTTCATGTTAGAGTTTGGTACACCTTCCATGTGTTACACTCAGATATTTTTACGGTGGTCCCGCTCGCCAGTGAGCGGGTCAAGGGGGTTCGGGGGGGTGAAGCTCCCGAAGCAAATTTTCATGGGTTGTTTACTAACCCATGGGTAATGGGTAACCGTTATGGGCTATTTTTGGGCCCATGGTTTTTCAGTACCCATTGATTTGTAAAACTACCTCTTTAGCTACCTATTAATGTACTTATAAATAGATGGACATACAATAGGCTTTATATGAGTATGTTTTGTGAAGGTGAATAGTGTGTACAAATTCAAGTGTGAATTCGGGAGGGTTTGTTGAGCACAACTTCAAACAAGATTTGATTATTGTAATTGTGAAGATTGTTGGCTTGTAATAAAATATGAGCAAGTTTTCTTGGTGTATGTAACCCACATCGGGTGAACCACGTTAAATATTTTCTTTGTGTTGTGTAATTTTCATGTCTGTAATTTTATTCATACTTCTTATTATTGTGATTTTGAGGAATTATTCAACATTATATTATATTAATTCCTAACACTCGCTTCCCTTCCAAACCTCAGGATAAACCTAAAGCCCAAATTCCCTCTTCGAAACCTAAGAAAATCTTTATTTCTAAATCGTCTTCTGCAGAGATCCTGATCATTCCCACCTCCAATTCCTTTGCTCTCCTTGAAGAAGGGAAAATAAAAACTACCACAAAAATGGATTCCACCGCTGATCCCCCCTCTCCCCCTCATGTCCACCACCCTCTTGGTGAACCCCTCAGCCATTCCCCCCCTCCTTTGAGGAAGTACCCCCCCTCCTTGGTTGTACCCTCCTCCCCACCTCCTCTTTTTTCATCTCTTCTCCCCCTTCTCAATCCTCCCCTTGCACCCCTTGGCTCATTTTCCTTGGATCCTCCATCCTTGAGCCTCCCCAGCCTGGTCCCCCTTTTTCCCCCTCCCTTAGACTCCACCATCTCCCCTATAGCCATTTATTCTGATGATAGTTTTAATCCCCATTGTACAAGAAACAACAACAAGAAGCTTGATATTGGAACTGAAAAATTCAGCGGACGAACTCTGAGAAATATCAAACTGTAGCAAGAAGCTACTCTTAATGTCGCTCAAGGAACATAGAGCACAATCCCCATGGTGGTGGGGAGAAAATAAAAATCTAAGAAATGAAGATCATCTCTTGGAATATAAGAGGTCTCAACTCTTTTAAAAAGAAAAGAGTCATCAAAGATATAAAGTTTCAGAATTCTCCTGATATCATAATGCTGCAGGAAACTAAACTTAAAAAAGATGATCGTCTCCTGAAAATTTGGCCTAATGCATCCTTTGAATCTCAACCATCAGCAAGGAATTCTGGAGACTTATGCACCTTATGGGATCCCAGAAGCTTCAAAGGTGACTGTGTGCTCAAACACCCCAACTTCCTGTGTATGCTCTTCCAATAAGTTGGTTTAGACTCCACATGGATTGCCATCAATTTCTATGCTCCCAATTTAGAGTCCCAATGTGGGAAATTGTGGAAAGACATCTCAAATTTTATCATCACTTATGGCAATATTTCCATATTAATAATGAGAGATCTCAATTGCCCCCTGTTTCCTTCAAAAAAATAGGGAGGTGCTCCTGCCATACCTATTAGCATGGAATCTATGGCTGACTTAATTAGGGAGAATTCCCTTCTCGACATGGACCTTCACGGCTCCTATTTTACGTGGTCTAACCACAGATTGGATAAGAACCACATCCAAATTAGACTGGATAGATCGCTTTGCTCTCTGGACTGGATCTCTCTCTTTCCTGATTTTTACCTCAATTCCTTCCCTTGGGCTACATCTGACCATATCCCTGTCCTGCTCAGTGCTAATCACAATCTGAATATCAAGAACCCTACCTTCAGGTTCGAGCTTTCCTGGTTTGAGAATAATCACCTGAATCCTCTTGTCGCCAAATGGTGGGATATTAATGTCTAGGGCACTGACATGTTTAGGTTTTCCAGCAAGCTCAAAGAAATTAAAAAATAGTCAAAATTTGAAACACCACGATTTTGGAAGCATCAAGCTCCACAAGAAGAAGTTGTCACAAGATATTTCTAGAGTCTCTGCTCAAATGAAAATCGAGGGGAGATTGGATCATCTTCACCAAAAAGAAACCTCCCTCCTCAGTGAATATCACAGCATACTTCAAGAGGAGGATACCTATTGGAGGTAGTGTTCTAGAGCCTTCTTGCTCGAACAGGAAGATCACAACACCAAATTATTTAACATCACTACCTCCAAGCAAAAAAGAAGAGACAAGATCAGAGAGTTTTTGTCATCCTCAGGTATCTTATTAACCTCTGATTCTGACATTTCCAGTGAGCTTGTATCCTTCTTTTCTAACCTCCTTCAGGTCGACCAACCACCTTTGGAGAAATCAATGTCCTCTATGCTCCAACATATTCCCCAGCTTATGTCTACTGAGATGAAAAATAGTCTAATAAAACCTTTTTCTATGGAGGAAATCCACAAAGCGGTCTTCACCATGAAAGGGGAAAAAGCTCTAGGTCCGGATGGTTTTCCAGCTGCTTTCTTCCAAGTCTTCTGGGAGACCATCAACCAGGATCTCTTCAAAGCATTTAATGAGTTCCAGAATAGTAGCAACCTTATAAAATAATGAAACACCACCTTCTTAGCTCTTGCCCCAAAATATTAGGCCTCAAAATATGTCTCCAAATTCAAGCCAATCTGTTTATGCAACACCACTTACAAGATCATCACTAAGATGCTGCCTTCTAGGATAAAACCCCTAATGAATGTTCTCATCTCTCAGAACCAGAAAATTTTTATTAATGGGCGGCTCATCCAAGGAGGTATCATTACGCTCCACAAAATATCCACTCGGCCTATCACTCAAAATCCCCTGGAATGATCCTTAATCTTGACATGCAAAAATATTTTGATATAGTCAGCTGGCCTTTCTTGATTAGGGTTCTGGAAAAATATGGTTTCAATAAAAGATGGTGCGGTTAGGTCTTCTCTTGTATTGTGACTCTTTGCTTCTCTATTGTTATAAATGGAATTTTGGTGGGCTTCCTCAAAAGCAAGAGAGGTATCAGAAAAGGTGACCCCCTGTCCCCCTTCCTTTTTGTTCTCATGGCTGAATCCCTCAGCAGAGCCCTTGAGGCTGCTAAAAGTCAGTCTGTCATATAGGGTGTGAAAATCACCTCTAGCTTGCCTTTGGCCACACATAGCAAATTTATGGATGATAATTTTCTGTTAAGCATTGCCTCTTTGATTGAAGCCCACGATCTCATGGATATCCTAAATCTCTATGAATATTCTTCTCATAAAATCATTAATTTCAACAAGAGCAACATCTCTTTCATAATTATTGCTCCTAAGAATTAGAGGTAGATTGCTAATATTTTTGGCTGTAAAATTATGGACCTCCTTTCCTCCTATCTAGGCATTCCTCTCTTCTAGGGAAAGAAAACAAAAAATATTTTGAATCCTTTCATCGAAAGATATAAAAAAAATATCACTTCCTGGAAAGGGACCTTCCTCAGCCAGGCTATAGAATTACAACTGGTTAAAGCCACCCTCAAGAGCCTTCCTACATACTTCATGTCCCTTCTCAAATTTCCCAACTCGGTGAAGGAGGTGGAGGAACGAATCCAAAAGCACTTCCTGTGGTCTGGGGTGGAAGAAAAAAAGAGGATACATCTGGTCTCTTGGAAAGAAGTATGTAAGCCGACCTCTCTTGGAGGGTTGGGGTTAAGAAGGATGGCTGATATGAATGTGGCCCTCCTAGCTAAAATTGGCTTGGAAGTTACTAAACGGAAATCTTATCGGGATTTTTTGTCTAAGAGCTAAGTACCTCACTCATAATGAGGATTTTATTACCTCAAATATGATGTGAGGTTTGGCCTTTTAGAATTCTGTTATTATCTCCCTCCCCATTATCTGGGCTGGAACTAAATGGAGGTTTTGAAATGGTAGGCTTATTGACTTCCGACAGGATCACTGGAATGGGGAAGATCCAATACATCGCAACCCCTCATGGGATGCTGTTAAAATAAGTCTCATTAATAGGCATGGAAGGTTATTTTTTGGCTACTGGAATGTGCTAAACTCCATCCCATCCTGGACTATCCCGGATTAGGATGGAATAAGAGAACAACATCAAGTGCTCCTGATTATGCTTAGAAGTGAGCTCTCCTCCATCTATATCCCCTTTTCCCTACCTAAGGATGAGCTTATCTGGCCCCTCTCCCCTTCTGGATCTTTCTTGGTTAAAGTTTCTTACCTCTCCATGCATTGTACTAGATTTGGTCCTCCCCTAACCAAATTCTGGTAGAAGGAAACAATCCACAAAATTGGATTTTTCTCCTAGCTCTCTTCTAAGAATGATTTCCTCTTGGGAGAAAAATTGAAAAGAAGGGGCTTCTCTCTTCCCATTAGATGTGTGCTTTGTGCTAAAGAAATGGAATCCTCTTCCCATCTTTTGATCCACTGTCCCTTTTCACAAGATATTTGGCTTTGGTTTTTATCGTGGATGGGAGTTCTCTGGACCTTTCCAGAGTGCATATAGGACACTCTTTCTCGATGGTGCTCCCCCTTCTCCCATCAAGTAAGGAACAAAAGGATATTTAAAGACCAGGGTCTTGAACTTGATAGTGTGGCCATCAAGATTGCTCTGACTTTCCAGGATAATCTCACCTCTCACTTCTAGACAAAATATCAATAAAAAATTCAAATTTGTAACTCTTAGGAGTGGTAGCGGTTGTTGGAAAATCTCCCTATAAGGAAAGCCCCTGCTTCTGATCATGGTTTAGAGTGATGGCTTCCCCCCCTGGCTAGAGAAAAATTAATATGGATGGATTCTCGAAAGGCAATCCTGGTAAGTCAGTTGGAGGATCCATCCTTTGTAGCTCCTCCAGTTCCATTATCGCTACCTCTACCCACAATCTTAGCTTTGGCACCAACCATTGCACAAAATCCATGGCCATTCTCAAAGGCCTTGAGTAGGCTATCCAAATTGGAAACGATCCTCTCCAAGTTGAAAGTGAATCTCTCAATATCATCAATCTCCTGCAGTCAGCGAACACTAGTCAATGGTCAATCCAAAATATTATTGCTGATATCAAAATCTTGCAAAGGAGTTTCTAGAAAATTCAGTATCAGCACATCCTTTGGGAAGGAAACAAAGCAGCCGACCACTTGGCTAACATCAGAGTTCTCCTTGAAAGTAAATAAAGCTGGAAGGACAAATTCCTGGCCGATATCCTCCAAATTATCAAGAATGACCTCTCTTCCTAACACTGGCTGGTGGAAGTGTGAGCTAACTTGGGTGTCAGCAATGTCTTTATGGACTTCCCAAAAGGCGGTGGTAATAATTCTTCATTTATTATGAAAATACCTTTGGTGCTGAAACATTTAAAGGGGGAGATGTGTCATGATTATGCAGATTTTCCCACACATGGTGTAATTCCTCCCCATAATCATATTATGTACTGGCAAGAGGTTAATGATTTTGAAGTGGATGGCTCCCATGCTCTAGGAAGGATTTTTAAGGCCCTCTAGGATCCCCTCCTTCGTAATTATTCCAAACTTCTCAACAGTATGGGTGGCCAACTGAAATGAATTGAGCCTCCCTCCTGCAACATGGTTAAGGATGATGAGGAGGTCTGGAACATCTTGTTGGAAAATGGTATCACCACTTTTCTAGAGAGAATGGTGGGCTACTCGACCTTGGTCTCGTACGCTGCAATGGATTCCATGTCGAGGGAGCATGTCCAAATTGTTAATACGTATTTTACTATTTCCATGAATGTAATTGCTGATGCTGCAGTACTCCTGGCCACCGGTGATATTTGTTTCAAGCGCTCACTCCATACTGATATGTAGGATTTCATCACTCCAGGTGAAAATCCTATCAAATATCTCTTAGGGTACACTCATGATTCTCATCCTCCCCTATGGGACAGATTTTTTGAAGTCATCATGTGATATTTCACCATTGACATCCGCTATCATCTGGTCTACGGCCCCCACTTTTTTATTCTCTCGCATCTGCGTTGGGGAAAAAAGATATACCTGGCTGCCTTCCTTTATCAATCTTTGGAGCATTCTGTTCAACTGGCTCGAGATGGGGAAGGAGATATCCTTCATCAGGGCTTACTGTACTTGTTATTTTTCACTACTGCCTTACATGTTGATTTAGTCTGCTTTCCCCCCAAAACGGGTCGCCATTTCCATTTTCCCTCGCCTTCCCCTCATCCCTCCTCCACCTCCCTCTGCTCTTCAAGACGTCGTCGTCACCTACACATTTCCTCTAATTTCTACTCGGATGTCGTCATCTTGGGCCCTTCTCACGATGGTTCCACCCCCTTTGCTCCGCCTGCTATCCCCCCGCTTCCTCTTGTTCATTCGTTCCTGTTCCTGGAAGGCGCTGACACTAGTAATAAGGTGATTTCTCCTATCTCCAGCCCTGACAGTTCTCTTGTCGATGACATCCTAGGCCTTTCCAAGCTTTACTCTGACTCCCCAGCCACAGAGCAGATTGAGACGAACTAGCTTGTTGAAGACCCCAACACTCAGAAAGTTGGGGATATTTTGAATTTTTTTGACAGCAAGCCTCATCCTAACACCCCGAAGTCACCTTCGAATATGGATGTTAATCCTGTTGAGCTTGTGGTTGCTGACTCCCAGAGGGATGAACGTAGAGTTGAATTGATGTCCTCTATATTAAACAAGCTCCAAACGTGCCTTCAATGCCCTAAAGGCATGGGAGTATTTCACTGACACTAGAAGGAAGGCCATTGCCAGAGACAGTTCGAAGCTCATCACCCTTACGGATCAGCTTGCTAAGGATTCAGGATCTCCTATGGCTAGAAAAGTTGTCGCTGAACTGAAAAAGATCATATGAACCTCTTCTCTTTTCTCCTGTTATCTTTTCTGTTGTCCTTTTTTGGAATCTTCTAGGGTACTTTAATTCTATATTTTTCTTTTCTAAATCTTGCCTGATGGGCCTTTTTGTATAAGGTTGTGGGGCCTTCTAAAACCCTCCTTTTACCCTATATTCCAAAAAATTAATGTGTAATATTAAATTTCAAATCTATATGATCATTATTAAGTAATTTCAAACATTCCATTCGATGTAAACTTGAGTATCATCTAATATTTTTTTATATATAATTAGAGAACTTAACTTAGAAATTCACAATATTTTTGTTATGTTATGAATTTAAAGGTTTTTAATTCAAGTTTTTATTTAAATGTTTGCATGGTGATATAGTTCTAGTGATTCTATTCTCCCCGAAAGTGATCAAATTATTATTCTTGCAAAAGGTAGGTTTATAATGCATTTGTATGAAATAATCCATTTTTCACAAACTTATTTTTTTGGTCTCTAATAATTTTATCTAAATAATTAATAAAATATAATAACAACACAATCGATAAAATGACACTTAAATACTTTATATAAAAAAATTATACAAAAGACAATCTATATTTTAAAATAGTCACATCTCTAATGTCTACTTTGAAAATTAATACTTAGTATCTAATGAATACAATTTAATAAAATAATAATTTGTATTCAAAACAACCCTTCTTATCTAACAATATTTTAATAAACTAATATTAAAGCAACTAATTAGTCATAGAAAAAATTAATATATCTAACATTAATACCATAATATCAAAGCTATTAATAAATCATATTTTAAACAAACCGCGTTCCCTACTATCTATTTCATCCATGAGAAAATAAGTAGTATAATATAATAAATTAAATTGAATATAATAATATTTTAGATGTAAAAAAAACTTTATTTATATAAACATTCTCTACAAATCACAGTGTCTATTTTTCACCATCATATAAGTTTTTTAATATAATGTAGTATGATATGTATTAAATAAAAATTTAATATAATAATTTTTTTTATATAATTTTTTTATATATGTAAATGTATTTTATATTTTTAATGAGCATATTTTCTACTATGCGCTTAAAACTTGTATGGTAATTGATAGTATAACATGCATTGAATACAATTGAAGATATTAAATTTCAATTCTTTGATATCTTCAACAATAATAAATTATTGTGTCACATTTATTTTACGACTAATTTTTAAATCGTGAATTTCCTTAAATCACACATTGAATTTTCTATAAAACCAATAACTTATATAAATTATAAAATTACGCCTATCAATTTTGTAAATTATATAACACTTATTAATATATGTAGTATATGAGAAATCTAATTGAGTGTCATCAGATTCGTAATGAGGATCCCTAGTTCGAGGGCGGGGTTGGTACTTATCTTACTACCTGGTTTTTGGATTTTGATGATTCTACCATGGTAGTTTCAAAAATGTTGGTTTGGGTTCATCTCCCCAATGTCCCTTTCCCTTTTTGGCACCGTGTGGTTTGTGCTGTTATTGGCGATTGTCTAGGTCATTTCATCAAAATGGATGATGAGCGGTCTAACCAAGGGTTGTTTGTACTTATGCTCATCTTTTCTTTCAAGTGGTTTTTAGAAAAGTTCTTTCGGATAAGATGGAATTAATCCATTATAACTTCAAGTGGATTCAAACTATTGATCATGAGAACACGACCTTTTGTTGCCAGTTTTTGCCATCACACTAGGAACCTTCAAGAACCTTACCCGCTAAATCAAAATAATCAGAAGAACAAAGCAGTTTCTAAGTGGCCAAAAGGTTGGGAGCCATTCTCTATGCTAGAAGTCTAAGATAATCCAAATGATATGACTTTCGAGATTCCCCCTGTTGATGGTGGTGCCAAATAGACACATGTATCTGAGTCCTCTTATTCATACCCAAATAAGGGAAGCTTGTGTCTTATCCCTCACCTCTGAATTGGACCGTATAGGCGTCCCAATGGACTATTTGTCACGCATATCCTTTCATCCCATAACTTTTATTCATGAACCATGAAAACCAAAGGTTATTTTATAAAATTATGGAGAGTTTTTGTTTTTTATAATTCGGTTGAAGGTTTATTTAGTGAAACAACACTTGAGTAATAAATGAATCATTTTAATATTAAATAAATTGTTATATTTCCATCCTGGGTTAAAATTTTCCATTTGTATCATCCTTAAGTTAAGGTTGTAATGTCATCTAATAATTTATTTAGGGCTGGTCTATTCACCCTCCCACAATTAAACACACTTAACTCAAATTCCTGTAATAAATAATTCTTACTTTGAAGGAGAAATTTGAATGGCACTAGTACACAGGGTGGAAGGGCCTTTTGTAAAAATTCCGCATATAACTACTAAAAAGGTTATAAAACTAAATTTACTTCTCTACAACACCTCTCAAGGGACCCATTAAAAAATGACCCATACATTGCATTTAAAATATTATCACGCTAACCATTCAACATTTTTTTTTTAGGAAGACATCCGAACCTTGGTGTTTTAATCTCAAAGCCTAGTAGGCTGATCCACATTGGATGGAAACGATCCTCTCCAAGTTGTGAAAGTTGAATCTAATACTCATCAATCTCCTCAGTCCAGCGAACACTAGTCAATGGTCAATTTCCAAAATATCTTGCTGCTATCCAAATAATCTTGACCAAAGGCGTTTCTGAAAATTCAAGTATCAGCCATCCTTTGGAGGAAACAAAGCAGCCGACCACTTGGCTTAACATCAGAGTTCTCGAAAGTAACTAAAGCTTGGAGGACAAATGCCTGGACGATATCCTCCAATTATCCAGAAAGACCTCTTTCCAAACACTGGCTGGTGGGATTTTTGAGTGGACTAAATTGGGTGAAAGCGCATTGGGCTTATGGACTTCCCAAAAGGCCTCCGGTTGGTAATAATTCTTCATTTATTTGAAAAAAATACCTGTGGTTGTGCTGAAACATTTAAAGGGGGAGAGTGTCCCATGATATGCAGATTTTCCCCAAACATGGTGTAATTCCCCCATAATTCAATATGTACTGGCAAGAGGGTAATGATTTTGAAGCTGGATGGCTCCATGCTCTAGGAAGGATTTTTAAGAGCCCTCTAGGATCCCCCCTTCGTATTATTCCAAATTTCTCAAACTAGTATGGGTTGGCCAAACTGAAATGAATGAATTGACCTCCCCACAGCAAACATGGTTAAGGACTGATGAGGAGCGGTCTGGAAAATCTTGTTGGAAAATGGTCCCCACTTTTCACGTAGAGACATGGTGGGGGCTACTCGACCTTGGTCTCGTACGATTGCAATGGATGCCAGGTCGAGGGGAGGCCATGTCCAACTTGTTAATCCGTTATTTTCCTCTTCTCATGGAATGTATTGATGATGCGGCAGTACTCTGGCCAACGGGTGATATTTGTTTCAAGCGCCCCACTCCATAATGATATGTGGATTTCACACTCAGGCTGAAAACCTATCAAATATCTCTTAGGGTACACTAATGATTATCACCTCCCATAGGGACAGGATTTTGGAAGTCTATGTGTATCTTCACCATGACATCAGCTTATCATCCTGTCTACGGCCCCCACTTTATTCTACTTCGGCATATTGCGTTGGGAAAACAAGTATTACCTGGGCCTTCCCTACATCTTTGGAGCATTCTGTCCCATGGCTCGGATCAGGGGGAACGGAGAATCCTTCATAGGGCTTACGGTACTTTTATTTGCCATACTGCTTACATGTTGCATTAGGATCTGTCCCCACAAATAAGGGTCGCAATTTCATTTTCCTCGCCTTCCCACCCTCCTCACCTCCCTCTGCTCTTAAGAGTCGTGCGTAAACCTACAACATTTAACTCTATTTTACTCGGATGTCGTTTCATCTTCCCGGCTTTAATCGATGGTTCCCCACCCCCTTTGATCCGCCTGCTAAATCCCCCCGCTTCCTCATTGTTATGCGTTCCTGTTCCTGGAAGGCGCGACACTAGTAATAAGGTGATTCCTATCTCAGCCCTGACAGTTCTCTTGTCGATGACCCTCTCGGGCCTTTCAAAGCTTTACATCTGCACTTCCCCAGCCAAAGAGCACGATTGGACGGAACACTAGCTTGTTGAATGCCCCCCAACACCGAAAGTTGGGATACTATGTGATTTTTTTGAGGCAAGCCTCATCCTAACCCCGAGTCACCTTCGAATTGGATGTAATCCTTTGAGCTGTGGTTGCATGGTACTCCAGCGGAGGAAACGCTAGAGTTGAATTGATGTCTTCTCATATTAAAAACAAGCTTCCAACCGTAGCTTCAAGCCCTAAAGGCAGCCTGGCGAGCTATTTCATGCAACACTAGAAGGGTAAGGTACCATTGCCAGAGACAGTTTCGGAAGTCATCTACCTACGGATCCACGCTGATAAGATTAAGGATCTTATGCTAGAAAACGTTGTAGCTGTTGAACTGAAAAAAGATATATGAACCTCTTCTTTTTCTCCGGTTATCTTTCCTTGTTGTCCTTCTTTTTGGAATCTTTCTAGGGGTACTTAATTCTAATTTGTCTTTTCTAAATATTGCATGATGGCCTCTCTTTTGTATAGGTTGTGGGGCGCCTTCTATACAACCTCCATTTTCCCTATATTCCCAAAAAATAAGTGTAATATTAAATTCAAATCTATATGATCCATTTTACGTAATTTTCAACTCCTTCATTCGATTGCTTAAATGAGTCTCATCTAATATTTTTTATTAGAATTAGGAGAACTTAACTTCGAAATTCACATATTTTTGTTATGTATGAATATATACCATGTTTTTAATTCATAGTTTTTATTTAAAGGTTTGCCATGGTGATTAGCTTCTAGTGATTCGAGTTCCCCGAGGTGATCAAATATTCTCTTGCAAAAGGTAGGTCCTTATGCATTGATTTAACCATGAATCCATTTTTCAAACAACGGATTTTTTTGGTCACTCTAAAATTTATCTAATAATTCCAAAATATAATAACAAACACAAACGATAACATGACATTAAATCTTATATAAAAAAATTATACAAAATGACAATCATCAGTTAAAATTAGTTCACATCTCGAATGTCTACTTTGAAAAATAATACTTAGTATCTAAGGATATACAATTTAATAACATACTAATTTGCACGCAAAACAAACTTCTTATCGTAACCAACTTTGCAATAAACTAATATTAAAGCAATAATTAGTCATTAGAAAAAATTAATAATCTAACATTTACTCCATCATATCAAAGCTATATAAATAATATTTTAAACCAAACGCAGTTCCCTACATCTTCTTTCATAATGAGCAAATAAGTAGTTATACTATAATAAATTTAAATTGAATCTAATCTAATAATATTTTAGATCGTAAAAACAACAGTATTATATAAACATTCTTACAAATCACAGGGTCTATTTCACCATCATATAAGTTTGTATATAATGTTAGTAGGATATGGTATTAAATAAAAATTTTATAACATATTTGGTTTATATATTTTTTATAGAGTAATGTTATTTTAGATTTTCAAGAGCCCTATTTTCTACTAGCGCTCTTAAACTTGTATGGGTACTTGTACGGTAGTAATTAAACACGCAATTGAATATCAATTGAAGATTATTAATTCTCATTCTTTGAGTAGCTTCAAACAATAATAAATATGTGTCACATTTATGTTATCGACTATTTTTTAACTCGTGACTTCCTTAAAATAACACATTGAATGTTTCTAAAAAAACCACATAACTTAGATAAAATTAAAGTAGCATCAATTTGTAAAAGTTTATAACACTATTAATAATGTAGGATATGAGAAATCTAAATTGAGTGTCAGCAGAGTCCGTATATGAGGATCCCTAGTCGAGGGCGCGGACGTTCCCTTTCGGTACTTATCTTACTACCTGTTTTTGGATAATTGATTGTATTACTTCCTCCCCGCTTCCCCTATCCTTTGTTTTCTCCTTCCACTTCCCTTACCATTGCATGCGTAGTTTCAAAAAGTTGGTGGTTCATCCACACCATATGCCCCATTCCTTTTGTGGCACACCGGTGGTTTCGTGTGTTTATTGGCGATTGTCTAGGTCCTTTCATCTCAAAATGGAGATGCGCGTCTAACCAAGTGGTTGTTTGGACATTTGCTATCTTTGCTTTCCAAGTGGTTTTTTTTTTAGAAATAGTTTTAGGATAAGAGGGAATAATCCATTATAATTTCAAGTGGATCAAACTATTGATATGGATGCAACACTAGCTTTGTTGCAGTTATGCCATCAATCGGAACCTCTCACAGAAACATTACCCCGCTAAACAAAATACTCAGAAGAACAAAGCGTGTTTCATTTGGCCAAAAAGGTGGGAGCATTCTTATGCTAGAAGTATAGCTAATCCAAAACTGCCTAGGACTTGCGAGATTCCCCCATCCATGTGATGGTTGGGTGCACAAATAGAACATGTATATGCGTCTCTTATTAATAACCACAATAAGGGAAGCGAAGCTTGTGTCTTGATACTCCACTACCCTGGCAACGTAATTACGGCCGCATGGACTATTGTCACGATTCTGTCATGCCCATAATTTTATTCAGAAACTCAGAAACCAAAGGTTATTTCATAAAAAAATTGGAACAAGTTTGTTTTTTATGTAAAATTCGGTGCAAGGGTTTAGGGAAAACTCTTGAGAAATAAATGATCATCGTAATATTAAAATAAATTGTTACATTTCCATCTTGGTTAAAAAAGTTCCCTTTGAAATCTTATTTAATTGTGTACCAAGTCATCGAATAATTTATTTTAGGGATAGGTCTATTCACCCTCCATCATTAAAACACACTTAAATCAAATTCGTAAACTAAATAATTCTTACTTAAAGGAGAGAAAGTTTGAATGGATAAGTACAAGGGTGATGACGGGCCTTTTGTAAAAAAAAAAACTCGCATAACACTCAACAGGTTATAAAATAAAATTTACTCTTCTCCACCTCTCAAGTGTATCCCAGTAGTAAAAAATGACCCATTACATTGTCACTTTAAAATAAACCTAACATCAAAACTTAGTTTTTTATGAAAAACATTCCTAAACAGGATGTTTTCCAATTAACCCATAGGTCTAAGGATTACCAATCACCCTAAACCTTTCTATGGAAGGTTCTTTTATGATAACCTTTTAAATTTCCTCATTTTTGTTTTGCAATTTAAGGATAGAGAGGGAAGTCGAGGAAGAGAAAGGGGAGCTGGGAGGGATACACACAACCACAAGATTATTACTTTTTTTTTCATTATTTTATTCCACCCCTCCAGGTTCGTGATTGTAAACGTATTTGCCTAGTGTTATACATTATCAAGTATGTTCCCTTATTTGGAATTGGGTATTTAACTCTTCTTCAAGATCTATTAAAATATTTATTTTGCCCCAAAAATATCTAACGTGCTCTATACACAAGTAGATGAGAATCTTTCACTATTATAGTCATTTTATTTCTTATATATCTACCTATTATAATAATATCAAATATATTGAAATAAATATCTGAGCTTCTTGGTTATGATAATATAAGAAAAATACAATAGTATTTAAAATAGTAAATTTTTCAAATACACTACAACACACACACGGTAAACCCATAAAATGCCTCGGTTCTCAGAAAGCACAGACTGTGCCAAAAAGTTTTGCAAGGGTTGATTACATTAAAAAAAATTGCAGGTAGAGTTCAATTGGTTGGCGGGTTCAAAACCAACCCAAAATATTAAAAGGTAATAAAAAAAGTGGGGGGGAGGGGTCAAACAACCAACCCCTTCATATCTAATGGGGTGGGGGGTGGCGTCGGAAACACCCCCCATCCCCTACTGTCCACTAAAAAAAAAGATGTGGCGCAGCCGCAGCGTAAATAGCATTCAATCCGTAACTCCATTTTTTATTATTATAATGTTTAGTTTATATATAAACAATGTTTACTATATATACATATAAAATATATACTAAATTAATACAAAAAAAAACGATATTATAAACATAAAAAATTTATCTATTGCTTAATTCACTATCGTTGTTCTAAAGGAACGATATTGAGTTGTTAATAATACAATAATTGAATTTATTTTTTAGTAAATTTTGGATAATGAAAACAGATTTATTTCTCAAACTATAACTATGAGGGAAGAAAAAATTTTAAAACATTCCATAAAATTAATTTCACATTACTGATCTTTAATGGAATATATATACACTTTCATTCTCTTATATGACTATATTTATATTTTTTGTTAATTCTATATAAGATTAAACTTGGAGAAAAAAGCAACACTCTACACAACTAAAAATTTAGTGAAGGATATTCTTACTCATTTTAGAAACAAAATTAAAACATACCAGTCCTTTCTTTCAACTTAACTTAGAATGCACCTATAGATTAAAATCTTTCAATCTACCTTCACTTTAAAAAAGGAAGAATTAAACTATTCCATTTTCCAACAAAAACAAACAAGAATAGCACATTCTTTTCTCAATACCTCTTGTTTTTTCACCAAATATACATGGATATATTATTGCCAACTTATGAATGCTACAATTTTAGCAGAATTTCATTTCAGACATATAAAAAAACTTATGTTTTCCGTTCAGTATAGCATTCAACAACAGTTGCGAAAAATACCAAATCCCAAATAATCTTTACAATGAAATGGCAACTTATTTATTCCTGTAAGACTAATTCCTTTCAATATGGTAAACAAACTCTAAATAATCTTTCTACATTCGCTAACTTATTTCATTCATTGAATAAATGAAATATTATATCTTTATTTCAAGCATAAAATATTACAAAATTCCACTAGAGGTGGGTATAAAAATATGATAAATGCAACAAGGAGATTCTAAACAAGGTCAAGCACAAGTCTTCTTGCATCTCTCCTCCCAACTTGAGCTTCAAACTAGCATTCTTCAATCTTCCAAAACTAGGATCATACAACAAAGGAAGGGGGGATACGCAACGCTCTCTACCAAAACTTTAATCCATTAAGAGGAGAATCCATCCCCTCAATGGGCCTTGAGCCTGAAAAAAGGAACCATGAGGGATCTTGAGAAACATTTGACAACTTTCAACAAACATGGCTTTCACAAAACCACATACAATTTAAAATATTCAACATAACGAAAGTGACATATTCAACAAGTTTGCAACTTCTCAAAAAATAAAAAGGTTTTAAATCAAACCAAATGGAGAACGTACTATGGGAAACCACCTCCTTATGTCTCCCAAGTGAAGCAGGATTTTCACACTAAGCCTCCAAGTGCACAAAAGAAACAACAAAATATCCTTATTTCTCCCTTGCAAGTATGCAAGAAAATGACCATGATTTTCTTTTCACTCCCCATAGGTTAAACTCCTAATAACACTCCCAAAAAATGCATTCCTAAAAAAACTCTCATTTCCTTCCCCAATTTTCCCATGTGTCCTTCTACCACACCCAACTTAAGGCATACTACCCAACAACACAAAATAAAATTCACAAAAATTAAATAGACTCAACAAGCACTACATTTTCACATCCAAAAAAATAATAAAAAAATAACAAAGCTGGAGAGCCTACCTCTCCACAAGATTTGACACCTTTAAGTCAAGAATAATCCAAGCAAATCCAAAAAGTGTTTTCCAAATCCAAAAGTGCACAAGAAAAAAAATGAACAAGTAACCCTGATTGCAACAAAATCCATCAATAAATAGAAATTGAATGTGATGGTGATGAGGTGGCTCCATGTAGGATGCCACTTCATCATTCCTCCATTCCAACACTCAAGTAAACACACAATTCCCAATACAATAAATGATCATGTAAGAGGTAAGATAGCCCACATAGAAAAAAAAATTGCACACCAAGCCTTATAAGGAAAACATTTATTGTGAAAAGAATAAAGTGCAATAATTTTTCATTGTACTACACTCCAAAAAGGATAAATAGTTCAAAACTAAACTCCCTAACCCATAGGTAGAGTTTTTGGGAAAATTTATAAAAAAATGTGACAAGCTTAGCTTATCCCACAACCCTCTAAATCGACGTGTTGGTGCTCAATTTAATCTCACCCTGTTCGTTCAATAATGTCTTAGTCTGCATAGTTTTAAAGTTTTCTCTGTCTCCCTATATTGATGTGTGAAAGATTATTCTTTCATTTGGTTGCCATGATAATTCCTTTTCTTAGGTCGAGGGTCAGATTAAGTGTAGATATTGTGTTTCGTTTCTCTGTCCATGAGAAATAATTTGTAATTCTGGTGTGAACTCAGGTTTTCCCCTTCCTTCTCTTTCTCCATAGTCATTTTTTCCTTGTCAAGTTTTGTCCCAACATCTGTGGAAATGTGGTCCTTTCTGATTGGATGCAGCTCGGTGGGTCTTTTTGTTGAAAAGTTCCACTCTTGTGACATTTGTAAAAAATACCAAATTGGCCCCGCATCCCTGATAGCATCTAATTGGTTATTTAGCAAATATGAAGCGGTAGGGAAAAAGACTTACTTTGACCCCGAAGAAGGACACGTGGAATTTTTTTAAGTTACAAGCGAGGAAGCGGGTCGGCAAAATGTTTTGAAGCTCTAAGACCCGCTTCAACTCAAAGCTTGGAAACGTGGAGGGCCAACGCTCATTTGAGAATCCACCTCTGGGTCTTACCTCAGCATTTGCGCCAAGGAAAAACATGGAGGCTTCCGCTGGCTCCTCTCTATACTTTAAATTTTCAAGTGAATTTCTAAGGCCTAGGACATGCGTAATGCCCATGCCTTTTTTGGGACCTTCCCCTATACTTTTCTTTTAAAGAATCACCGAAGGGACAAGTGGAGGTTTCTGTTTGATCCTGCCTATACATAGACTTTTGAATATCCGAAGAAAAATTCTCAGACCCTAGGCACGTGGCGCCTTCCATTGGTCCTTGAAGTATATCAAAAAAAAAAATTAGGCTGAGACACGTGGTGAGCCCATGCTTGTTTAGAGTCTCCGCTTTTCAGCACCATATCAAAATTTTTCCAAAGAGACATGTGGAGGATTCCGCTGGCTCCTTTTCATACTGACACATTTTCGAAGACCAAAAGGGAATTTTTTTGGGCCCAGGGAATGGGAGATCTTGCACTCATTTGAGGTCCCGCCTGTAAAATTCATCTTTGAAGTTGTGCCAAAAAAACACGTGGAAGGCCCATGCTCATTTGGGAACTTTCCTTTATACTTCACCTTTGCAGTTGCGCCAAGGAAACACATGGAGGTTTTTGTTGAATCCTCTTTACGCTTGGCCAACTCAAACTCACAATGCATGTATGTGGAATAATACGTGAACAGCCATTCATTTATGAGAGGCAAAAATGTAGGCATCCATGTGTGGGAACTCATTTCTCAAGGTGTTTTCTTGAGGGTGAAAATGATTGCTTGTCAGATCCATCTCTACAGAGCCACCTAAAAATGATTAAAAAGGGGATTTATCGCATGAGAGAATAAAATAATTATTAGAAAGATTTTCAAAAAGCTATGGCATGGCTTCTGAGTCGTGGTTGAAGGTATGAGAAATGTGATCAATTCATGATTTTTCCACCTGGAAGCTTCAGGTGTAAACTTGTTAATCGTCACTTTCTGAGACAAATTGGTAACAAGAAAATGATTCCTCTAATATTATTCTTTTTGGGGGAAATTTTTTTTAGTGAGTGAGTGAGTAAATTGTATAAATCCAGTGAGGATACTCTTTCAAAATGTCGAGGGGTTTAATTTTTATAATTAAATTTGACAAAGCCCATCTTCCTGAGAGACCATTAATCATGTTTTAGATTTTATCATGTCAATATCGTTACGAGTGTACAACCATGGACAATCTCTAATACTATTCAAGAAAATTTCCCCTGTAGATAAATCTAATAGATCTTGAATTAATCTATGTTGATCTTGGGAAAAATTGTGTCTACTTTTATTTCAGAATGTTTTTCAAATGGTTTTGATGTTCTTGTTGCAATATTATGTTAAAATCCCTTCAAACCACAAAATATCTTGTCCTTGTGATATTTTAGTGGCATTATCCATTACATTATGAAAGGATCCTTCATCTTGTAATGAGATAACAATTTAAAATCACATTACTGTCATTTTGTTGATAAAGATTGTATGTAAGCCTTTTAGTGTATCTTAGGTGTGAGGAACCATGGGTTGTTAATGTTTAATTCAGTCTTTAGCTTGATGTTTTGTGTTGAATTATCAAATATTGTGTGAAAACATACAGATCTGGGGCTTCATTGATGCACACCTTCTGGTTGAAGAAATATTTTGGCTATTCTGAAGCATTTTGTATATTAGTTTTCAAATTTTTGTAAAGGTTCTCAAAGATCTGGTGAAATCAACTTCATCTTCCTTTAATCTCCCACCAAATATTTCAAATAACTATGAATCCTACCCAAAGTACCCTTGTTTGTGCTATGTATCCACAAATAAAACAATTCTAATGCCAAAATATACAAAACCTAGCAGGTTTTAAGTGTCTTTAGTAACCTGAACCGTGTTCCAAAAATATATCCGCTCTTTAGACGTGACAACTTGTGAGAGTTAAATTGTGTTGCATTTATCATATTTACTCAAGGTTATCTTGAAAACTATGCAAAGAAGGATATCTTAATGTCCTTCACCAATAGAGGTTACAAAACGGGTCCTCTCATCCTTGTCAAAAGGCATGGCCTAAAGTAGTGAGGATAAATCAAATCCTTGATGAAGGTGCTATACATTTCTCCAATGCCCAAGTGACAAAGAGCCAGCTGAATCCGTTCCCCAACTACAAAATGACTTATGATTCATCTGTCTGTGAGTGTCTTATTAAATCTATGGTGTTGTTTGGCTTCCAAGGGAGAATCAATTTGGATACTAACACCATTTTGGCACTATTATCGGGGACTATTTGAACAAAGGTGTACACATACCGACCCATGTAATGTTTCTTACATGATCTAAGTGTGAATACATTGTTTAAACATCATCCTGTGTTGAGATTTGTAAGAATTGTGTGAAGTTACATGTTTTGTGTGCAATACTTCTTGTTTCTAGTGGTTATTGCACTAAATTTATATCCTCAGTGATAAATACTGGTTAAGGAAGGTCAAATCTACTAAGATTTGCAAGAATTAAGTGCTGATAGTTATTTGATAATTCATTTATAGTGCATTTTCTCAACTAAGATGAAAATCCTTAGTGGCGACTCTATGTTGATTTGAATTTTGATAAATACCAGTGCCTTACCCTATATTAAGTTGAATTTGTCACTAATATTTGAAAATATGGAAAGAATAAGATCTTTATTCACTAAATACCCTACCAAAAATTTGTTTCTATACCTGGGAAAGACAAGTTCAGAAGGAAAAAGAGTCTAGAAAATAGTTGGAGATCAGGAATCGAGAAAAGAGTTATCCATTGTGGAAAGTGATTAGCCTGCGATTGAGGATTACCATTCTTCTAAAATTGATTTTGAATCAGGTAATGTTTATATAGAATTGAATTATCCAACTGGAGAGGGGCCTTCATTTGTGTCTAATAAGTGTGCTTCTGAGTCTGTCCCTATATTTTCCAAATTTGATAAGGTTTTCCACAAAACAGAGTCTTTAGAGGACATTCATTTTGAAAATTATACTCTTGTGTTCCAAAGACCTCTTATCCCTTGTCATTTTGTTTCTCTTCTAAGATCACCCCCTCAAGGCAATATGGCCAAACCTCCACCTAGGCCTCCATTTGTTGTCAACACTTTTGGACCTATAGATTTTAGAGGTATGGTTAGATATCCAAATGTAGTGCCACAAGACGTTAGAAATAGACTACCTAAATTTCAAGGGAATAATGCTATCACTGGCGATCAACATTTAAAACTTTTTCTCATTATGATGGAAGAATTTGAGAATGAATTTGAGGATGTGTATATAAAATTATTTATTCATACTCTTGAGGAGGATGCATGTGACTGTTATAAGTATTTTCCAGATAACTCAATAGATTCATGGACATAAATTTAAAATTCTTTTAGATTGCAATATGGGGATAAGACAGATCCCAAGTTTCTTTTTTCTAAATTTTAAAATATTAAGAAGAATTGTAATGAATATGTTCATGACTTAAATACAAGTTTTAGTAAGACCCTGTATAGGCTACATGTAATCCTGAGGCCAAGTGATGTTTCCTGTCTAATAAATTTTTGAAATGCTTTTGACATAAAGGATGCCTATTATTTAAGGGACAAACACCCAAGAACTTTAACGTAGGCCTTCACCATGGCTTTGCAGATTGAAAACAATATAAAAGTTGTTTCTAAGACTCTTAAGAGGGAAGGTATCAAGCTGATCAATCTAGAGAAGCCTCAATCAAGTAAGTCTGTGGATATAAAAGAGGTTGTAAAAACATTGGTCGGAGCTGTTAAGGAAATATCCTATAAACTTTCTAGAGCAGAGAAGTGGATTGGAAAAGGCTCCCAAGGTCAGCACAAGCCACAAGGTCAAGAAATATTTTCAAATCATCCTAGAGGTGATCATAGATCATATGACAAGGGTAAAGGGCCCGTGGGATTAGGAAATAGATATCCCTAACCCTAGAAAATTAGATTGGTGCCTGATTCTTTAGATGTCAGAGTTACTACTATGGAAGAGGTCCATGATATGGACTGGTGTGCTACATGCTTCATTCCCCATTCCCTATGTGATGAAGAAAAAGAAGTTTAGGAACCTAATGATGATGATAAAAATGATGATGCATGCATGATGAATTGGTCTACAAGTTCACAACATGGAGAAATATCAACTGAGTTGATAAGTGCTAGAACTGCTACTGATTTCTTGGATTGCATTCACCTGGTATTACCTATTCGTCCCACTCATAGTTTTGAAATTGATATGGTACAATATTTTTAGTTGCCTAATAATGATTTTGAGTACTTACGAGCATCAATGCTTAAAAATTAAGATGGAGGAATTCCTTCAAAAGAGGACATACAGTTGTTAATGAATGCAGAAGTTGCCCAAGAAAATGAATACAATACTAGGAGTAAGGTTTCCAAAGAGTTAAGGCCTCAGGCCAAACAAAAAATTCCAATTCTTACGAGTATCCCTAAGGAAACCCCTAAGAAAGATACATCTGGAAAAGGCTTTGTCACCCTAAAAAAGACTTGCGTTCCTCCCCACGCTCAGACTGTGAAAAATCCCATGCCATCAGATGAAGTTATAAACCTTCCTCCTAATACTACCTTACCCAAGTATGTTCCTTGTAACATAACCCAAATCTTGAGTCAAATCACGATTACTGTTCCTATTGTTGAATTTCTTAGAAACCCTGAGCATAAGAAGATGGCGTTTGAGTATTTGGGGCTTAAGGAAGAAAAGGTCACCTAGGGTAAAAATGTAAACAATGTAGAGTTTCCTCATTCCATTGAAGAATTAGAAAAACCACAAGCATTAGAGGAATTGCGTGAACCACCTGAGGTTTATTTGGGAACTTCTTTGGTTGAGTCTCAGCTGAATGTGGATCCATTTTTCACTACTTTGATTATTAAATATAGGTTGTTACGTAACTGCATGTTTGACTCAGGAGCTTCATATAATATAATACCTCTTGAGGTCATGAATGAGTTGAATATCAAATTAATAGCTGCTTATGGGAAATGTACTGCCATTGATTCAAGAGAGGTGCCAGTAGTTGGATGTGTCAAAGGCTTAGTAGTGTAGTTGGCAGTATATCCAGGCAAGTACTTAACCTTGAATGTAGTAATTATGGATTATCCTGCTAAGTGGGAAATGTTATTATCAAGAAAATTGGTAGCTAGTTCCGGTGGAAGTGTGCAAATGGACATGTCTTATGCCGCTATACCAATTGAGGTCAGCCTTGTGAAGTTATATGGTGAGAAGAAAATGTTACTGTTATACAAAATTCACCCCTCAAGGTAATTGTTATAACATACATCAAATTATTCAGTCCCAATCAAGTAGAATTGATTCAAGGCCCAAAATCATGTTTTGGGGGTCCCCTTGGCTTCTCTCTAACTCCCCCATCTAAGGGAAAAATCCAACAAGTTAGAAAAAATTGAAAAAATCTTAAAAATTGAAGTCGAAGGCTTGTTTAAATGCATTGCAGATCTAGAGGTTACGGATCATACAAAGGATTTTCGTACCAATTTTGGAGCTGAAATAAAAAGGAATCAGCAAAATCAGCTTTCTATGTCCCAGATTGCGCAAGTTTAATAGGGACACGAAGGGCGCGCATTGAAAAAATCACCGCAGGTAAAGAAAATCAGAAAAAGTAGAACTTTTTGTCCCAGGAAGTCCATGGAATAGATGGGATATAGGTATGTGCATGACGCAAAAATCTGATATTCCCACAATTCAGTTCATTGCGGGTGGCACGGAGAAATGTGTCTGGGACAGTCGGGACAAAAATACGCGTGGGACGCGCAAAGGTGAAAAAGATGCAAAAGGAACCATACATTGTGAAAAATGTAGAAGGAAACAACCCTCATGGCTCAGTCAATGGTAGACACATGGGAAAAGGAATCTCAAATCAGGTGATGTGGATATTTTTTTCTGGGACACACAGACGAGATTTTGCCGAAACAACTACAATGAAGAGAAAAGTCAATGTTTGACCTCCCGAACTTCAAACGTCCATAACTTTTGACTCTGAGTTTCAATTTTCATAAAATTGGATTTCTAAATTTTGATGTGGGTAGTTTTATCAAATTAAAAGAAACATATTCAGCTCCAGTCAATTAAGGGTCATTCGCATCAAATGAAAGAAAATGCCTAGCAGACCCAAAATAGCTTCCCGCACTCATAACACCATAACTTTTGCATTTCTCAACAAAATCTCACAAAATTGGTATTGTTGGAATTTTGGCTCTAAGGCAGATGCAAAAAAATCAATAAATATGGTATTTTATGAGAAATAGGTGGATATTTTTCATAAAACTTGTTCGGGTTCATGAAAATGTTTTATTTGGTAGTTGGGAGTGCAGTTAAGAGGCATGGTCATCATTCTTTCTCTACTGCAGCACTGGGGATAGTATGGGGAGCCTTTTACAAGTAATATAAAATAATTTTACTCCACTTAATTCCTCTTACAAGTGGTTGAAGGATAGATTTCAGGATTTCCATTTTCCCATTCTCTCTCTCTTCTCTTTTCTATAAATTGGAGTGTTAGGCTCATTGTAAAAGGAGGTAGTTTAGTAGTAGCAAAATTCTGTCAAAATTTCTTTGTGAAACCAATGTACTACAAGATATTGTAGTGCACTCCTTATATGGTGATCCAGGCACTTATCTTGTAATAGATTTAACTTTGCATTTCGTGAAGCAATAAAATACAAGTTTGTGGCTACATCATCCCCTGCTATGCTTGTTTTCACTCTTCTTTCCCTTTCAACCTTCATTACAAGAATATTGTGTCTATTTTTATGATCTTGCAAGGACTCATTATTATTGTGCATGTATGAAATATTGTTGTAAATGCATTTTTTTAGATTGAGGATAACTGTTATCATCCCTTCTAGTATGCATTTTCACTTCTATTTTTCACACATTGGAAGACTACTCTCACACCCCTCCTTTTCTGGTGTATCACCAGTGTAGTGTAGGATTTCATTTTCATGCATTCTCTCTCCTTGGTCCCTTGGAAATTTATATTAGGAAAGATAGTTTTTCCTGCATTAGAGTAGATTGTGGCAGGTAGTTTAGGAGAAAGAACCAGCTTTCTTTGGAGGTCTATCTCAAGTAGCAAGTCCCACAACTTGGAGATAGTACCCATGTTATCTAATCACACTGTGAGCTCAAGTATATGCACTTGTGTAAACATAAATGGTGTTATGATTCAGTGATAATAGTTACATCTCATTGAGGACCCTAACAATGCTTCTTATGAAGTATTATATACACATGTCAATGTCAGTAACTTTGTGGGCTATGCTGATTGGAAGGAGCATAAAATTGATGAGTGCAAGTCTCCTGAGAAGTTTGGTTCTCCTTGGACCCTGATGTTTGATTGGGCTTGTTCTAGATTAGGTAATGGTTCTAGTATTGTCTTGATATCTCCAAGCCAAGAGGAGTTTAATTTTTCTTTTAAAATCACTTTTGAGTGCACAAACAACATTGTTGGGTATGAAGCACTGCTCTTGGGTGTAAATATTTCATGGAAATATGGTATTAGAGACATTGTTGTTGAAGGAGATTTAGATTTGATAGTAAAACAAGTCATAAAGTTATATGCTACAAAGAATCAGAGAATGAGACAGTATAGGCATGCAGTTTGGGACTTCATCGAAATGTTTGAATGTTTCAATATAATACATCATGATAGGAGCTATAATAATGTAGTAGACAAATTGGTAGTATTCAGATCAAAGTTTGAAAATTAGACAATGTCTCCTTATTGTGAATATGATATTGAAATATTGACGAGGCCATCTGTCGTTGACAATATCAGGAACTAGCAGGTATTTGAAGATGATGCTCAACTCCAATTTTTTTTGAAAAATAGAGGAGAATTTTCTAATAAAAATATAGACTGGGAACCAATGGTTTGTCTAGCTAAAGGAAAAGAGACTTTATTTCGTAAGGACATTATCAAGTTAAAGACTAATACTATTCCCATAGGGTCGACTGCACTAGAATCAAATTTTGATAATGCTTACTACATTGTAAACAGACACATGTTATCCTCAAAATATGTTGAATAATATGACCTAGGCACAAAGGAAAAACCTAGGAGAATATGGCTAGGCAACAATTTGAATAGAGATGAAAAGAAATCATATGTCCAATTGCTAAAAAAGTACCATGACTGATTGGCTTGGTCATATTTAGAACTAAAATCATACAGGGAAGACCCTTTTCAAATTTATATACCCCTGGAAGCTAATTCCAAGCCATTTCGGTAAATACAAAGACCAAATAATTCATTTCTTTACTAAAAAATACAAGAAGAATTGAAAAATTTAAGGGATGGAGGAATTATACAGCCTACAAGGTACTCCTCATGGGTAGAAAACTTGGTACTTGTTAGAAATAAGAATGAGGACATAAGGTTGTGTGTGGACTTTAGAAACTTAAATAAGGCATCAATCAAGGATAACTATCCCTTTCAAAATATGGATAACATGTTGCAGTTAGTTATAGGTTAAGAATTGTTATCTACTTTGGATGGTTTTTCTTGGTATAAACAGGTAGTTTTGAAGCAATCAGAAAGAATCAAAACTTCTCTCTCTACCCCATGGGGTACTTATGTGTATGTAACGATGTCGTTTGGCCTGATGAATGCTGGAGCTACTTTTCAAAGAGAAATTGATGTAGCATTCTTAGGATATATAAATGACTTCATTGTTGTATATCAGGATGATGTGACAAATTTCTCCAAGAAGAAAAGTGATCACCTACAACATATAGAAATTTTTTTGATAAGATGCAGGGAGTATGGTATCTCACTGAACCCTAAGAGATGCCATTTTGGGGTTAAAACGGTAAAGTTGCTTGGACACATTGTGTCAAAAAAATTCATGATTGATCCTGAGAGAGTGGAAGCCATTAGAAAAGTTCTGATTCTAAGAACCAAAAAGGTAATTCAATCCTTTTTTGGGCAGATAAATTTTATTAGAAGGTTTATTTTCAACTTTTCTGAATTGACTATCCCAATCAATAATATGTTGAAGAAGTATCAGAGTATCAAATGGGAAGAATCAATTGTTCAAGCCTTTATTGGGATTAAGGAATCATTGAAGAATGCCATGTTTTAGCAGCCCCTGATTACAAGAAGGATTTCCAAATGTTTTCCTTTTCTTTAGAGAATACCATTACATTTGTCATGTTACATAAGGATGATGAAGGAGATGAAAGGGCAATTGTATTATTTAGTAAAGCACTACAAGGGGCAGAACTGAAGTATACTATCCTGGAGAAACAAATTTTTTCTTTAGTTAGAGAAAAAAAAATATTTAGGCCCTATATTTTGAGTTCTAAATTCATTTCTTATGATCCCCATACCATGGTTAAGGATATACTATTAGAGATAAAAATTTCAAGCAAGAGATGCCGATGGGTAAATAAGTTGCAAGAATATGACATGGATATCCAAACCACAAAATTTGTTAGCGATTTGGGATTACAAAATATTATGGCAGAGAGAAACCTACAAACAGTTGAGGTAAATGAAGTTAAAGAACAAAGGTTGAATATCCTTGAAAATTTGACAAATTATGAATGGTACAAGGATATTATTGTTTATCTTAAACATTTATAGTGCCCTGAGTATTTAAGTAAGAATAAAAAAAGAGCACTTAAGTTATCCTCCCAAAAATACGTCATCACTAATTATGGGTAAGCTTGGAAGAACCCTGGGGGAGTTCTTTTTAGATGTATCATTGAAGATGAAGCCCAAAAAATAATTGATGATTTCCATGGAGGAGTTTATGGGGGGGATTTTTCAGGTAGGGTAACAGCCCATAAGATCTTAAGGGCTGGTTACTGGTGGTCAAATATTTTCAAAGATAAATTGTTTTTGGTTAGGAAGTGTGAAAGCTATCAGGATTTTTCAAGGATATTAAAAGCTTCAGGATCCCTCCCATTACATCCTATATCAATTGAAGCCCCTTTTAAGCATTGGGAGATTTACTTGTTTGGGGAGATTTCTGATCGTTTAAGTGAAGTCCATAAGTGGATATTAGTGGCAATAGATTAATTCACCAAGTGGGTGGAGGAAATCCCCACCAAGAAGGAAAACCACCAAATTGTCATCGATTTCATTCTGAATTATATCATTTATAGATTTGGAGTACCTGCCAAAATAGTTGTTGATAATGCCATGAGTTTTCAAGCTAAACCTTTGGTTGATATGTGTCAAGAATATGGGATAAATTTAAAGTATGCATAAAATTATAATCCTCAAGGTAATGGATAGGTAGAATCGAGAAATAAAAATTTATTGAAAATAATCAAAAGAACCTTGGAAATAAACAAACGAAATCGGGGTGAGTAGCTGAAATTTTTTGTTTTGGCTGATTGAATCACTATTAAAAGAGATACTGTAGAAAGCTCATTTGAATTATTATATGCAACTCAAGCTCTACTTCCCCTACATATGCAATTATCTTCTTACTAGTTTATCCAACAATTAGAGGACCAGGAGGTCAATCCCTATGATTTTCGTATAAATCAAATTGTGGAATTGGATGAGAAGAGAAGAGAGTCCCACCAAAGAAATGTGAAATTCAGGGAGAAATTGAAGAAGCTATTTGATAAAAAAGGGTGAATCTGAGAGCTTTTATTGTGGGAGATCTAGTGCTACTATTTGATAGGAGACATGAGGATAAGGGAAAGCATGGAAAGTTTGATGCATTATGGATGGGCCCTTATTCTATTGACCTTCGGATTGGAAAATACACATTTTTCCTAAAATACTTAGATGGGTAATTGCTTGAGTTTCCTTTAATGCCAGGAACTTGAAACATTTCCTTGAATGATTTCTCAAAATCAAGACACACACAATTGTACAGTGTACAATCTTCTTTTTCTTGTTTGTTTTTTTGTTTTTTTGTTTTGGTTTTTCCTGGTCCTTGGTGATTAGTTTTTCTTTGTTTCTTAGTTCATCTTGGGGGATTGGTTTTTCTCATTCTGATTTATAAGCTTGTCTTTGACTCCATTTCCCAATGAATTTTTGGCACAGGGTCTACTCTTTTGTTCTTGCGACACTCGTAGGGAGTGCTCATCCCTAAGTCGGAGCTGATGTTGGTGCTCAATTTAATCTCACTGTTCATTCAAAAACGTCTCAGTCTGAATAGTTTGGAAGTTTTATGTCTCCCTGTATTGATGCATGAAATATTCTTCTTTCATTTGGTTGCCATGATCAGTCATTTCCTTTGGTTGAGGATCACATTAAGTCCAAATATTGTCTTTTGTTTCTCTTTCCATGAGAAAGAATTTGTAATTTGGGCATGAATTCAGGTTTTTTCTTTCCTTCTATTTTTCAATAGTTATATTTTCCATGTCAATTTTAGTCCCAAAATATGTGGAAACGTGGTCCTTTCTTATTGGATGTGGTCTGGCAGGTCTTTTTGGTGAAAATTGCCACTTTTGTCACATTTGTAAAAATATACCAAATTGGTCGTACAGCCCCGATAGCATCCAATTGGTTATTCAACAAATATGAAGCGACAGGGAAAAAGTATTACTTTAACCTCGAAGAAGAACACGTGGCAATTTTTCAAGTTACAAGAGGGGAAGCGGGTCGGTGGAACATTTTAAAACTCTAAGGCCCACTTCAACTGAAAGCTTGGACATACGGACAGTTGACGCTCATTTGAGGATCTACCTCTAGGTCATACCTTAGTAGTTTCACCAAGGAGACATGTGGAGGCTTCTGTTGGCTCCTCTCTATAATTAAAAGTTTCAAGCTACTTTCTATGGTTTGGGACACATGGAGGGCCTACATCTGTTTGGGGACCTTCCTCTATAATTTTCTTTTAAAGAAGCAATGAAGGGACATGTGGAGGTTTCCGCTGGATCCTACCCATACTTAGAATTTTCAACGGTTGAATAAAATTTCTCGGATCCTAGGCACATGGCACCTTTAACTGGTTCTTAAAATCTTTCAAAAAAATTTCCAGGTTGAGACACATGGTGATCCCATGCTATTTTAGAGTCTCCGCTTTTGGGCACCATATCAAAAGTGCGCCAAAGAGACACATGGAGGCCTCCGCTAGCTCCTTTTTATACTAATACTTTTTCAAAGGCCAAAAGGAAATTTTCTTGGGCCCATGGCACATGGAGAGCTTGCGTTCTTTTGAGGTCCCACCTCTAAACTTCATCTTTGAAGTTACACCAAATAAACACGTGGAAGGCCTGCGCTTATCTCGGAACTTGCCTTTGTACTTCACCTTTGCAGTTGCGCCAAGGAAACATGTGGAGGTTTCCGCTGACTAATCTTTACACATGGCCAACTTGGAGTCACAATGCATGTATGTGGAATAATCCATGCATGAACAATCATTTTTGAGAGGCATGAATGCAGGCATCCATGTGTGCGCACTCATTTCTCAAGGTGTTTTCTCGAGGATGAAAATGATTGCTTGTCAAATCCATCTATACATAGCCACTTGAAAATGATTAAAGAGGCAATTTCTCTCATGACATAATAAAATAATTATTAGCACTCTCTAAAATCTATGGTGTGACATCCCAGTCATGGTTGAAGGTCTGAAAAACGTGATAAGGTCATTATTTGTCCACCTAGCAGCTTCGGGTGTACACTTTTTAAACATCATTATTCCTCGAATATTCTTCTTTTTGGGGGGAAAATTTGGTGTGAGTGAGCGAGTGAATTGTATAAATGAAATGAGGATACTTTTGCAAAACATTAGGGCGTTTAATTCTTACAAGAAAAATTGAGAAATCCCATCTTCCTGAGAGACCATCTGAGAAACTTGTTAGTCTCTTGTGTTTTGAATTTGATCGTGTCTATATGGTTGTAAGTGTATATCCATTGATAAGCTCTGAGACTGTTCAAGAAACTTTCCCCTGATGATAAATCTAATACATCTTGACTTAATCTATGTTGATATTGGGAAAAATTGTGTGTTCTTTTATTTTAGAATGTATTTCAAATGGTTTTGATGTTCATGTTGCAATATTATGTTGAAATCCCTTCGAATCACACAGGATCTCATCCTTGTGATAGTTTAGTGGCATTAGCAGTTTCAGTATGAGAAGATCCTTCATCCTGTAATGAGATAAACAATTTTAAATCACTTTAGTGTCATTGTTTTGATAAATATTATCTATAAGCCTTTGAGTGTATCTTAGGTGTGAGGAACCAGGGATTTTTAATGTTTAATTGTGTCTTCAGCACAAGGATTTGTGTTAAATTCTCAAATATTATGTGAAACTATGTAGATCTAGGGCTCCATTGATGCACAACTTTTGGTTAAAGGAATATTTTGGCTATTCTAAAGCATTTTTTCTGTTAGTTTTCCAATTATTCTAATGGTTCTCAAAGATCTAGTGAAATAAACTTCATCTTGCTTTAATCTCCCACCAAAAATTTCAAATAAATATGAATCCTACCCGAAGTACGTGTGTTTGTGCTGTGTTGCCACAAATGAAACACTTATACTACCAAAATATACAGAAGCAAGTAGGTTTTAAGTGTCTTTACTAATCTGAACTGTGTTTAGAAAATATTTCCAATCTTTAGACGTGATAACTCGTCAAGTTAAATTGTGTTGCATTGATCATATTTTCTCAAGGCTCCCTTGAAAATTGTTAAAATAAGGATCTCTTCATGTCCTTCAGCAACAGAGGTTACAAAACTATTCCTCTCACCCTACGCAAAACGAATGACCTAAAGTAGTGAGGATAGATCAAATCCTTTATGAAGGTGCTATCCATTTCTCCAACGCCTGAGTGACAAAGAAGTACCTGGATCACTACCTTGGATAAAAAACGACCTATGATTTGTCTATCTCTGAGTGTCTTGTTAAATCAACGATGTTTCTTAGCTTCCAAGGGAGAATCAATTTAGATACCAACACGATGTACCAAGTGAAAATCCAAATTTTTAATTTGGGGTGCAATAAAACACACAAAACCCAACATAAATATCACTTACAACAAGGACCACCTAACTCCACAATTATCTTTTTGTCAAATCTCTATTCTAGTTAACCAAATAAGAAGGATTAGCTTAATTAAGAAACAATTATAAATGTTAATAAAGTTACAACCATTACCAAAATTTAAATGCATAAAAAAATTAAAACACATACAAAAATTAAAATTATAATGGAAAACATATCACCCCATGGCCACACATGTGAGGTCATCCTCCCATGGGAAACCTCCTTACTAGGCATGTAAAAACACCACACTATAACATTACATAAGTTGCAAAATTTTGGTCATGTTTCTCAACACCTGACATCCTTCCATGGTTTCTCCCCTCTCCCCTTCGATGTATGTGATAAAATGTCCTGCGACACAAACAAGATACCTCTCTGGCCTTTTGGCCATATTAAAATCAAGACAATATACATATAAAATTGATGATCGTCATTCGACAGTAGCAATTCTAACATCTAGCATCATACAATTACTTATATTTTGGCATTGATAAAAATCATAATTCTATTCAAAACATCCAACATATGCTATGCATTCAAATTATGACATGTTATTATAAAAATATGAATATTGCAAATCAATATATATATAATTGTATGTCATCATTATCTAATGCATTAAAATAAAAAATGTAAACCACATAATGTCAATTTTCTAAATATCTGCACAATCCATCATCTACTGATCAAAATATAATACTCAAATGTCTAAGTATTAGTCCAAAAGTAACAAATTCAAAATGAACTAGTGTTGAAGAGGAGTGGGCACTACATCCCCCTCCCCTTAGACTTGAATTACTCTTGGAAGTCACTATAATAGCTAAGGAAACTAGATCACAATAAAGTGGCATTCTCCCATGTTGTTGCAGTCGCATCATTCTTATCCCACTAGACCCACACCAGGTCAATATCGCGGCCTCGAAGGCCCATGGTCCTAAACTTTATGATGTGCATGGGATCCATTGTCACCTGTCCCAGCTCCTGCACCTGCAATATGGTCAAATTCAAAAAAGGAGAGGGATATGGAATGTTTCTCGTAAGTATTAAAAAAAATGAAATACATCGTGCACGTGAGACAAGATGGGCGGTAATTGTAGACAGTAGACAAAAAAGACCAATATGCTCCAAGATCTCGAAGGGACCCAAAAATCTAGGATCTAACTTAGAGATTTTTCCACAATTGATAGGAATCTAATGAGGCCTGACACGAAGGAACAACTTTGTGTCCACCTCAAAGCTACAATATGTCCTCCCATTATCTACATATTTATTTTTTCTATCATGAGCCTCCTACAACTTCTGTCAAATCATGACAACCTGCTGCTCTATATCCTATAATAATACCATTCCAAGAGAAACCATGTCCTCCAATATGTCCCAATTCAGTGGTTTCCTACACTCTCTTCAATACAAATCCTAACATGGAGCTATACCAATTGAAATTTGAAAAAAAATCTCGTAGAAAAACTCCACCAAATACAAGTACTCCTCCCACCTAGAATGACATACATCCGTAACATATCCTCAAATATGTGATTCACCCACTATGTCTATCCATCTGTCTCTAGATTTTAAGTTGTACTGAAGTTGATACTTGTCCCAAGAGCATGTTGTATGTTAGACCAGAAATGAGAGGTGTATAAGGGATGAAGGTCACAAATAATCTTCTACAGAATCACGTGGAGTCTAACAATCTTATATAATTATAATCGTGCTACTGCAATAGTTGTATAGGTGGTCTTCACCATAGAAAACTAATCCACTTTCAACAATCTATCCACCTTGACCATGATGAAATCATGGTGGTATCTCAACATTGCTATCCCTAATATGAAATCCATGGAAATGGTGTCCCATTTCCACTTTGGTATATAATGAGGGTATAGTAGGCTAGTTGGATGTTGATGCTCAGCCTTAGCCCTCTGACACTCTAAACAATGTGATAAAAACTAAGCTACATATCTTCGTAGACTTCTCTGATGGTATATTTGTCTCAAGCTGGCATACATCTTGTTCACCCTTGGATGGGATGAATAAGGTACATGGTGAGCCTCTGTTAATATATCCTGTCTCAAACCTCCATCTCTAGGTACATAGATCTATCTTCTGTTTCTAAGAAGACCATTTACCTCTAATGAAAATCCACCAAACTTCACCTCAAGGGGTCTCTGAGACTCAATATCTAATCTAGCTGCAAGGTAGAAGCTGTCATGTGGAAATTATTGCAAAATATTGCTCCACAAATCTATACTCACTAAAATAGCCAAAACCAAATGTCCTCATCTACTTAGAGCATCTACAGCCACATTCTCCTTCCCCTTCACACGCTCTATCTCCATGTCGTACCCATAAATAAAATCCATCCAATGCCATTGATGAGCGTTGGGATTCGACTGCATGAAGAGCTGATGAAGAATCAAATGATTAGTCTTGAGAATGAATCTCCTACCCAGAAGGAAATGTCTCAATCGAACCAAGTCATGGAAAACTAATGCAATCTCAAGCTCATGAGTCAGATAATTGAGCTCATAATCCTTTATTTTTTGAGACTCAAAGGCTACTACATGACCCTCCTAAATCAATACAACTCCTAATCCTGCCAAAGAAGCATCTGTGCATATGAATAGCTCTCCCTAAGGATCTGGCACTACAAGAATTGGTGATATCGTAAGACATTATTTTAGTGACTTGAAGGCCTGCTCACATCTATCTGACCAGGTGAAATTCTTCCCTTTCCACTGAAGGGAACTAATGGGGTGCCCAACTTGATAAAATTCATGAAAAAATATCCTGTAATACCCTCCCAACCCCATGAAAATGTGCACATCATTCATACTGGTGAGTTCTCACCAATCAATAATGGATTTAATTTTAGAAAGATCGGTTTTGATACCTTCCCACAAAAAAATGTGACCTAAATACTGCACCTTGGAATTGAAGAATGCACAATTCTCCAAGTTCACGTAAAGTTGCTACTCATGAAGATACTATAAAACCTAGGGGAGGTGATCCTCGTGATCCTCATGAGTAGTAGAGTAGATCAAAATGTCATCAAGGAACATGAGGAAAAAGTGGTATACAAAAGTCTTGAATACCCCATTCGTCAAAATCATTAACACTTTAGGGGCATTTGTCAGACCGAATGGCACAACTATGAACTCATAGTGGCCATATTTTGTATGAAAATATGTCCCTCTGATTACTACCTCTGAAATCCTCAGCTAATGGTATCCTTACTTAAGATCAATCTTAGAAAATATAGTGGCCCCCTTTCATCTGATCAAAAAATCATCGATCTAAGGAAGAGAGTAAATATTCTTGATCCATCCTTCTTCTTCACAAAAATCAATGGTTCACCTCAAAGGGATACACTCGGATGTGTTAGGAATTTCTCGAGAAGGCCATCTAACTAGAACTTGATCTCGCATAGCTCAGGTGTGGTCATCCTATATGGAGTGGATGAGATAGGTTTCACTCCTGGAACCAAATCATTTTAGAAATTTATTTCACATGGGGGAGGAATCCCTGACATCTCTCTAGGAAAAACATAAAAAAAAACTCCTACAAAATGGGGGTGATCATCAAGTGAAGATCTACTAGCCCATTACTCTAACCTATCACTAACTGTAATAACATACAACTGAAAAGCCCATCACGCACACCACTTCAGTTGCATAAGGGAAATAGTGTGAATAGAGATGGGTCTCTTGAATCCAATTATAACTGAATCCACTGCCAAATAATCTGTAAAAGATATAACCTTATTGTTGCAATCAACTCTAGCTCTATCTACAGATAACCAATCCAGGTCAAAGATAACTCCATACAAACCCAATGGAATGATATGAAGATATAAACTAGTGGTAAAGGGTCCTAAGTTTACTACACACTCCTTCACTAAGAATTCTACTAAGATCTTGGCTCTAGAAGCCATATTGACATCCTAAGTAAGGTCTTGAATAACTTCCACTAGCCTGAAATTCTCTACTAAAGATGGAGAAATGAAAGAATCTGAAGAGCCTCAGTTAAATAAAATAGGGATAGAAATACCACTAATGTTACCCGTGGTCTCTATCACTATGACCTAGTGCACTTCTTGGCTAGTTCTCAACTGCTGCATATATCATGTGGCTTCTAGCCATGTCACCAACCGTAGGCTTAGAAACAAGTATGTTACCTTGATTAACAAGGTTTTGAGGGAAGTCTCTCTAATGATGTCTAGACACAAAACATCCATAGCAAGTACCTAGTCCTCTCCATTGAGCAAATAGTCCTCTAGGTGGCCCAATTTTATGTGTTAAATAACTTGATGATCTTGCCATAAATGTCTATGGGTGATGTGGTGGAAGTACTACAGCTAGTTATGCTCGAGGTGGAGCATGTATCCTATCGGGTCCCATGGTTGGACGTCCCATACTACGCCCTCTTTGAGCATCATGACACTATGGAGGTCGAAAGGGCAAGTTGAGTCTAATGTTGTTATTGTTGAGGAGGTGGAGGAGGGAAGAAGGAAGACTGTGTTAAGGTTTTATTGAAATGAAGAGGAGGAGATGATCCGCCCTCGATCTACTATCCTTTAATCTTTGTATGTGGCTCTTCAATTTATAACGAACCCATTGAGTCTAACCCCTGGTTTCCTATATAATATAGGCCTTAACCATGACCGCTGATAATGTCTATGGGTAGTGAATGCATACTTCTTCACCGATGTCTAAGTTCAATCCCTAGATGAACCTGTGTACTCTATCCTGATCATCTTGTATGTAATCCACATACTGAAGTAGATGTAAAAACCATCCCTCATGTTTGTATTCAAATTGATTCTCTCTTGGAAGTTGAGCACCCTCAAAAATTTAACAAGATACTGAGAGAAAGAAAAATCATGGTATAATTCATTTCCTATCTGGGGATGGGATTCAACTGACTCTTTGTCACTCAGGCATTGGAGAAATAGATAGCACCATTATTAAGGATTTGATCTACCCTCACTTTTTTGGGTCGTGCCTTTCAAATAGGGTGAGAGGACCCATTTTGTAACCTCTCTTGGTGAAGGACATGAAGAGATCCTTCTTTACACATTTTTTAGGGGAACCTTGAGAAAATATGATCAATACACCACAATTTAACTCTCACCAGTTGTCACTTCTAAAGGATGGAGATATTTTCTTAATAAGGTTTAGGTTACTAAAGACACTTAAAATCTACTTGCTTGTGTATATTTTGGTAGTAGAATTTGTTCATTTGTGGATACATAACACAAACAGAGGTACTTCAAGTAGTATTCATGGTTATTTGAAATTTTTGGTGGGGAATTGAGAAAGATGAAGTTAATTTCACCAGATCTTTGAGAAAATTTACAACAATTGGAAAACTAACAGACATAATGCTTTAGAACAGCCAAAATATTCCTTTAACCAGAAGGTGTGCATCAATGGAGGCCCAAATATGCACAGTTTCACACAATCCTTAAGAATTCAACATGAAGGCTCGAGCTAAATACTCAATTAAACATTAACAACCCCTGGTTCATCAATCCTAAGATACACTCATAGGCTTACAAATAATCTTTATCAACATAGTCGAAGTAAAATGATTTTAAATTGTTTATTTCATTACCAGATGAAAGATCTTCTCATAATGAAATTATAAATTCCAAAATACAAACACATGTATGAGATCTTTTGTGATTTGGAGATATTTTAAAATTAGATTGTAACAGGAACAAGAAAAACTATTTGAAAGACATTCTGAAATAAAATTAGATGTAATTTTTCCCAAGATCAACACAGATTAATTCGAGATTTATCAGATTCATCAGTAGGGGAAAGTTTCTTGAAAAATCTCAAAAATTTTCAATGGTTGTACACTTGCAACCATCTTGACATGATTGAAATCTAAAACACAAGAAATTAACAAGTTTCTTAGATGGTCTCTCAGAAAGATGGGATTTCTGAATTTGTCTCATAAAAATTAAACCCTGAACATTTACAAGAGTATTCTCATTGCATTTATACAATTACTCACTCACTCATCCTGAATTTCCCCCCCAAAAATAAGAATATTTGAGGAATCCTTTGCTTGTTACAAATTTGTCTCAGAAAGTGATGTTTAACAAATTTACACCCAAAACTACCAGGTGGATGAATCATGAACTGATCAAATTTCTCACACCCTCTACCATGACTGGGATGCCATATCATAATTTTTGACAGTATTCTTAATCATTATTTCATTCTGTCATTCGAGAAATCCCCTTTTTAATGATTTTCAGATTTCTTCATATGGTTGGATCTGACAAGCAATCCTTTTCACCCTTGAGAATAGACCTTGAGAAATGAGTTCCCTTGCATGGATGCCTACATCCATGCATTGTGGGTCTGAGTTGGCAAAGTGCAAAGAGGAATTAGCACAAGCCTCCACATGTGTCTTTAGTTAATTTTTTATATGGATCCCAAAGCGGAGACAAAAAACAAGCACGGGCCTTAGAAATTTGGTTGAGAATTCTAAGTATAGAGAGGAACCAGTGGAAGCCTTTATATGTCTCCTTGGCACAAATCCAAAGGAAAAACCGAGAGGCAAATATTCAAATGAGCATAGGCCCTCCATGTGGAGAATATTTGAGATGAAGTAGGACTGAGAGTCTCAAAATGCCCCGACAACCTGCCTCTGCACTTCTAACTTTTAATGTAGTCCCTAGTGGAGTTGCGGATTATTTAATAACTTTTCTCCCTCATACAAAAAGGTAAAAAATTAAAAAAGGCTCTAATGACCCACCTCTCTGCTTGTAACTTGAAAAAATACCACATGTCCTTCTTTGGGGTCAAAGTAAGACTTTTTCCTTTCCGTTTCATATTTGTTAAATAACTAATTAGATACTATCAGGGTTGTGGGGCCAATTTGGTATTTTTACAAATGTGAAAAAAGTAACAAGTTTCACCAAACATACCGACTGGGTCGCATCCAATCAGAAAGGCTCATGTTTCCACGGATGTTGGGATAAAAATTGATAGGGAAAACATGACTTTGGAAAAATAAAAGGAAGGAGAAACCCCGAATTCACACCCAAATTAAAAATTCTTTCTCATGGAAAGAGAAATGGAAAACAATATCTGGACTCAATCTGATCCTAGACCAAAGGAAAGGAATGACCATGGAAACCAAATGAAGGAAAAATATTTCAAGCATTAATACAGGGTGACAAAAAAATTTTTAAACCATGCGGACTAAGACGTTATGAAAAAATAGGGAAAAATTAAATTGAGCACCAACATTGGCTCCGACTCGAGGGTGGGAACTCCCTGCAATTTCTGCAAGAACAACAAACAAGACAATGCACCAAAAATCCATATGGAAATGAACTCAAAAACATGCTCTTGGAGTAGAAAGACAATAACCAAATCCCCCAAGATGAAATGAGAAACCAACAAAAAATGGTCACTAGGGAACAGAAAAAACTGAAACAGAAAAACATGAAAACAAAAAAAAAACAAAAAACTATACACTATACAATCATGCACAACCTAACTCAGAGAAAAAAATCAAGGAAAATTTTCAATTGCCTTCAATTCTGGATATGACCATGCTAAGCAGTTCTCATATGTTTTTAACAATTGGTCATATTATTGTTTCTCTTTTCAATCCAAGTTTTATCTGACCACATTTTTTTAGGCTTATCC
The DNA here is from genome assembly GCA_019776745.2 of Taxus chinensis. Lineage (NCBI taxonomy): Eukaryota > Viridiplantae > Streptophyta > Pinopsida > Cupressales > Taxaceae > Taxus > Taxus chinensis. The sequence continues at coordinate 639,378,774 of CM034152.1, read as the reverse complement.
TTTGTTCCTAGGTCAATTTTTTCAACATCTGTCGAGGCTGCATCAAACATCAATGTACCAGGAAAATCAACTTGCTCAAGATATATGCATTGATCAATTTCATACTCATTGAAAACAACATAGCTCACAAAGTTATCAACATCAATTTATGTGTAGAATACTTCATAAGAAGCATTGTTGGGGTCCTCAATGAGATATAACATTTTTTTTTCACCATATAACTTCACAAGGCTTCCCTAAACTGGTATGGTGGCATAATAAATTGCCATTTGCACAGTTCCACCCACACTAGCTGCCCATTTTTTGGATAACAACATTCCCCACTTAGTAGGACAATCCACAATTACTACATTCAAAGTTAAGCACTTTCCTAGATAAGCTACCAATTGCACTACTAAACCTTTGACACATGAAACTACTAGCACCTCTCTTGAATCCATGGGATTACATTTCCCATAAGATTTTGTTACTTTGATATTAAACTCATTCATGACCTCAAGAGGCATTACATTACATGAAGCTCCCGAGTCAAACATGCAGTTATGTAACAAACTATCTTTAATAATTAGTGTAGTGAAAAATGGATCCACATTGAATTGAGTCTCAACCAAAGAAGTTCCCAAATAAACCTCATGTGTTTCACCCAATTCCTCCACTGCTTGTGGCTTTTCTAATTTTATAATGGCAGGAGGAACCTCTACATTGTTCACATTTTTACCCTAGATGACCTTTATTTCCTTAATCCCTAAATACTCAAACGCCCTCTTCTTATGTTAAGAGATTCTATGTAATTCAAAAATAAGAACATTGACCTTGATCTGACTCAAGATTTGGGCTATGTCACAAGGAACATAATTGGGTAGGGAATTGTTAGAAGGGAGATTAGCAGATTTATCTGATAATATGGGAGTCTTCTTAGTCTGAGTATGGGGAGGAACATATGTTTTATTTTGGGAAACAAGGCCTTTTCCAGATGCATCTTTTTTAGGAATTCCCTTAGGGATATTGGTAAGCACTCAAATTTTTGGTTTGTTCTGAGGCCCTACCCCTTTGAAAACTTTGCTTCTTCTATTATATTCTTTCTCTTGGGAAACTACTTCATTTATTAACTTTATGTCCTCTTCTGAAGGAATTCCTCCATCATATTTTTTAATCATTAATTCCCTAAAGTACTCAAAATCATTTTTAGGCATCTCAAAATATTAAACCATATCAATTTAAAAAGTATGAGTGGGAGGAATAGGTAATACCCAGTAAATGTAATCCCATAAATTAGTAGCATTTCTTGCACTTATTAGCTCAGTTGAGGTTGCTCCCTATTGTGAACTTGCTGAGAAATCCATCATGCATAAATCATCATCTATCTCATCATCATCATCTTCCTCAACTTATTTTTCTTCATCACATGGGTAATGGGGCAAGAAACATCTATCACACCACTCCATATCATGGACCTCTTCCACAGTAACAACTCTAATAGCTAAAGGATCGGGCACCAGTCTATTTTCCTAGGGTAGGGTCTTTCTATTTCCTAATCCCATGGGCCCTTCACCCCTATCATCTGATCTTTGATCACCTATGGGATGATTTACAAATATTTCTTGACCTTGTGGCTTGTGCTAACCTTGGGAACCTTGTCCAATCCCCTTCTCTTCTCTAGCTAGTTTATAAGATATTTCCTTAATAGCTCCAGCCAATGTTGTTACAACCTCTTCTAGATCCACAAACTTATTTGACTGATGCTTCTCTGTAGTTATCAGTTGGATACCTTCCCTCTTAAGCAACTTACCAACTTCTTTGATATTGTTTGCAATCTGCAAAGCCATGGTGAAGGCTTGTCTCAAAGTTCTTGGGTTTTTCTCCCTTAAATAATAGGTATTCTAATTTTCAAAACCATCAAAATATTTTAGTAAACAATAAACATCACTTGGCCTAAGGATTACATGTAGCCTATTCATGGTCTTATTGAACATAGTATTAAAGTCACAAACAAATTCATTAGGATTCTTCTTAATATTCTCAAATTCATAAAAAAAGAAACCTGGGATTTATTTTATCCCCATATTGCAATCTAAAATAATTTTCATTTTTTTCTATGAATCTATTGAGTTATCTAGTAAAAACTTATACCAGTCATGTGCATCCTCCTCAAGAGTATGAATAAACAATTTTATAAACACATCCTCAAATTCAATCTCAAATTCCATCATATTGACAAGAAATTTTAAATGTTGATTGCCAATGATTGCATTATTCCCTTGAAATTTAGGTAATCTATTTCTAACATCTTTTGGTACAATATTTGGATATCCAACCATACCTCTAAAATTTATAGGACCAAAATTATTCACAACAAAAGGAGGTCTGGGTGGAGGCTGGGCCATAGTGTTTTGAGGAGGTGATCTTAGAGGATATGCAAAATGGTGAGGGAAAAGGGTTATTTGGAACACAGGGGTATAATTTTTAAAATGAATGTCCTCTAAATATTTTGTTTCTTAGAAAACCCTATCAACTTTGGAAAATACAGGGATAAAATGAGAAGAACACTTATCAAACACAAATGAAGGCCCCTCTCCAGTTGGAGAATTCAGATCTATATGAAAATTACTTGATTCAGAATCACTTAAAGAAGGATGGTAATCCTCAACCACAGGTTGATCACTTTTCACAATGGATAACTCTTTTCTTTGTTCCTGATCTCCAACTATTTTCTAGACTCTTTTTCCTTCTGAATTTGTCTTTCCTAGTTTTGGAAACAACTTTTTGGTAGGGTCTTTAGTTAAGAAATATCTTCTTCTTTCCATATTTGTAAAGATTAGTGCAAGATTTCAATTAATACAGGTTAAGGCACTGGTATTTATCAAAATTTAAATCAACACAAAGTCGCCACTAAGGATTTTCACCTTAGTTTTGCAAATTCACAATAAATGACTTGTCAAATATCTATCAACATTTAATTCCTGCAAAGCTTAGTAGATTTGACCCTCCTTTACTAGTATTTATCACTGATGATATAAATTTAATGCAATAACCACTAGAAACTTAAAATATTACACACAAAACTTGTAACTACGCACAATTCTTAAAAATGTCAAAACAAGATGACGTTTAAACAACGTATTTTCACTTACATCATGTAACAAACATTACCCAGGTTAGTATGTGTACACATTTGTTCAAATATTACCCCATAAAGGCTTAATTTTGGTATTGTTGCCGCAAAAATAGGTCCCGATGTTCAAATAATTCCCAAAAATGACATCATTTTGGTGTTGTTGCTACACAAATAGGTCTCGATGTTCAAATAGTCCTTGGCAATGCTATCATTCCTATTTTGGTATCCAAATTGATTCTCCCTTAGAAGCCAAGTAGTGTCACAAATTTAACAAGATACATAGAGGCAAACAAATCATGGTATAAGTCGTTTTGTAGTCGGGGAGGGGATTCAACTGACTCTTTGTCACTAAGGCATTGGAGAAATGGATAACACCTTCATTATGGATTTGATCTATCCTCACTACTTTAGGTCATGTCTTTTAACCACAGTGAGAGGATCCGTTTTATAACCTTTCTTGTTGAAGTACATGAAGAGATCCATCTTTGCACAATTTTCAAGGGAACCTTGATAAAATAGGATCAATAAACCACAATTTAACTCTCATAAGTCGTCACTTCTAAGGAATGGAGATATTTTCTGAATAAGGTTTAGGTTACTAAAGACACTTAAAACCTACTTGCTTATGTATATTTTAGCAGTAGAATTTGTTCATTTGTGGATACACAACACAAACATGGGTACTTCAGGTAGGATGCATGGTTATTTGAAATTTTTGGTGGGGAATTAAGCAAGATGAAGTTGATTTCACAAGATCTTTGAGAACCTTTACAAAAATTGGAAAAATAATAGACAGAACGCTTCAGAAGAACCAAAATATTCCTTCATCCAGAAGGTGTGCATTAATGGAAGCCCAGATCTACACAGTTTCACACAATCTTTAAGAATTCAACACGAAGGCTCGAGATAAAGACTCAATTAAACACTAAAAACCCCTGGTTCGTCACACCTAAGACACAATCATAGGTTTACAAATAATCTTTATCAACATAGTGGAAGTAAAATGATTTTAAATTGTTTATTTCATTACCAAATGAAAGCTCTTCTCATAATGAAATTGTAAATTCGAAAATACTAACAAATGGATGAGATCTTGTCTTATTCAGAGAGATTTTAATATAAGATTACAATAGGAACACGAAACACTATTTGAAAGACATCCTAAAATAAAAGTAGACATAATTTTGCCCAAGATCAACACATATTAACTCGAGATTTATTAGATTCATCAGCGGGAGAAAGTTTCTTGAACAATCTCAGAGCTTGTCAATGGCTATACACTTGCAACCATCTTGAATCTATACAATTTGCAAGAGTATTATCATTGCATTTATACAATTCACTCACTCACTCATCCTAAATTTTCCCCACAAAAAGAAGAATATTCGAGGAATACTTTTCTTGTTAAAAATTTGTCTTAGAAAGTGATGCTTAACTAATTTACACCCAAAGCTTCTAGGTGGATGAATCATGAAATGATCATGTTTGTAGAACCCTCTACCATTATTGGGATGCCATATCCTAATTTTTGATAGTATTCTTAATCATTTTTACATTCTGTCATGTGAGAAAACCCATTTTTAATCATTTCCAGGTGGCTCCGTATGGATGGATAAGACAATCAATCCTTTTAAACCTTGAGAATACACCTTGACAAATGAGTTCCCTCGCATCGATACCTAAATTCATGTGTTGTGGGTCTAAGTCGACAAAGTGTAAAGAGGAGTCAGTGGAAGCCTCCACGTGTTTCCTCAACACATTTTTTATATGGAACCCAAAAGCAGAGACCCCAAATAAGCGTGGTCTCAGCACGTATCCCAGGCCTTAGAAAGTTACTTGAGAATTCTAAGTATAGAGAGGAGCCATCGGAAGCCTCCACGTGTCTCCTTGATGTAACTCCAAATGTCAAACTAAGAGGAAAATTTTCAAATGAGGGTAGGCCCTCCACGTGGAAAAGCTTTGAGTTGAAGTGGGCCTGAGAGTCTCAATATTCTCTGACAACCCATCTCTCAGCTTCTAACTTTTGATGTGGGTCCCAACAAAGTTGTAGATTATTTCATAACTTTACTCCCTCATATAAAAAGGCAAAAAATTGCAAAACGCTCCTGCGACCCTCCTCTCTGCTTGTAACTTGAAAACCTACCACTTGTCCTTCTTTAGGGTCAAAGTAGGACTTTGGCCTTACCATTTCATATTTGTTGAATAACCAATTAGATACTATCGGGATCGTGAGGCCAGTTGTATATTTTTTACAAATGTGACAAAAGAGACAACTTTCACCAAAAAGACCCACTGGGATACATCCAATCAGAAAGTATCATGTTTCCATAGATGTTGGAACAAAAATTGATTGGGAAAACATGACTGTGGAAAAATAGAAGGAAGGGGAAACCCCGAATTCACGTCCAAATTACAAATTCTTTCTCATAGACTGAGAAATGGAAAACAATATATAGACTATATGTGATCCTCTACCAAAGAAAAGGACTGACCATGGTAATAAAATGAAGTAAATAGCTTTCACACATCAATATAATGAGTGTGCTTTAAATTATTGCACACTTGTCACCATGCTCGATCATCTAACCACCCATATGAAATCTTAGTGGGTGATGTTGTTCCAAACATGATTCCATATTCCATTGTGTTGATCTGATTCCATCCTAGTCCATATGTGTTCCTCCTTGGCATCCATGCATATCCATAATTATTATTCATGTGATTCCATTTCATATAATTATTGTTCCATTGACTCCATGTAGAGCCAAAATTATTACTCCTCCAATTCCCTGTATATCCATATAGATTACTGCCCTTGTGTTTCCTTGCATGTTTCCATGATTTTTTCCTCTCATGATGATGTGGGTGTCTATATGATGCAACCTTAGTATGCTCAACCTTATCAATCTTTTCCTCCACTTTCTTTTCCTCTTCCAACTTGTTTGCTATTTATTTTTTCTCTTAAGTAGAGAAATTATTTTTTACTTTTTCACCATGTTCTTCATCCTCTCCTTCTAATTCATCCTTATTCTCTTCTTCCTGATCTTCAAATTCATCTTCATGATCCAATTTTACATTTTTTTTTCCTTGCTAAGTGTGATATCTTGCAGTGTAATATTCTTTCTCTTGTACCATAATTTCATGAATTTCTTTTGCACATTAATATTATTTGCTCCTAATGTCTTTAACCAAGGATATCCGAGAACAATATCCATACCATCCATAACTAAAGCATAAAAATCTGAATGTAAAACATATTTATCCATAGAAATATTTAAATCTTAAAAAAATTGAATATGCTTACCAACCATTTGAGATTCCTTGATATTCTTTGTTTGCATATGTAGATTTTGAGATACATCTATATTGATGAAGTTATATTTACTGCTAGGGTTTATGGAAACAATTACCTTTTTTCTTTGAATGCACCCTTTAAATTGAAATATTGAAGCTTCCTTCCTTGGAGATGCACTATCTTGTGTAGTAGCTTCATCATCAACATTTTCTTCTTCTTCTTTTGGTGTTGCTTCTTCTTATTCTTCTTCTTCTTCTTTTGATGTTGCTTCTTCTTCTTCTTCTTCTTCTTTTTTAACAAAATTGTGTGTCTTTTTTGTTTCCCATCTAGATAAGAAAATATCCTCCATTTCCTCCCAATCCCAATCCACTAGATCTATATCCAAATAAGAATACGAATGTCATGCTTTCCCACCAAGATGAAGATAAAAACTAACCCATACTAAACATTCTTCAAAACACATTTTTAAAAATTGTATCCACCTTTTTTTTTTATTAGTTTTCCCATTACAATAGAAAATTGGTATATCCATGATGCATAAAAATTAGGGTTTCACAAACTTACTCCTTTGACCAATATTTAAATTGATGATTTCATCAATCATTCTACCTAAAATCTAAAACCACAAAGAAGTAACCCCTGATAAAATTTTGAGAGATTTCCGAATATGTAAAATAATCAAAGAAAGATATAAAATCACAAATTGTAGGGTGGTTTTATGTAAAACCATAAACATCTCAATATCTTCTTCAAATTAGATCCAAAAATTCAGAATTTTTTACCATAGATTTCTTAAAGGAATTCAAAATTCTAGAAAAAATTTAGAAAATTTATTCCAAAAATATAGCATGTGAAGAAAATTTAAGAGAAACCCTAAAAATGTAATAACTTCCACAAAACATGTCAAAACTTTCTAAAATTTAGACTATAGCTTTATGAAACACTTTCACAATTGTGGTAAAACATTTGAGAAAAAATTCAAATTTGTTTCCAAAATATAGCCTAATCACTAAAATTAGGGTTTGAACCCAATTGTTTTGCCGAAATTAATGCTCTCATACGACTTGATAAGAACTTTGCATATAATAAATCAATAAATTGCAGAATATAACACAAAACAAGATATATGGGGGCCAAAATTCCCTACTATGAAATATATTCATAATAACACCCTTAAGGTAGGCAACACCATATAATGCTCCTTAAGAAAGGAGTAACTCCACAATCTCCCAAGATGGGAATCCACTTCGAGGGGGACACCTCCAATATACCTCTACCAAGTAGAAGACTCAACTCATACATAAATCCCCTCATAACGATACTCACATCCTTTAAATAGGATGGGTAACACCTAATCCCAATGTAGGCCGACCCATTACCCAATATAATTAATTCCTATGTGAGCCCATATAATAACTAAGAAGATGTGTGCCATATGTCAGCATCTCCATCAACCCATATATATTATATTATCATATCCCAAGGTACATAGCACAAACCATGTGGACTAAGACATTTTTAAAAAATAGGGAGTAAATTGAGCACTGACACCTCATACTCTACCTATCAGAGATCATGACACTCATTGATCTACTGCTAGATAAATATCTTTGATGTGTATCTACTCCTGAAACACTCCTTGAAGAGATCCTAAGTAAATATCTCTGAATCCACATGGAGCTTCTTCTCCTCAATCCTCCACCAAACTCTAGCTCTATCTCTCAGAAGGTGGATGGCAACACGAGATTTTGTATTTATAGAACAAGTACATATATTAAATCATCCGCTTAAGCTAACAAAACATGCCTAGTTCTGAAACTCCCCATGTTACCAGAAAAATAAGGAGGGTGTAAATTTAGTGTCTCTCTGATGTGATCAGTTGTTGTCAACTATTGACCCATAGGTCTCTCTACATGAACATCTCTCATCCTAGGGCTCCTAGACCTATCTCTATGTTCTGTAGCTCTATCTCTATGCTCTCTAAGAGGTGACCCATGTCTAACTGACTCCACTTAGGAGTTCTCTACCCTATCCTCAACACTGTGATGCAAAGGTGTAAGAGCCTACATTGATGGCTTTGTGTCCTATCTACTAGGTCACCCTCCTAAAGATCCTCTACATATAACAACATTAACAACTTGTAGTGTCTGTAATATCTGAGGAAAAATAGATGCTATAACATAGTCTGGGGGTGGTAGTTTTATGTCCATCTGTAGGAACCCCTCGTCTTTTCCGCACCTCCTACACAAACCAAGGCGAGAGTTATTTTATCATCATATAATTTTTTGTTTCATTTTTCTAAGTTTTCTATGTTTAAAACAATATCATACACTGTTGTGTGTTCTATTTTTTGAGTTGTGTTAGGTTTTCTTGTTGTGTTTTATGTTTTCAAGTTTGTCCGGCTCCATGCATTGAACCCATGGCTCAGATACCAAGTGTGACAGCCACACATTGTAAGCAAGAAAGCCAAGACAAACAAAGGTTATATTAGAAAACATATTGTATAATTTATTTTTATTTTAAAAATCTGGTTGCAAGGTTTAGAAAAACTCTCAAGTAACAAACAATCATTTTAGTAATAATTAAATTGTTCTATTTCCAACTTGGTTTAAAATTTTCCATTTCTATAATCCTTATTTAATTTAGCTACATTTTCCTAATGTCATTTACTAATTTATTTTAGGGCTAAGTCTATTCACCCTCCCGTTGATTAAACACACTCAAATCAAATTCCTATAATAAATATTGCTTAGTTATAAAGGAGTCAATTTGAATGGACTAATTACAAGGGTGAAGGGCCTTTTGTAAAATGTCACCATCTAATTAAAAAGGTTATAAAACTAAATTTAATCTCCACACCACTCAAGTGGCCCCATTAAAATTTGACCCTTATATTTCATTTAAAATATTCTCACCTACCCCTCACCTAAATTTTGTAGAGAAAATTTATAACCGTTGGATGTGTTCAATCTAAGCCATAGGGTCTAAGGATTCCAAATAACCTTAAAATTCATCTATGGAAGGTTTCTTTTATTCTTTTCTTTTTACTCATTTCCTCATTTTTGTTTTGCAGGTCTAAGGGAGAGAGTGGAAGCCATGGAAGAGGAAGGAGGACCATAACCCCCAAGCATATTTCATTTTGAATGGATACACACAACCCCCAAGCTTATTTATTTTAAGTTATATTGTCAATTCTCTTTCACTCTCTCTTAAGGTTTGATTGTAGATTTAATTTGTTATTTTTTGTAATTTCCACTTTATTCAATGTATTTTCCCTTCTTGGGAATTTGGGTATTTTACCCTTTTGAAGATCTATTTAAAAAAATGTATATTGTAAAATATTTAAGTGTATATACACAAATTAGTATACTACATTTCTTTCAACTTAACTAGAATGCAACTTTAGCTTAAATCTTTCAATATACCTTTGACTTAAAATTCAAGAATAACTATTCCATTTTTTCAACTAAAACAACAAGAATCCAACACATTCCTTTTCAGTACATCTTGGATCTTTTTCCCATATATATATATATATATATATATATAACAACTATGAATGCTACAATTTTTAGAAGAATTTTATTTCAAGACAAATAAACAATTTATGTTTTCCTCTCATTATATCATTTCAACACAACTATGGAAACCTAACAATCTCCCAAATCATTCTTCTATAATGAAAGGCTTCAATTACTTTTCTTTCACTAATACTAATTCCTTTCAATAGGGTAAACAACCAAAGAATCTTTCTACATTGACTAACTCATTTCAATAATTGAATAAATGAAATATTACAAACTTCCACTCAAGGTGGGTAAAAAAATATGGTCAGTACAACAAGGATATTCTCAATAAGGTCAAGCACAAGTCGTCTTGCATGTCTCCTCCCAACTTGAGCTTCAAACTAGCATTCTTCAATATTCCAAAACTAGGATCACAAAACAAAGGAAGGGGGAATAGGTAAAGCTCTCTTCCCAACATTTAATCTATTAAGAGCAGATCTGACCCCCTTAATCTCTGTTGAGCCTCAACTAAGGAACCATGAGTGATATTCAACAACATTTGATAGCTTTCAACAAACATGGCTTCCATAAAACAACATACAATTAAAAATATTCAACAAAACACAAATGACATATTCAACAAGTTTGCAACTTTGCAAATGATACAAAATATTTAAATCAAACAAAATGGAGCAAGGACTATGGTAAATCATTTTCTTATGCCTCCTACGTGAAGTGGGAGTTTCACCCTAAGCCTCCAAGTGCACAAAACAAACAACACAATATCCTTATCTCTCCCTTTCAAGTATGTAACAAAATGACCATGATTTCCTTTTCAATCCCCTTAGGTGAAACTCCCAATCACACTCCAAAAAAATGCATTCCTCACAAAACCCCCTTTTCCCTGTCAAATGGTCCCATGATTCCCTCTTCCACAGTTAACTTAAGGCATACCTCTTAACCACACAAAAGCATATTCACAAAACTTAAACAAACTCAACAAGCACTACATTTTCACATCAAAAAACATAATTAAAAAAATAACAAATATGGAGAGCCTACCTCTCCATCAAGTTTCAAGAATATTCACTCCACAAGCTTTGACACCTTAAGGCCAAACACACTGGACAAGAATTCTAATAAGCTTTTTCCCAATCCAAAATTGCAAAAGAAGGAAAATGAACAAGTAATGGAATTTGAGGATGATGAGGTGGCTATATGTAGGATGCCACTTTATCATTCATCCATTCTGAAACTCAAGTCAACACACATTTCCCAAGACAATAAATGAGAATGTAAGAACTAAGACAACCTGTTATCCAAAATTCACCCCTCAAGGTAATTTTGATAAAATGCATTAAATTCTCAAGTCCCAGGTAAATAGATTGATCCAGGGCAAAAGATCATGTTTCTAGGGTCCCCTCATATTTTTCTAACTCCCCTGTCCAAGTAGAAGAGAGCAAGTTCTGAGAAAATGTAAAAAATTACATAAAAAACAGGCTCGGGCCAGAAAAAATCGCGAAAAATGGCTAAGTCCTAGTCCTCACAACAGTCGGGACAGTTGGGACAAAAGGGCGTGAACTGGCCGAAAGGCCGCTAGGCGGTCCGTGCAGCATTTGGGACAATCGGGCCAAAAGTACGCGGCGGGCGCGAAAGGCCGATCCGACCAAAAGAGGAAGAAAAATTGGCTAACTGCTGAGAGAGATAGTCTGGGACATTTGGGACAAATGGACCCGAACCGGCCAGTTCGGCCAAAATGGGAACAAATGGTCTGAAGCAAATGGGACATTTGGGCCGCGAGTACGCGAACCGACCGAACCGGGCGAAAAGAGTCGAGGCAGTCCAAAAGAAATTGGGACAAAAAGGCGCAAATCAGCCGGTTCGGCCGAAATCAGCACAAGGAGCACTGTACCAAATGGGACAAAGGGACGTGTGGGACGCGAAAATCCGAAGGAGCCGAGAGCCAATCAAATCTTGCCACGTGTCCAACGCAAAGAGGGATAAGGAAGCCCATTTCGGGCGGATCGGAGGTTTTTGTCCCAAACGGTTTGGGACATCCGGGACAAAAAGAGGCGAAGGGCGCAAAAGAGCCGGCAGACCTGTCGACCAATCAAATCATGACACATGTCACAGGAAGAAAAGTCAACGTTTGGTCCAGAAACTTCAAACGGCCATAACTTTTGACTCCGAGCTCCGATTTTGATAAAATTGGACTTTCTGGAACGAGCACGACGTCCTCTACGCCACAGAAATTGGATTTCTTATTTTTGATGAGGGTAACACTGAAAATACATCTATAAGACAATTTGTTTAAATATTTTTCATACTTTTAAATCTAACTCATAATAAAATTTAGATGAGACACTCGACACACAAAATGACTAATTGATAATAAAGACATGATAACATGCACTAACCAGACTCAAACTATCCATATATAACTTTTAAATGGATTGACTACACATCTATGACATAACGACCAAAGACTAAACTAAACAAAAACAATGTTTTAAACATACTAAGTATAAAATGAGATGAGACTCAACGTGACACTTTATGATTAATGAACTCAACAAGTGATTATATAGCTACACATATTGACTCAAAAAAAATATTTTATGAATAATTATAAGATACGGTAGGTACTCAAAACTGACTTAAAATAAAAGAAAATTACTATCAAACTTAACAACATTAACAATACATAACATTAATGACCATTAATGTTAATTGACCGTGATCTGCGACGAAATATATGGTGAGTTTAAAGTGCATTTTGAAGGCATTGCCATCTAAATAGACCATTGGGAATAGACATTCGAACTCCGAATGAGTTACACACAAATATCTCTTTGCTCAGATCTGTCATATGTTTGAGCTCATCAATATTTTTGTAGCTTTCACATATCTGTGTTGGAGATGGAAACTACAATGTAGCACATGAAATGATAGAATTTTGACAACGTAGAACTTGAATCTCTACTCCCTCCTGTCTAGATGGATTGAAGCATGCAACCTATATGACATAATTTCTTTGTTTCATAAGCTGAGGAGAAGGATTTTTATGGCAAATATTACGTCCAAACTTATGTATTTTGATTTGAAATGCATTTTGAATAATCAACAGCGAATGACATGTCCATCGGCTAAAAAAAATGAATGTTGAAATAGCGATTACAGTAAATAAATTGCATGTGAGGTTCAGGTACCGAAAGGAGATAGAGCGCAAAACTCATGTAGATTTGATTTGGATCAAGGCCACTGAGTTGCATTGTGAGATGAGTCAGAAGGAGATAAATCAAATGCAAGGAGATCCAATCGAACTTGCATCCAAAGAGTTTGATGTTACGGAAGAGATCAAACTGAGATCCAAATAAGAAAAAATGTAGATTTGACCATATCATGTGAGGAGATTAATGTGCATGAAAAATGATTCCGCTTTTATCCAATATGAGAACACTTGTATTTTCCATACGCAGGGGCATAAACAAATGTTGATTATGCCCCTCACATAATCTCAGAATTCCATACGCTCTGATAACAAATAAAGTGGTCGCAACATATTTTCTCAGACAAACAACATGAACTTCTTCTATATTTCAATTATCTACGATTACATAATATAGAGGAGAAGATGATCCTATTTTCAAGGAGGGTGTATGTCCATAAAAAAGTCATATAATATCTATATAATAATACTGGAGTAGTTATAAATAACACAACAAACATTGTTATAACTATATAACAAATACGGGAGCACTAATAAATTGAAAAACAATAATGCTTCTGTATAGGAATTCACTATTATAATGGCTATTAAATAGCCATGGAGGTAGGTAAAACAACCTCCTACAATTTAGGAAGCTAATAAAAAGCGTATAATTTTTTTGTTATAACAATATATACGTTTAATAAACCAACTATATGGTAAATAACACTAATAAATTACCAACCTTACGGTAAACATGTCAACACTGAATGAATTCCTAACAAATGTGTGTGTCAGTGGTTTTAATAATTGTGGGAGTAAAAATAATTCTTCTTCAAAAATGGTATCAGCCGCTATTATTGAGAGGAAAAATATCTCCACCGGGCTCCATGGGATGGCCATATGTTGGAGAAACATTGCAGTTTGTAGAAATTAAGCACATAAAATAGCAAACAGAAATAAAATAAAGACCAATAAAATAGATTATTGCAAACTCGAATCTGCACTTTTGTGCCTATATATCATATTGCTTGTCAGAGCTTCAACTCAGTACAATATGTGTCTGTATATAAAAACACTTATAATTACCTGTAATATGTAGATGATTTTTTTCTAACAATAAAACACTCAACTCTTAAAAATAGAACATTAACTAAAAATAGCACTTGCCTTTGTGCAATACAAAGCTTTTGATTTCTTTTCTTTATTATATTTTCCTAAAATTAAGAACATCTATCTAAAAATAATCTATGCATGAGAAGCAAATTCCTTTTTACTTCTCCTAAAAATAGCAAGTAAAGCTTTTGGGAGAAATTATTTATTTCCAACACTCCCCCTAATTTTGACCCTGAAATTTTTATTATTCTGGAGCTTAGTGTTCACTTCCGGATCTGACATATTTTTTATCACAAATTCCCAAAAAAAAATTCAAATAATCAAATACTTCTTTTCCCAAATATTTCGTAAAAATATGAGCATACACATCTTTGGATTTGTAAAATTCAAGACAAATTCCCTTGTTGTTAACCAACTCCCTGGTGAAGTGATACCTCATTTCTATGTCCTTTCTCCTCTAATGAAAAACTTGATATTTGGACAATGTTATTGTTGAATTGTTGTCACAAAAAATCTTTGTAGCATCCACTTTATTTTGTTTCAATTCTTTCAACACTCTTCTCATCTAAACAACCTAACATGTTGCTCATGTTGCTTCTACATACTCTGCTTCTGCTGAAGATAGTGTGACTATGGATTACTTCTTTGATACCCATGAAACTACACCTATTCCAAAGTGAAAATCATAACCATATGTTCTTTTTGTGTCATCTATATTTCTGGCACTGTCATTGTTTGTATAACCTATAAATTTTGAACTCATCTGATGTTGGATACAATATTCCATGATTCTTAGTTCAACATATATACGTCAAAATCCTTTTTGTAGCTTGCCAATGTGAATCTTTTGGATATTCCATCAACCTTGAGATGAGGCTTACACCATACATAATATAGGGCCTTATGGTCATGAAATACATAAGACTTCCAACAAGCCTTTTGAATAATGTTGGATCTATAAATGATTCGTTGTCATTTTTTCTTAACTTCAAACCTACTACAACAGGTGTTGGCGCTTGCTAATCTATCTTGATGTATAAGGTAGGCTCACTACTACTCCTACTAAAACCATTATGTATCAAATAATAATCAATCATGTTGTACCAAGATCTAGGTACTTTCTTGAGACCATAGAGATATTTTCTCAACTTTTATACCTTTCCTTCATGACCTTCAATATCTTAACCTTCTGGTTGATTCACATAAACTTCTTCTTCAAGAAAACCATTCAAGAATGTTGATTTTACATCCTTTTGAAAAATAGGCCTTTTTTAGATGCAATTACTAAAAGCATTATTCCCATGTCGAAGCATGCTATAGGTGCAAACATCTCATTATAATCTACTTCATATTGATGTGAAAAATCTCTTGCAACAATCCTTACTTTATGTTTATGTACTTTAGCACTAGTAGTATATTTAGTGTTGTAGAACCACTTCACTCCTATCATGTCCTTTCTTTATGGAAGATCTACAAATTCCCATGTTGTATTATTCTCTATGGCGTATATCTCATCATCCATGTCATGAACCCAACTTTATTATTTATAGCATCTTCAAAGTATACTAGATCTGTAGCTTAAGAAAATATTCGAAAACTCAAAAAGAGTTAGTTGTATCAACATCATAAATCTCACTAAGAATACTTGTTTTCTGCTGCAAAGAGTTATCAGATGATGGACTATTTTTTACTGGAGGATTTGGTTCTTGTGTTATTTGTGGTGTATTTTTCACGGTTGAAGATGCATAAAATATTGGAGACATCCTAGATGTAGATGGAGGTGTAGTTTATGCTACAGCTTGTGGTGCATGCCCAAGATTCGAAGAAGATACAATACCTTGCTCCTCTATACTTTCATCTGCCATATCATCAGGAGGAATAGCTACTATTACATTGATTGTTTTATCAATACTTCCATCCCATGCCTTAATTTCAAAAAATGTACATCTCTGATGATTATGACCTTTTTGGTAAATGGATTAAACAACTTCTAAGATTTTGTATTCTCTGAATATGCAACAAATATGCACTTTTCTCCTTTTTATCTAACTTCATCCTTAGCAAATCACACACGTGCATATGCCACACAACCAAAGATTCTAAAATTAGAAACAGTGTGTTTCTTGTTAGTCCAAGCTTGTTGAGGAACCATGTGTCGAACAATCTTCGTTGGACACTTGTTTAAGATGTAAACAATAGTTTCTACTGCTGCTTCCCAATACTGATTTGAAATATGATTTTATTTCATCATCTTCATGATGGCTTTATTATTCCTCTCTCCCCAAACTATAATGTTGTGCTGTATATGTGGTAGTAAAATTCTTTTATATACCGTGATATTTGTAAAAAATACATAAAGAATTGGAAACATACTCACCTCCTATGTTTGTCCTCAAAACTTTGATGTAGTACCCACTTTGCTTTTCCACTAAAACCTTGAATTTCTGAAATATATCATCAACATATTATGTGTCTTAGAAAGTACACCTATGTCTTCCTTGTATAGTCATAAATGAATGCGATAAAACATGATAAGCCTCTAATAGAAGTTGTTTGCATAGGTCCACATAAATGTGAGTGAAAAATTTGAAGTCATGTACTTACTCTTGGAGTTATTCCAACGGGAAAGGATTATCTATGTTTCTTCCCCAAAAGACAACCTTCAAAAAATCTTTCTTGTTCTAAATCAAAGGAAAACATTTTACCACATTTTTTTTGTGTATTAAATTCAAACCACAATAATTTAAATTACAAAACCAAATATTCCATATCCATGATTCATCCTTTTTAACTGGTTGAAAATATTATTCAATATCCTTAGTTCAAGACTTATCTGTAGTATGAGCTCTAGATATGGCTGGTCTAATCTTAAAAGGAAAAACTTTGTTTCTTGTCATCTTCACTTTAGCAATCAGATGAGTACTTGGAGCCTTATCCATGATGTCACATTAATTGTCTTCAATATAAGTTTTGTATTCTTTTCTTACCAATTGACCAATGCACATAAGATTATGCTTCAAACCTACAACATAATAAACATCCTGTATAATATTTTTATCACCCTTTTTTAGTTATAATGTTGATTTTTCCTTTGTATTTTACAGTTATTGTATTATTATTCCTAATGGTAACCTCTGTATTTTCTAACTCATCAAAATTAGAAAATAAATATAAGTTACCAGACATGTGATTACTGTAGCTATAATCCAAATACCACACAATAAGGGATAGATTATATTGCGAATCTCTTGTGATAGATTATACTCAATAGGGATGCATCAACAAATTTTTTTTATGCAATAAACATGGATCTTCGAATAGAGCTTCCAACTTTATTTTCATTCTATCTATTATGATCATATTGATTTTTTGTATAATCATAAACATAGTGCCCATATATCTTGCAATAGTGACACTACACATGTAACTCTTCCTGTCTACGACCCGAAAAATGATTATGATTTTTCCCTTGACCATGTCCTCTTCCACTTGAGTTTGATGGACCGTTGTTGCGTCCTATAGATGAAACTCTTCCTCTTCCTCTAGGGATAAAGCTTCGTTTTCCTCTTCTATGATTTCCTGATACCTGCGGTGAAGAATATTGATCTACAACTGCATGTGATCTATTTAACCTTTTTTCATGATTTATTAATGACGCATGAAACTCATCTATTGAAAGATGATTTATATCCTTAGTTTCTTCATTAGCAACTACTAAAGGATCAAATTTTGTAGGAAAAATTCTAAGAAAATTTTCAGTAATCCTTCTATCTTTAATAGTTTCTGTATGGGATTTTATTGTATTGACTAAACCAACTTCAAAATTAAACAATAATTCTATAAAATCTAAATCTTTCATTGACATAGTATCAAAATATGTTCTAAGTAATTGTAGGTTTGCGGTTTTAAATGTCTCTTTACCTTGATAAGAAATTTTGAGAGTTTCCCACGAAATTTTTTCTTTACTGGTGGCTTCCACTCAAGGTAGGATGTTTTCATGCATGGCTTGATGACCAAAAAAAATATTTTTTATCCATATTTTTTAATTCCTTCAAAGTGTTTTTCTCTACCTGTTAGAGTAAGTTACATGTTGTTTCATCTACGGGCTCTGTGTACCCACTCTCTACAATTTCCCACACATCCTAGGATATAAATAGTTCCTTCACGGTTTAATGACCAATACTTATAATTCTCTCCTCTAAATTGTGGTTTCTGCAGACCAGATATATAAGCAATAACATGTTGTTAATCAGAAACCCTGTAGAATAACAACGATCTGATACCAATTTGTAGAAATTATGGACATAAAATAGTAAATATGAAAAATAAAATAAAGAATTGAAAATAAAAAATCTTATTACAAACTCAAATCAACACCTTTATGCATATATATCATATTCATTTTAAGAGCTTCAACTCAATACAATCTCTTAGTGTATGTAAAAACACTTTTAATTTCGTCTAATAGTTAGATAGATATTTTCTAATAATAAAACAATAAACTCTTAAAAATACAACATCAAATAAAAAAAGCACATGTTTTTGTGCAATACAAATATTTTTACTTATTTTCTTTATAAACGTTTACTAAAATTATGAAAATCTATTTAAAAATAATCTTTGTATAAAAACAAACTTGCTTTTAACTTTTCCCAAAAATTGTAATCAAAGCACGTGAGAGAAATTATCTATTTCTAGTACACCTGTACTTTCAAAATAAAGATTTTTTTTCTCTTCTAAAAAAAAAATGTCCTTAAAATTTCCTTACATTTGGTGTATATATTTTTATAAAACTTTAATGTATATATTTTAGTGGTGCAGGTAAGATGATGTACTCAAACCCATATTTCCTGCAAGAAAAGAATGTATGATTTGTCTGAATTCTCTCTTTTTCCCACAAGGAGATTACCTAGCACACCATCAAAAAGTGGTTCAGACTTCATTGCGACATGCGGCTATTTGCGGCATTGTTTAAACATTGAGGCTATCATGAAGAGAATGTGAAAGGAATATAGACTCTTTAAATAAACCCAAACACAGTATGAATAAATTATAGCTTGAACACCAAACAAGATGTAAAAGAGGACAACAACGTGTAATGCAAAAAAAGTAGTTTCAAGAAACCCTTTTTAAATGTATTTGAAAAGGGGAGTTACTCAAATCGAAACCTTGGAAGTTCGGGTGAGATTTCCAATATTGCCCAATGGATCCAAATTGTTGAAGAGAGTGCAAAGGATTATTGGTTTAATTACTATTTGGGGGATTTCATGTTTATCCTCAAGGGACTGTAGTCTTCAGTCACTTGGAAGACATGGGGAACAAGTGAAGCACTTGGTGGCGGCAGTGATCTTTCCGTTACTTTGACATAGGGGTGACAAGATTCAAATCAAATTCATCCAATAAAAATTTTAAGGACAAGAGGTTTTCCTTGACAAAGGTTATGTTCCTCCTCTATTTGAGATAAGATTTTAAAATATTTCATGGACTTATACCAAAATGTGGAGTGGTTGGAATGGACAGACCTTAAAGCTTTTCTATAAGATTCCGCAAATACTCATTTTAGAATGTAGCAATTTCTATAAATGATTCCATTTCCCTCGACGAGTTCATTAAGGAGGATGAGACTGAATTTCAAGATGACTGCAAAGAAAAGAAAAAAAATATTTAGCAATAATTTGAAACTCATAACTTTTCATGTTCTTAAAATATACATGTGATAT